>CM076581.1:860264040-860568629 GCA_034641835.2 Pinus albicaulis
CCTCTTTGACACCTCCCATGCCAAAGATGCAAGTTGGAAGGCTGCTATCCCTCCCATCACTAGAGAATTTGGCGGAAATTCCGACGGCCAATTCGTCGCTATTCCGACACATATTCGTCGCAAGAGCGACAGTTCAAGGGCGGAAAAACCGTGGTTTCTCATGCCGTCACCGTTCCGACGCAAGTAAAAAGTGTCGCACTATCGACACTTATTCCGACGTTCCGAACAGGCGTCACTCTTCCGACGTCTCACAAACCGTCGCGCCTCCGACGTTTGTAAACTGTCGCACTTCCAGTGAAATGTGGTTCGACGTTTTGGACGTCGTTCTTCCGACGCTCATAAACTGTCGCAGTTCCGACTAAACGTGGTCCGACGTTTTGGCGTCGCTCTTCCGACGCTTGTAAACTGTCGCAATTCCGACTAAACGTGGTTCGACGTTTTGGACGTCACTCTTCCGACGTCTGGAAGATGTCGTAATTCCGACGATATGTGGTTCGACGTTTGGAACGTCGCTCTTCCGACGTTTTCATACTGTCTCTCTTCCGACGTTTCTGGGTTGTCGCAGTTCCGACGTTTAACACGTCGCGCTTCCGACGTTTTCATACTGTCTCTCGTCCGACGTTTCTGGATTGTCGCAGTTCCAACGTCTACAAGGCGTCGGTAGACCGACGGAGGGTTCAATTTAAAAAAAAAAAATTAAAATTTTAAAAGACGAGAAACGCTATTTTGAAGATATTATATGAAGTAAAACAGTCCATGAAAGTGAAATAGCAGTATGTAGAATAGTAAAGCAATAGATAGAGTACCGACGTCCATTGTTCCAAATACAAATTAAAGTACCCAAAACCCTACAATAGTGAAGTAAAACAGTCCATGAAAGTGAAGATATTATATGAAGTAAAACAATCCATGAAAGTGAAGATATTATATGAAATAAAACAGTCCATGAAAGTGAAGATATTATATGAAGTAAAACAGTCCATGAAAGTGAAATAGCAGTATGTAGAATAGTAAAGCAACAGATAGATTACCGACGTCCATTGTTCCAAATACAAATTAAAGTACCCAAAACCCTACAACAGTGAAGTAAAACAGTCCATGAAAGTGAAGATATTATATGAAGTAAAACAGTCCATGAAAGTGAAGATATTATATGAAATAAAACAGTCCATGAAAGTGAAGATATTATATGAAGTAAAACGAGTCCAACGAAAGTGAAGATATTATATGATAAAGCAGGTCCATGAAAGTGAAGATGTATATGAGTAAAGAAACAGTCCATGAAAGTGAAATAGCAGTATGTAGAATAGTAAAGCAACAGATAGAGTACTGACGTCCATTGTTCCAAATACAAATTAAAGTACCCAAAACCCTACAACAGTGAAGTAAAACAGTCCATGAAAGTGAAATAGCAGTATGTAGAATAGTAAAGCAACAGATAGAGTACCGACGTCCATTGTTCCAAATAAAAATTAAAGTACCCAAGACCCTACAACAGTGAAGTAAAACAGTCCATGAAAGTGAAGATATTATATGAAGTAAAACAGTCCATGAAAGTGAAATAGCAGTATGTAGAATAGTAAAGCAACAGATAGAGTACCGACGTCCATTGTTCCAAATACAAATTAAAGTACCCAAAACCATGCAACAGAGAAAAACGCTAATCATAATCATGTGAGGAGTGTGATATGTCCAAAATATAAAAATACCATCAGACCATATCAATAAACCAGCAACATAGACCAGCATCGCTAGTTTTGAAGGCAGAGTGATAAACATTAATCATTTTTTTTTTCACAAGAGAAAAAACGTTGTTTTGAATATATTATATGAAGTAAAACAGTCCATGAAGTTATTACATTTTCACATCTGAAGATTGGAACCCAAATATCCATCCAGAAAAGTGGAAGTCCCACCCGAGACAGTGATAGAAAAATACCCCATGTCACATACAGGGACTTGATATAAAACCCAGTAACAGTCCACATGGAGATTATCGACAATCTGAGAAAGCATCCAAATATGCCAGAGGCATCTATAAGAAAGTGAAATAGCAGTATGTAGAATAGTAAAGCAACAGATAGAGTACCAACGTCCATTGTTCCAAATACAAATTAAAGTACCCAAAATCCTGCAACAGAGAAAAACGCTAATCATGTGCGGAGTGTTATATGTCCAAAATATAAAAAGACTATCGGACCATATCAATAAACCAGCAACATAGTCCAGCATCGCTAGTTTTGAAGGCAGAGTGATAAACATTAATCATTTTTTTTTTCACAAGAGAAAAAACGATGTTTTCAATATATTGTATGAAGTAAAACAGTCCATGAAGTCATTACATTTTCACATCTGAAGATTGGAACCCAAATATCCATCCAGAAAAGTGGAAGTCCCACCCCAGACAGTGAGAGAAAAATACCCCATGTCACATACAGGGACTTGATATAAAACCCGGTAACGGTCCACATGGAGATTATCGACAATCTGAGAAAGCATCCAAATATGCCCGAGGCATCTATAAGAAAGTGAAATAGCAGTATGTAGAATAGTAAAGCAACAGATAGAGTACCGATGTCCATTGTTCCAAATACAAATTAAAGTACCCGAAATCCTTGAACAGAGAAAAACGCTAATCATGTGAGGAGTGTGATATGTCCAAAATATAAAAAGACCATCAGACCATATCAATAAACCAGCAACATAGACCAGCATCGCTAGTTTTGAAGGCAGAATGATAAACATTAATCATTTTTTTTTTAGAAGAGAAAAAATGCTATTTTGAATATATTATATGAAATAAAACAGTCCATGAAGTCATTACATTTTCACATCTGAAGATTGGAACCCAAATATCCATCCAGAAAAGTGGAAGTCCCACCCCAGACAATGATAGAAAAATACCCCATGTCACATACAGGGACATGATATAAAATCCAGTAACGGTCCACGTGGAGATTATCGACAATCTGAGAAAGCATTCAAATATGCCCGAGGCATCTATAAGAAAGTGAAATAGTAGTATGTAGAACAGTAAAGCAACAGATAGAGTACCGACGTCCATTGTTCCAAATACAAATTAAAGTACCCAAAATCCTTGAACGGATCAAGAAAAACGCTAATCATGTGAGAATTCAAAGTAAAGTTAATCTATTAACATTGCGAATAAAATTACACCGAAGTCAAAAACATTGCCTGGCCATACTCATGGCAAATTTGTCATCAAAAAATCAAAAAATTAAGAAGACTGCCCTGATACGGGGAAACCAGTCTTGAACGTTTAATTTACAGAATTCAAAAATATTACTTAAAGGTCCAGTACAGTAAAATAAACTAAAAGCAGCCCAATTAACTGGGCCTGCTAAGCAAGAAAAACAAATCAACCAAACTAATCCTCCGCTGGTTCCTCCACGATTCGGCACCATCCTTCGGAAGGTCCAGGATCGCTAGGTGCTACCTCCACATGCATGCCACGACTCCCCTCCTGAAGGCCCGAATGCTGGCCGGCTTTTTCCGAGCTCAGAACCGCCAGACGGGTGCATTCTTCCTCCGTTTGGGCCTCCTCGCGGAAGACCACAGTGACTACAGCTGTGATTCGCGGGCGGTTGAGAGTGCAATCAAAGGAAAATTGCGCAGTGCGCGTCGTGGGAGAAGGTGAACTAGCGGTGGGGAAGCCAGGAGCAATGGAATCCATTTGGTGGCCAGATGCTACAAGCCGACCCTGCCCACTCCTAGTATTTGGATATCGACCTAAGTAATAATCACTGGACTGGCCGGAAGTCATCTCTGTTGAGGTGTTGGAGGGAGCGCGCCGGGATTGACCTCTAGTGCTCCCCCTGCGGCAACACATCCTATGACGCATGCGAGGCATGGGTGCAATCTCAGGCGCAGTGGGCACAAGAGACGAAGAAGCAGAATTCCAATTAACAGAGGAAGACAGACAGAGACAGAACCGAGAGAAATGGAAATATGCAGCAAAGTCTATGCAGAAGTTTCGCTGGCCACTTCTCTTTATAGTCACAGTTACCAGACAGTGTAATCCAACAACCGGCTTGTCTGAAAAACCATGGCTAAACGCCATTTTTTATGTCGACCCGTCTGCAATGCAATCAAAGGATGGCCGTCATAATGAATCTCTGATCATTAATAATGAGAGCCGAAGGCCGGATCAAATTGGAGCGTGCGGAATCGCTCAGAGGAGTGGAGGTCCGATCTTGAACTATGTTAAAAATTAATTAATGTAGATTTGATGTGAAAACTTAATTGAACAACGTTAAATGTTAATGCGAATGAGATGAAATCGCCATATCCATGTCCCATGTACAACGCCATCGAATGCACCGCCGGCGGGAGCGGGGGGCAAGTTTTGTGGGGACACGTGGCAAGTGTTGGAGCGGATATTTATTTGGGCCGCTCGCGCAGTGGAAATCCGGACCCGTAAAATATTAGGGCGAATTTGATAAGAAATTCGCGTCACAAAATTGGCCGACGTCAACAGGCTATTTTGGAACGCGAATTTGGTTTGAATTATGGTTTATGGCCGTTTGAAGTCCGGCGGGCTCGACTTTTGAACAATTTTCTTATAAAATTTGTGTTGGTTTTCTTTGATAATACACATATTAAAATCCCGCTTAATAAAGAGACAAAATTGTTGTGCTTTCGGAACCTGACTCGAGGATTGGACATGAGTTAAAAAACAAAAGGATAGCGGAACCAGACATGCACCCGTGGTCAAGCCCTCTACCAAAACCACTAGCGGAATCACAAAAGCGGGTTGCCCATATCGCACCGCTTTTGCGGAGTAGGCGGTATTTCCTATTCGCGAGCGACTCCATAGGGAATGCGACACGTGGCGAAGTGACCCCGGAAAACAACCGTTTAACCCACGCCATCGCACGTTAAAGCCCGACGTTGGAAGCCGAGCGAAATTGCCAAGGGTCGTTGATTTGGAGAAGGGCCATCGGACGGTGGTCGCACGTTGAACTTGCCCGGAGGTTAACTAAGGTGTGCGGAGGATAGCCAGGTACGATACGAGTGTTTGATTGGTTATTGATATATATAGGTGGGGCCGGAGTATAATGAAATTTTTTAATTAAACGATTGGCAGATAATTAGCATAAGTCTGGAGCGTGATTGTTGTAAGGCTGGGTGGTGAAATATAGAGCCGAAAGTTCATTACAAGTTATTTATTTAAAGAGAAACGTGGAGTATAAATACAAAGTGTTGAAAGTTAAACATTGGTTATAAGGCTTGGAGATAATATAAAGTCGGGAATATAAATTAAAGTCCAACCATTGTGGATAGTATTTATTTATCAAATTCTACAAATTTCTACGAATTTGATAAATAAACCCGAAGAAAGAAGAAGTCAATTAAGACTCAGGCTGGAGGAAAAGAACGGGGTAAACCAAGGGAAAATGCTGACAGAGCGATTGTAGACACACCAGCTCTCCTTGGGGTCCAATTTCAGTTTTGTTGCGTCACACGATGATCTCTCTTCTCTGGCATTTACTTGTATTGAAGATCACTATTCTAGGAATAAGGAGTTATTTTCTCCAAAAATAACCCTAGCCAAACATTGACAATACATCAAGGATATCTTTCTATGCTTCATAAGTACATATGTTCTACTTCTAAATCATGTCTTGGAAGTGGTTGTTTTGCTGGAAATTATTCACCAGTTGGTTTCATACCAAAGTCTTTCTCACATTTTCAGCATCCAATACATGAAAAAGATAATGGTTTAAAACAACATAAATATTTGAAATTTTGCAAGAATTGTCTGGCACACTTTGAATATAAATTTTGAAGTCAAGTGCATGATGCTGTATAGGATCAAGTGTCATTTTGAATACCAAATGTTTCACAAAAAACTTCTCAACATGCTACCTTGCAGTAAGGATTAAATGACAATATTGCATCAACTATTTCCATAATAAAAGTGCACCTCGGCCATAAGACTAAACAACTACAAATGTTGTAGATCTAACAAGACCACACGATCAAATGTATTCCACAAGGCCAATACTGTATGAAAAATGAAAAGGAGTTTGCAACCAAAAATACCTTAGGCAACTAATTCAATTAGATACACCAAACCATCGGCAAAAAGGAAAACCAGCCTACTCAAAAGGCAAGCGTTTACCTCCTTTGACAAAATTTTGAGTTCGAAACAAGGGCCTTTATTGTCTTGTCAATGCCCCTAGTAATTTGAACGGGGTTTTCACCTGCTGCAACAACCTAAAAAAAAAGGTTTCATTTCAAATTATTTTCCACAAATTTAAGATACAACCATTGTCAGTTTTGTATTTCCTAACAAGCTCATAAATTTTGACAAAAGAACCAAAAATTTTTAATACTTGATAGCAATTTTTTCACTCAAAAACTATCTTAGACTCAATAAACCCAACCCAAAACTAAAAAACCAAACACCATAAGACCCTACAAAAATGAATAGATGATCTTAATCCGGTACCATCGACAAAAAGTTACCTTTACACCCTCACTTATTAAACCCTGTGCTGTTGAATTTTAACTTCAACTGCTGCAGCAGAAGGACGGATGCAGCAGCAACATTTTTTTTTGGAGGTTACTTGCATGCCATCCAGAAATTTAATTCAGCATTTAAAATTCCTGCAAGTTTTTTTTGTAGACGGCCACAGCCATATTTCTGTACAGGATTGTATTTAAACACAACAGCCAGCATTAACGCAATTCACCAACCAGAAATTAAACAAACAGAAATTTACCTGACAGTTTTGTAAATTCAAAAGGAGGACACGTGGAACATTAATATTGGATCGCATGAAATTGAAGGGAATCTGAAAACCTGAAAACCGGACCCGAATTTTTTATAGGGCACATTGGATTGAGAATTCGAGTTAAAATTAGGCAGACGTCGGCATCCCATTTTGGAACGCGAATTTGGTTTGAAATTCAATCTATTTAGACTTTTGAAGTCCGACGGAAAGGGTTCTTTAATGTTTTGATAGTTTAATATATACATATGTTATATATATATCATATACGAAATGAAAGGTGGGCCATAGAATTTAGTTTTAATTTTATTTTTTTTAAAAGAGGGTTTATTATAATATGTTTTATATGTTCCGGCATATAAAAATAAAAAGGTCGAAAAAGCTTGGTAGTTTTTTTTATAGACGGTACGTAAATTTTTTATTACATAGCAGTGTGTAAAAAGTGAAAAACTGAGTGTAACTTTTTAAGTGTGTATGCACAGCGGTGCAAAAGGGAAAAACACAGCAGAGTGTTTTAGAGATAGAGTATGTTTGTTTTGAATAGACAGTGAGTTGGTTTTATGCACTGCGTTTTGTAGCAGTCATAATTTTGTAATCCCTCTCAGTGAGGAAGTAGTGTAATAGTTTTTTTTGAGTTATTGAAGGGAATAGAAGTTTGTTTTCAAAGTATTGAAACTCTGTCTCTTGTCAAAGAAATTTTTATTTTCTGTGTGTTAGAGGAAGGGAGATTTATGGGTGGTTCTTATGAATCAACCAACCATTCAGAACATGCTCATCAATCCAAGCCATAAGTATTATGTGACAATATTCAAGCAGGCACTGAATCGGATTTCTGAAGCTATGTTAGAGAAACCCTAAACTCTCACTGAAAATAGGTGAAATGTGGCACCACTCGGAGATTGACATGTGCCAATTGGTACAAGTGGTAGACAATTGGCATGCTCAAACAATGAGGTGATGCGGGAATGACATGAGGGAGAAAATATCAGAAAAGCCCCAAATCTGGAGAACTAAAGCTCATCACCAACCTGAGATTGACAACTTTACATGATGTAACCTATGAAATCGTAAATGGAGAAATCATAGTAACAATAAAGTAAACTATGTAACAATAAAGTTGGATTCATCCTGGGAGTTGTAATGGGAGAAATCATAGTGAACAACAGGAAACATGCAGAGTTGCTTACAATCAAATAGATGAAAAAACACATACAAAAAACCTAGATAATAATCATGAACAAGCTTAATATTGAATTACGAACTGTAAAGGAACTTACAAAATGTAACATTACGAACCTGGTCAAGCGCACAAGCAAAAATATCCTGGACATGACCCTGGTTGACAAGTTGTATTGCTCATGATGCAAGAGGATTTGTACCTGCACTGCCAAGTCAATCAAAATCCATCATTATCTATACAATAAATATAAGTAATTGGTGTAGTATTTTTTACTCTAAGATGCATTCTTATGATAATGTTAGAACATATGTTGAAAATGTCAAAAAATACCTGAATAAGCTCCTCTTCGTTTCAAGAACAATTTATTGGAGTCGCATGAACTTGGAACAAGCCTCCCACGATCTGAAAGAGTAGCAACTAAGTCAACAGTGACTTTTTTGTTGCTACACTGGATCGAGGGAGGTTTGCTCCAAGATTAAATCACTCCAATAAATTATTCTCTACTAAACGGGGCCAACCACGTGAAGGTGGAAGCTCTTATGGCTCCCCCTCCCCCCCCTCACATCACTCTCAATTCCCCAATACCCAATCTATATTTCATTTTTTACTTTCATGAGCATAAAAAAAAATATTCAATAACTAGTAAAAAAACATTTCAACAAAAAGTACGCAAGGAAACATTGCAATTAATGCTTGACATAAAATAGTATGATAAATGAGTTTTTTATATAACGCAAAAAAATGTTCCAAGTATGGTAACATTTGTCTTATAATAATACAATATTTTACATTGTCAAATTTTCTTTTTCTTCTTCCTATTTTTAAAGCTCCTAATTACATCATCAATATCATCGTGCTCTGCTCTTGTTTCGTGCCTTTCAACCCGCACTGCTGACCTAGTTGCGTATTCACGATGTCTGGGCTCATCCAGTGACGGGGAATCGCCTACAAAAACAGATAATATTAAATTTAATTGTCAGTTTTTAAATATCATTGAACTAGTTCGGTAATATTAATAAAAAAAATTGCAATGAGATTATTTACCTGGTGCACCAGTTGTCGCCGCTGATCTAGTTGCATTGTCACGATGTCTGGTCTCATCCAGTGACGGGGCATCGCCTCCAAAAACAGATAATAATTAAATTTTAATTAGCAGTTTTTAAATATCATTGAACTAGTTCGGTAATATTAATAAAAAAAATTGCAATGAGATTATTTACCTGGTGCACCAGTTGTCGCCGTTGGGACTGTTGCCCTGTCTTCCTCTCTGGTGGTAAGATCCTCAAGGGAAATATTCTCTGTCATTTAAACAAAAAACGTTATAAGGATAACCATCAAGGTATAATTAGAAAAAATTATAAGTGGAAATTAATTACCGTCACGGCCCTCACTGATAGCAGCATTGTCGGCCTGGTCCCCACTACAATGATCAGGTTGCACGAGAGGATCATCTACATCTGGCTCTAAAACTGGGTTATTTACCTCGTCGGTAGTGTTGCTCCCCTGATTTAAACAAAGTTGTTAGACATTAAATTTATGGGCGAAAACAAAAATATTGAAAGGTTAATGTTTTACCTTATCAGGCATTGTAGATCTTGGGACCTGCCCCAAGCTTCTGCGACGTTCAACTACAGCTTGATAGCCAAAACGAAAAGCAATATTTTTATCTTCCTCTGTAGTTATTGTTCCAAAGTCATCACCCTACATTATATATGATTGTGTATTTTTAATCATATCTGATAGGATTACAAAAACGATGGAAGGCGATACAATTAATTATAAGATGTTTAGCTACTTAATTACAATTCTTGCAGCTAATTTCAAGTAGCCACCCTGGCCGAGCTTGTGATGGCCCTTTTTCTCTATCCTAGCTTTGGTTTCCTTTGAGGTGTCAGGCAACCTAGCATCAAAATATTGAAGTCAGATATGACGTAGCACACTTTTATTTTAGACATAAAGAAAATTAAAGCTATTGAATTAAAGTTGTAATTTACCTTGCGGGTCCAGTTGGCATTTTCCTTCTTTCTTTGCCCTTTTCTCTTTTCCGTCATGGATGAGTGCTCTCCACTCACTCTCTGAAACTGCGAGAGGACGCTCATATCTAGGGTTAAATTGCAATTACGTCCTATAGGTGTCCCTGGTATATTTCAAATATTTTCCGGCTACCTGAGCCACCGCTTTTCTGTCAAATGTGCCGACCCCAAAAAGGGCTTCTAGATAATCTAGAAGTTCTTTTTTCAGGTTGGAATTCTGGGAATTCCACCCTGTCCGTATGGTTGGGCCAAAAATTACCAACGCATGGCTCTCCAGAATCCTGTAGAACTCATTGTTTCCTACACAGAATAAAACCAAAAAAAGAAGATATTATCATTAATTTAAAAATAAAAATCATGATAAATATGTTTTAGATAAAGTACATGAAATAGTTAAAATATTAAAATTTACCTGAGAGTTGTACATGCTTTATAGGGACACCCTCATCGTTCACCAACAACGTGCCATTAATGGTCCCTGTGGAGCTGACACGTGTAGCTCCAAGAAACGCAATAATGTAGTTGGCCATATCAGCCTCATCATTGCCAACACGTTCGGCGGTTGGCTGGGTGTCTGCTTGGGCAGGGTGTGTTTCTTGGCTAGCACCTAAAGGAGTAGAAGGTGTACGAGAGGGTTGTTGGGCAATCTCTTGCCCTTGTGTCCCACTACCACCAACACCGGGTTCAGCAAATGCCAGAAAACGCTACATACAAAAGAACTTTTTGTTAGTTTAGTCAATGTAAAATTTAAAAATCAAACTATCACAATTCATCTCATGCAGAACAAAAAAAATATCCTTTTGACTTTTTATTATTACCTGATATCTATTTAGCTGCCTCATAAGATGTTGTATCCTATCTTCTGTTTCAGGTGTTTGAGGCGCATCTATCAAAGCATTAAATTCCGACGTTGCATCTCGTGCCTTTTTTTGCAACAACAACACTGGAGATAGGGATGAAAAAAGCTCTTCCTCAAAGAGGGAATCATCGGGCGTACCATGGCTAGGTGTCTGCATATTTGAACAAAATTAATATTATTTCAATTATGTAAATAACTAAAATACCTGAAGATAGAGCAATGCTGGAACTTTACATGTTCTTCCGCTGGCCTCTTTCCGCGATCATCCCGTCTCGGGGTTGTTCCTGCACTGCTCTGATCAGTCTGCCACATTACAATAAAATTATAAATGTAAAAACTTGAAAACAATATCTAACTTGAAAACACAAAATGAAAACTGAAATAATTTCTAATAAGACACCGGAAGAGAGAGTTAGAGTTTCAAATATGCCTTGCATTGAATTCAGTCCTGGAAACATGTCATTGCACATTAAGGCACCCAAAAATTCACTCCACGAATGATATATTTAAGTAGGCTTCTCCTATTCTGGGAAAACACCATGCCTATAATGCATTCACTTGCATGTATAAAGGGAAAGGAAAACATGTTTTCATACAACGGTGACAAAGGCATCTTGGGGAAAGGTATCTTCACTTTTTATTTATGTTGTTCACCCACACCACTCACGTGTTTTCACTAATCCTGTTTTGTCATTTTTGGATTCAAATTAAGTTAAGGCCTTAAGTATTTTTTGACCTTTCGGTGTAGTTTTTATAAGTGGCATGTATGGATTTTCCATTAATTCTACACTTTTTCTCTTCATGCACATGTTTCCCTGGAAATCAAATGCATGATTTAGTCCCATACATTTAACAAGTTGTTGGATCAACTCCATAGGAAATATCATGTTTCCTATTCAATCAAAATTTATCTCAGTTAGGGTAGGTAGGAAGGTTTTCCCTTTGTATTAATAGGCACTTCTAGCTTGCATTTTTATTATATCTTTCAAATTTAGTGTCGTTTCAATTAGGGCATGATTTTTTGCAACTTTCAAGGTGAGAATGAACAAAGACAAATTTTTGTGATGGATGACTGTATATGACTCCATGGCTAGAGGAAAAGGCACTAATCCACTTCTTCAAATATCTATAGTTCTCATTCACCTCATACGAAGATGGTCCCTGATTTTGAGCCAAATGTTGCAGCAAAAAGTTCCCCCCCTCCATAATTTGATAGTCAATGGAAATTTCTTAAATTGATGATGGGGCAAGATTATGGAACATTGGCACATACATATGTAATGGATTCCAAGATCATGATATATGTTTGCATATGTTTATGGGAATGTTCCACCAATTCCCCTCGAGGTGGGAGCGAGGGGACGAGGGAGCGCGGGAGCGGCCTATGCAAAAGCTCCCTACCAATTTTCAGGAAACGTGGGGGGACGTCGGGGTCATAAAATTATAAAATTTAATATTTAAAATGTAACTATATTTTTGCAAGGAATGTATATACATTCATCATACACTTGCATCATGAAAGATAAATCATAAATGATAAAATTACAAATCGATGAATGATAAATCATATAATTGAAACAAATTTAAAAGTTAAAAGTTAAAACATAAATCATACAATCATGCATGTAAGTTTGTAAGTTTGTAACTATATAATCATTAATGTAACTACTAACAATGTACAATGAAAATAAAGTTTAAGATATCATAGGACATATTATATCAAGATTCAAAATAGAGTTTAAACTGAAGTTTACAACTCAAGTCTGAAACATAAAACTTAAACGCAAATAAGTTATGTCTGAAACATAAAACATAAAACATAACATATGAATATCTAGTCTCTGCATCCAACTTCTGCACGAATATATCAAGATAAACCATGTCACCATTTGAATCAGAATCACTTGGATTCTCAAATTTGCTAAGTGGCACATCAACTTTTAACACGAAACCATAAACTAAAAGGGGCGGTGAGGGGACGTGAGGGGGCGTGAAGGGGGGTGTGAGGGGGCGTGAGGGGGCGTGAAAGGGGGTGTGCGGGGGCGTGAGGGAAACATCCCCTAGAAGTCCCCAAGACCCCGGAGCGCGAGGGGGCGAGGAATCTAGACCCCTAGGTGGGGGGGCGAGACCCCGTGTAACACTGGTTTATGGAGGTGGTGGAGCAAAAAAGAGCTCAAGTAGAGCTGAAATTTTTCACATAAAAAGGACTGTGGGCTTGACTAATGGTTCCATTTAAAAAATGATATCTAGACAGAGAATAAGTGTAGCATGCAAACATGCATTGAAAATCCATCTAATTTTGCATTGTATTACTTATGATGGATTCAAATTTGGGTTTCAAAATTCCAGGTTATGGCATGATTTTGTCGAGAAACCCTTAGTTGGATTCTCATGTTGGTTTAATTTATAGTTTAAGTTTGTTTTGCAATCTTTGGGTGATAGTAACTCATGAACTAGGTTACCAATGTGTAACAATCATATTTCAAGAATAAAGTTGTGATTTTTATATATTATTATTATTATCTATTAGCTACGAGTATTGACACCTAATGCCTGGAATTTTGACATCTTGATAGCATGGATAATTTCGAAAATGTTTCTAGTAATTTTAACATAATAACTATCATTACGTGTCTTCACTTTTGTCACCATAATAGACCTGTGATATGGACTGATCACACAACTTCATATGCTATGTCCCAACAAGTTCAAACTGGTTGAACCTACCTCATAGTGTGGTTATTAAGGACAAGTTGCTTGATATATAACTCAATAACATAGACCACGTTGCAGTTCTAAAAAGAATCCTCAAGTGTCAAAAAAAATTCACAATATGTTCTTCTATAAAGCCTTTTGGGATACCTGAAATAATATATGTATCATTGATGACTTTTAAAGTATGACAAGATCCAGAGGGAAAGGAAATCAATGGAAGAGTGATCCACCAATGAGAACATAGAATTTAGCATCAGATGAGTTAGAGTCTAGGAAATTGAAACCCTATAATTTTAATTAGTGATGAAGGACATCACATAGGTAATTATATTTTCATGTAGAATAATCTGTTAATTCAAATTTAAACTACATAATATGAAAGGCATACCATAAATTTTCCCACGTAAGTCCAAACAACCTATAAAAAGGGAAAACCTTCTTTTTCCATGGGAAATAATTTACCTTTCCTTTTTCAAGACAATCTAAATCACAAAAAATATGAACTATATTGCACACATTCTTGGATAATGTGAAAGTGGAAAAGGAATACCCTACACAAGTGATGCACACATGTACATTTGAACACTAATATATTTTTGTAGTTGAAATGCCATGCTTGTTTTCATTTAAATGTAGGGTTTTTAAAGCAGGGAGAAATAATGGCTGCCAAATTAATAAGCGTTTCTTTGGGAAAAATTTAAATCTTGTATTGGGTGATGAAGATAATAGAGGGTATTGAATCTTGATTCTTGACATCTAGAGAGAACCATACATCCTAACACAATCCAATGGAATTGACCAAAAAACCCAAATAGAGTCAACCCTACTATAGGAGGAAGGGCCTGCAGTAAGAACTTACCATTTTTTCAAGAGCTGAGGGCGAATGCTGTTCTGCAAGAGCTGAGGGCGAACACTGAGGGAGAATGCTGAGGGAAAATTTTGTTCTGCAAGAGCTGAGGGCGAATGCAGGGTGAATGATGTTCTAAAAGAGCTGAGGGCGAATCCAGGGCGAATGCTGAGGGCGAATGTTGTTCTGCAAGAGCTCAGGGCGAATGCTGTTTAGTAAGAGCTGAGGGCGAATGCTGAGGGCGAATGCTGTTCTGCAAGAGCGGAGGGCGAATGCGCGCGTGATATCAGATGTTAATGTAGCACACATGTACATTTGAACACTAATAGATTTTTGTAGTTGAAATGCAATGCTTGTTTTCATTTAAATGTAGGGTTTTAAAAGCAGGGAGAAATAATGGCTGCCAAATTAATAAGCGTTTCTTTGGGAAAAATTTAAATCTTGTATTGGGTGATGAAGATAATAGAGGGTATTGAATCTTGATTCTTGACATCTAGAGAGAACCCTACAGCCTAACATAATCCAATGGAATTGACCAAAAAAACCCAAATAGAGTCAACCCTACTATAGGAGGAAGAGCCTGCAGTAAGAACTTACCATTTTGCAAGAGCTGAGGGCGAATGCTGTTCTGCAAGAGCTGAGGGCGAACGCTGAGGGCGAATGCTGAGGGCAAATGTTGTTCTGCAAGAGCTGAGCGCGAATGCTGAGGGCAAATGCTGTTCTGCAAGAGCTGAGGGCGAATGCTATTCTGCAAGAGTGGAGGGCGAATGCGTGCGTCATATCAGACGTTAATGTAGCTATTGCGACGCATACGAAACAATAAAATCATTTTTATGTAGTGCGCATATAAGTTTCAAATTTTTATGTAGCGCGCATATAAGTTTCGTATTTTTGTGTGGCGTGCATATAAGTGTCGTTATACCGACGGCGGAAAAAGCGTCGCTATTGCGACGGGTACCTAAACGTCGCAATGGCGACACCTAGACATTGTGTCGCACTTGCGACGATTGGAGTCATCTCAATAGCGACGCTTTGGGCCACAATGTCGCAATTGCGACGTCTTCCTCCAAACGTCACAATTGTGACACTTTTCTAAGTGTCGGTATTGCGACACTTTTCTATGAACGTCGGTATAGCGACGGGTTCGGGCGGGATGGAAAAAATTTGGGGAAATTTCCGACATTTGGTCAAAAGCATCGGAACCAAGTGTCGGAATTTCCGCCAAATGTAGTAGTGATAAAAGACCATTTTTCTAGATTATTGTGTTGTATTTTCTTGGTGATGTCTTTCCTTTAACTATGTTTAATGTTTTCACTGTTTCTTCTTTCAATGTATCATTTTCTAATTGTAAAATAGAAATATGAAGATTAAGATTTGCTGCATAGAGCACCTTAAGTCTGGTTGTGTTTACAATTTAAGTGTTTTTCCTTTGATGTTTGGTTTAAGAATACTTAATTACTTTTAAACCCCTACTGAAATCATTTTTCTTCATTCCACATTTCAATCTATTATAAAGATCCAGTAAATACAATTAGCTTGCCTTGCATTTGCTTTGGAAAAATTGATGCAACCACCAGCCTCTTGTGACTCCATAGCCCAATGGAAATAGTTTAAAGAGATCCCTTAATCCAACCAAAATTTCCCATAAAAAACAACTCTCACAATCAATTTAACTAGCCTAATATCAGAAAACATTAAAAAAAAGCTAAATCTTACAGAGAGATCCCTTTTTGAGTCTAGAAGGGCTAGATCCTAGGCTCCAAAGTGGTTTGATGTTGTCATTTTATGATTATTCCTGCCAATATTAAAATTATAGAGTGATAACATAGTAAATAATTTCCTTTGATTAGAGGAATTTCAAAAGCAATGGGTCTCCCTTCTTGCATTAAAGCCGCACCAATTCCATTTCCCGAGGCATCACATTCCACAATAAAGGTTTTTGTGAAGTCTGGAGTAGCGAAGATCGGTGATTGTCACATTGCCTCCTTAAGATGTTAAAATGCCTTACGGTTGCTTCTGGAGTCCAAGAAAATGCATCTTTCTTCAATAATGACGTTAAAGGTGCTAATATTTTCCCGTAATCCTTAAAAAACTTGCGATAATACCCTGTTAACCCCAGAAATCATCGAATATGATTTATGGTTGTAGGGATTTTCCATTCCTTAATGAATTTAATTTTTTTAGGGTCTACCTTAACACCCTCATGAGATACAATATGACCCAAATATTCCACCTCCTGTACTCAAAAGAAAAATTTGGAGTTTTTTCCATATAATTGTTTCTCCTCCAATAGTTTGAGCACCCTGTCAACATGTTAAACATGATCCTTCCAAGACTTGTAGATTAGTATCTCATCAAAAATACTAACACAAATTTCCTAGGGAAGGGTTTGAAAATGGAATTCATCAAACCTTGAAACGTGGAAGGTGCATTAGTAAGGCCAAAAGGCATGAACAAAAATTCATACTGACCCTCATGAGTTTTGAATGTTGTTTTCAGAATGTATTCATTCTTCATTACAATTTGATGATACCGAGAACAAAGATCCAACTTGGTGAAGTAAATTGCTCCATGTAATTCATCCAATAATTCATCAATGACAAGGATAGGGAATTTATCTTTAATAGTGAGCTTATTTAACTCCTTATAATCCATACACATATACCATGATCCATCCTTCTTGTGCACCAATACTATTGGATCAGAGAAAGAACTTTGACTAGGTTGAATTATACCAGCCTCTAGCATTTTTGCAACCATACGTTTAATCTCACTCTTTTGAGCATAAGGATATATACAAGGCCTAATGTTTGGAGGAACACTTCCTGGAATCAAATGAATAGCATGATCATGATAAAAAATAGATGGGATTTCTTTGGGAGTCTCAAATACCTTGAAATCATTGTTCAAGACTTTTTGGAGATATGGAGAAATAGATGATTTTGATGTTTGAACCTGTAGAGAGCATAATTGTGCAATTACGCCTTGTTGTTATTTCTTCAAAATATTTATCATGAAATTATAGATGATTATATTTCCTAGATTCCTTGTGATACCTCATAATTCAACTTCCTTTCCTTCCGAAAAAAATTTCAAGAAAATTTCTTGAAAATTAAAAGCTACCAACCCCAAAGATTGCAACCATTGTACTCCTAGTACAACATCAACACCACCCATTGGGATGGAGAGAATTGGAATATTCAATACATATTCCCCCATGGTTAGTTTGATATTATGGCACTTTCTAGATCAATTTATAATTCCTTCATTTGCAACCATCACTTCACACTTTGGTGCTGGGTATAGGAATCAATTCAATTCCTTGGCTACCTTACAATGAATAAAATTATGGGTACTACTTGAATCAATCAATGCTATTACATTTTTCTTCTTGATATGTCCTTCTATATTGAGAGTTTGAGAAGTGGTAATTCTTGCCAATGCATTACAGGATCTGGTCAGATTCATTTATTCTTCCTCTAGGGTTGCTTCCTAGTGTATATCCTCTTCTTTTGAAGTTTCTTGTTCCTTTTCTTACTCCTCTTCACAATATATGTAAAATAATTTCTTCTGAGCACACTTATGACCTTTAGTGTATTTGATATCACAATGGTAGAAAATCCCTTTTGCTCTTTTTTCTTCCAATTATTGTGGTGTTAACCTTGTTGGTTGTGAAAGTCTAGGAGTAGAAACACTTCCATCTTTATAGTTGTGACTGGTAGGCTTCCTTGTCACCATAATTTTGCTTTAAATTTTTCATGCCAACCTAAATGCCTTCTCCAATGAATCAAGTTCCCAAAAGAAAACCTCATGTTGGATGCTATCCTTTAAAGTCTCTATGAAGACATCAATCCAGTGTTCCTCTGGAATATCAATTATCCTTATATTCAATTTTTGGAAGTCCTCAATGTGCTCCATCATTGAATCCTTTTGTTTGAGATTTATCAATTGGATAAAGAAGGTGTTTCTCTTTGTATCCTCATAATGTGTTGTAATTTTCTCTGTAAAAATTGACAAAGTGACAAGTGGTTTACGAGAACAAAGCCATTGTTACCATACAAACTGATTTTTTTCTAAATATAAAGTTGCAATGCCTACCTTTTGTGTGGGTTTCACATTATGGAGTTCAAAGTATTGCTCCATTTGTAGTATCCATGTTATTAGATCCTTGCCATAAATCTTCCTCATATCTATCTTTGGAATATGGTGGGTTTTTTATCCAATGTTAGAGTCTATGAAATCACGATTAACATTTATTTTGTTCTCATCATGAGTTTCCTCTACTACCTTTTCAACATTAGGAAGCCTTTCTTGTAGCAACTTTGTCAAACCTTCCTTCAAACCTTCAAGTTTTGCTTTTATAACATCGATATTAGCAGCCACACCATTCTTCAAACCATCCATGTTATCTTCCATGCTTTTCTTCAATCCATCCATGTCTTTGTTCAAACCATCCATCTTATCTTCCATTTCATTTTTTGTTACTTTTTATGAGAGTGAAATTTGTTGCACTTGGTCTTGTAATTTTGATATATCACGTTGTACTTATTCCTCTTCATGAGTCATAGTAGAGCGTTTGGCTTAATGGGTGTCGAGTTCTTTTTGGGGGGCATTTTAGAACCCAATACTGATATCTATGCTTCAATATTCCCTTGGAATCACTTCAAACTGATTTTTCAAACGAGACTTATGCAATTAAAAAAAAACACACACATTTTTGTTTCTTTTGAGGAGCTCGATATTGAAACTAATGTGTTTATGTGATTTCAGATCCCCAAGATTCAATATTCGTTCTTGTAGTAGCTCTCTAAGTCTTCTTTCAAATGCCACATATCAGACCTAATTTGGATTCTTCAAGATAAATTTATGCTTGATGTCCCACAATGACCTAATTATGGACTAAGTCAATAAAGGGAACTTGTACGACATGCCACGTGTCACTGTTTCATCCTTCGGCTCTTAAATCGACATACAAGAAACTAGAGTCTGTGCACTTTTTGATGATATTTACATAATTTTAATCTGATGTCTGAAACATAAGTTACGACTATTTTCCCTTGGCCACCTATTTGAGATGAAATTTTGGATCTTGCAAAAACCCTAACTTCCTTAGATCATATCTCCATAAGTATAGCAAACCAATATCTAAAAGTGTTACAAGACGTTCCTCCAAAATTCGTCTCAAATGGGTGTTTTTTTTCAGCTTCTTAACCTTTGTAGAAAAAAAATTATAGCGAAAATTCCAAGATGACTTGTTTACAGCAGCGAAACCCTAGAATCCAAAGCTCCGATACCAAATTTTATGAAACCAACTCACAAAATAGAAGAAAATATAGATGAACGACTTAGAAATAAGTCTCTTTGAGGGGGAAACCACCTTTACATTACATGAATGAACAATTCTTGGATGATACAAATGACAAAACCTACTTTCTATATATAGGAGTCCAAGTGTTGACCGGATAAATTGATCTTGCGGACAAGATCGATCTCCCTAGTGTCAGAAGACAATCTAGCAACAAGCGAACAACTAAGTTTATCTTTCTCTAAATATATTCATTTTACAAGTAAATGCTATAAAGGTGTCGATCCTACCTTAGATCCAAACGCTTATTTGCAACCGTAGTTCTTCTGTCGCATTAGTAGTTCTTCCGTTGCAACAATAGTTCTTCCGTCGCAACAATAGTTCTTCCGTCGCTTGAAAGTGTCATCTTTTTAGTCGCTTGAAAGTGTCGTCTTCAAAGACCTGCAATCAAAAACAATAAAATATTAAATAGCACTTGTATAACAAATAATTATAAAACATACCTATCATAGTGATCAAGGAATCTATGAAATAAACGATCAAACGACAGCTTATTGAAATAAAAAATTGAACGACAATTTATTGAGAAAAACAAACTTGATTGTATTAACTTTGAAATAATAGAAGAACCTTACAACCTTAGCCTTGATGTTGAACAGGCCTTACCGAGGTCCGAAGCAGGAGTTTCCTCTACTTTGATAAGCCTTGCACTCTTCCTCCAGGAGCACATAGAGGTATGTGATCTTTCCTCACAAAGCTTAGCAGAAAGGAGTCTAAATCTCAACAACACTTCACCTCAATCACACACTAAAGCTTGAACTCCCTTTGAGGCTACCCAATGCCTCTTTTTATAGTGCAGATGAGTAGGTTAGGGTTCCACCTATGAAGGGATAGAATCCTACTTCAAAGGGATAGGCTCCTCACATTAAGGGGTTAGCTCCTTAAGGTGTGGGATGCATGAACCTTATAAGAGCGTACTCATCCCCAAAAAATTTCATCCAGAAGCTTCTAGAATTGAACAAAAAATTGCTTTTTTACTTTGGTTTCTCGCCCTTTTGACTTTGACAGGGGGTACACAAGCAATACACTGAGAAACTACATTCTGGAACGCAGGTAAGCTTCACATTACTTGTGTACCCCAGCCAGGAACACAAGTAAGCTTCACATTACCTGCGTACCCAGGGTTTTGGAGCTTTTTAGGGTTTTTCTCCTGTTTTTAGGGCTTGACATGAGGAGTAGAGGTTGTAAGACTTGCAGAGGAGGTAAGTATGAGTGACAATGAGCTCATACAGTCAGCAGAATGTCAAGGTGACAATTTTTAGTGCAACAGATTTCCCCCTAAAGTGTGAAGTCTGGAATAGATGAAGATGAAGTCTGTCATATATGAAGAGTGAATTAATTTATCATTTCAAGGATCATCCTGTGGACACCCTAGTCGGAACCTGTAAAAACATTCAATGAAAAACATATATATGTAAACATATCATTGCCGAGGTAGGCATTCCCATACTTAGATCAAAACTAACTAGAAAACTGATTTAAACTATTCTGATACAGGAATGATTTTCAATACATCAACAGTATAGACATGTGTAGACACAGTATGGACACAGCCATTTGTTTATGAATAGTCCACTATATAAATAAATAAAAAAATTCCTCGCAATCTGGATGGTAGAAACTAGATCCAGGGTCTTGATTTCCATTTCTCGAACTAGTACGATTCTATCCATGTGAATAAATGTGTCGAAGTCGAACATGGTAGAAACCACTTGATTACCAGTTAATAATGTAAACTGTTAACAAGTGTGAGAGAAACCACCAGTAATGTCAATGGCTCTCAAAGTACTCAGTACGATCCATGAAATGTGAATGAATGAGCTGAAGTTGAACATGTCACGGAATCACTCGATCGAAGGTCAATGATGCAACCTGTCATCGAAGGCGAGAAACCTGCCTTTAAGGCATGCAGATTCCAAGGTATCGATGATTTCTAGATCAACTTCCCAGATAATGAGCTGTCGTAGCCAATCCCACAACACGAAATCATAGATCAAGTTTTGAAGAATATATTGGCAAGGATTGACTCAGGGATGGTCAAAATGGAAGACAAATATTTTGCAGATGAATGGTTTATTTGAACTGTCCTCTTGAACACATAACGACACTGCAGATGGCTTGGTGACAATTGACCTAAAGTTAATACCCAGAAACCGACTGAAGACTTTCAAAATGGTTTGATTAACTGTTAGGCAAAGGATTTCCCAACCCAGGTGAACAAAAGTGTCGTGTTCAAGAGTGGTTAACGACTTTTCGAATAATCAAAATACAACAAACAGGTTCATTTTTCTCTCTTTTCCCCCACCATTTCTGGCATGTACCTCTTTATTTTTGACAAGCTTGAGGAGGATACAATTTTCTTGTTTATAAGCTCATCCTTTAGATGAGTCCAACTTAGTTTAAAATTCGAACCCTAAGAAGGAGTGGTTCGTACTTGCTTTAAAATTGAACAGGTCCTTTACTGTTACATTTTAACGAGTCCATTATAGGAGAAACTTGGTGTTTTTCAATTTTAGGGAGTTAGAAGAAAAAACTTAAGAAAACTCCATGGGTGTACTTTTTCGTAAATTTAGTCTCTCGAGCCCGAAAAAGGATAAAATAATACGGGAGAGAACTCTATTGACCGTAATTAGTCAACCTATACATTTTTCATAAATAGTCCATTTCAGTCCGTAAAAGGGGTAAACTTATACTGAAGGAATGATCATTCATTTACTTTAATGAGTTCGAATATTCAAGTACTCGGCAATATTTTCATTTTTAAAGAGTCTGAAAAGGGCTTAAAAGAGAAATCAAGATTTCACTTTTTCGTAAGTTTTAACGAGTTTGAAAAAAGGGATAAAAATGTACTCATGGTTTTCTCTTTTTCGTAAGTTTTAAAGAGTTATAAAAGGGATAAAAATGTACTCCTGTGGTCGACTTTCAATTTAATTTATGAGCAGGAAAAGACGAAAAGAACTCAGCATTTTCATGTGTTTTACGAGAATGAAAGATAGAAAAATAATCTCAGGATTTTCATGAGTTTAACGAGTCTTGAAAATAACCGAAATTGACTCAAGATAGGTTTCATTTTTACAAAAGCTTGAAACAGAGAAAAAATATGCTTTAGAGTGGTTTCATTTTTACACAAGCTTGAAATAGAGAGAAAACTGTGCTTGATGCCCCCTAAGCATAACTGCTAGAGCGCATGCCCCCCCAGCTTCATTTCATTCAACTAAGTACACTGCTGGTAATTAACAACTAGATGGAATGAAGGTTCATTTATGATATCATATGAAAGACCCAACCTAAAACTGTAAGAAAATTATTCAAAAACTGAAATAACTAACCTAAATATATGACTTAACATTTACGAGATCTAGTCAAAGACTTGACTCAATTAGGGGAGGATTTGTTTCATTTTTTAACGAGCTTGACACAGGAAAAGAACTATGCTCATGGCAATGTGTTTCATTTTTTAATGAGGTTGACACAGTAAAAGGAACTTTCCTCATACTTGATTCATTTTTTTTACGAGGCTGACTCAATAACAGGAACCATCCTCAGAAACTACTTATTTCTAATCTATTAATCTACTCTCTACAATCTACCTACTGATTCATTTTTTAATGAGGTTGACATAGGAAAAGAACTATCCTCATACGTGATTCATTTTTTAACGAGGTTGACTCAGTAACAGGAACTATCCTCTAAACTAAATGATTCATTTTTTAATGAGGTTGACACAGTAAAAGAAACTTTCCTCACACTCACTAATTTATTTTTTAACGAGGTTGACACAGTAAAAGGAACTCTCCTCACGGGACACTGATTCATTTTTTAATGAGGTTGACACAGTAAAAGGAACTAACCTCAGCTACATGATCATGGCTTTCAACTGGAAGAAAGACATGTCAATGGACACACCTTGATCATGGCTTCCAAGAGGTCTTCATCAGAAGGAAGAATAGTTCTCTGGAAGGAACACATGTCAAGGGACTCAAAAGGAATAATAACATCACATTCAAATAATCCCATAGAGTTTTCCATGTCAATTACCAGATCTAAGTCAAAGGAAGATGAGCAAACAGTGAGAGGCTCACTTACATCGGTAATTGAAAACATGGGACTAGTTTCCACATAATTAACTCGTGGCGAGGTAGATACTACTTTAGAATCAGTAACATTTAGGGGTGTCATATTATTGGTAGTCGAAACAAAACTAGGGAACAAAAGCTGGTCTACAGTCACAATATTTCCATTGTGAGGGAAAGACATCACGCGAAAGAGTGTCAATACTACAACTTTCATTGCATAGACATAGTCTCGCCCAAGGAGTAAATTGAAATCCAAGGGGCCTCGAACTACCATAAGATCAATACAAACAGTTTTACCTTCCAAAGTAATAGAAAAATTAGGAAGGATCCCTAAAGGTTCACTAATGCTTCTGTTAAAAGCTTTCAGATTCTGCGTAATAGGCACAAGCTGAGGGGAACCCAAAGCTTTCCAAGCAGTTGAGGATAAAATACTAACAGAAGCAACTTCATCTACCTATGTGCGGTGTATATCCCTACCACCAAACTTCACAATGATTTGGAAATGGATGGAGGAATGAAGACGAGGTTCTGTCAGTCTATTCCAATCAAAGGAAAAGACCTCAGTACCTAGACGAGGTTATGTAGAAATAGGTGAAATGCCCCCTAGCATAGAAGAATATGATGTAACAAGAAGAACCTGAGCGATATGAAGTTCACTCTCTACAGGGAGAATGGGATCGAATGAATGTGAAATTGAATCGACCACTTGATCAACTAATGGATCATCAACCTGAGTGATATGAGTTTCACTCTCCAATGGAAGAGTGGGATCCACTGTACTTGAAATTAGATCAATCACTCTGTCAGTTTACGATAGGTTGGGAGAAAGTTTACGGTAACCAGTTGGAAATTATTGTTGTGGAACAGTAAGGTTTTCCAATAATTTTGAGGCTTCATCCATGTGAGGGCAAATGTGAGTTTTATGACTCCCTTTGCATAACTTACAAGGAAACCTAACTTTACCCTTTTTCCCAGGAACTTGACTATCACTAGTTGATGGATCAACGGAAAGTTGATGAGATTTTTCTGACCATACTTCCAAGACCTTTGGAATACTGGGACAATTGATAAGGAAGTGGTCACCCTTACAAAGCCTGCAAGGGTATTTGGGTTTACGATGCATGTTGGAGGTTTCCTCAACACTATTAACATTTACAGCCATGGTTGGTTGGTTGAATTCTTTCTTATCTTGCTTCTTCTTCTTCTTCTTCTTCCCTTTCTTCTTCTTCTTAGCCACCTAGTTACTAGCGTCAAGGCTTTTACCAAGTGAAGAGGAAGAAATGGAGGAATAAATATTAGGTGAAGAAGGTAAATGGTCAACAGAAGGTTGGTGATGTTGAGATGGTGAAGTCTGTTGAGGTGAAGCATCCGGTTGAGGTGGAACAATTGGAGTATTCGGGGCCAACGAAGTTGAAAATAACCATATCGGTAAACCTATTGTAAATCCAGGTAATGACAAAGTAGCCATATAAGGAGGACCAACATTTCCAAAGCAAGGAAAAGTACTAGGAATCTCGTTAAGAAGGGTTCCTTGGTTGGTAAATTCCGGAACAGTTGCCATTATATTCAACTTCGGTGAATTTTATTAACAATTTAAAACTAAAATTAACAATTCACAATTCACACCTAACAATTAAAATTCACAATTCACACCTATGGTCTCTAAAAGTAAAAACAAACAAATTAACACGCGCTATCAAATCTAGGAGTCAAACCACACACAAACAGTAGATTCCCGCACTAAAAACACTAGTTAGTGATGAAATCCAACATCGTAGAATTTTAATGCAGAAATGGCGGTTGGAACAGTTCCCCGACAACCTGCTTAATGAAACAGACTGGCACAAGTTTCTTCACAAAACCATCTCAAGTGAAGAGAACCCCCCAGAGAGTCCAAGTGAGTATAGTCGACG
Source organism: Pinus albicaulis (assembly GCA_034641835.2). Taxonomy (NCBI): domain Eukaryota; kingdom Viridiplantae; phylum Streptophyta; class Pinopsida; order Pinales; family Pinaceae; genus Pinus; species Pinus albicaulis. The sequence goes on from CM076581.1 coordinate 860,289,787, forward strand.
TCTGCTCCAGGTACAGTGAGATCTTTCCTTCACCGTCACCTTAGGAAATAATCTTAAGTTTATGGACACTAAGGTTACCAACAACAAAAAATACAACTGGGGGAACAGTCTATGATCTGATTCTACGTGCAAGGACAGAGTAACAAAGCTCAATCCCCTTGAAGGCTCCTCGACATGGTTAATCCGAGGTTTACTGACAAGTGACCCTAAGCTCCTCGACAATGGTTAATATGAGGTTTACCGTTTGTAATGCGCGCAGATCTTCTATCTTCCCCGATGAAACAAAATTGATTGTCTCAAAGGTTTGGACATGATCTCGTGATTAACTCCTTTAAGAGAAGCTTCCCAGAATGTACCAGTTACAATTGGATTTATTTCCTACCGCAATATTTATCTACTTGTTTGTTTTAGTTGCTTTGGAAAGTTAACTACAACCTATTCCAAAGCACTAATCCTGAGCTAGATTGGTGGAAAGAGCCCTAAAAATGTAAAAATTACTAGATGAATTTTAATTAAGCGTTGTGTTATTTAGGATGTTATTACTCAAAAGGGTAAATGGATATGAAACCAATGGTGTTATGACCCGACCCAAAACTGAATGCAATCGAATATGATAATGTAATCTTTTCAATTCGATGAATCCTAACTAAAGAAAGGAGAGAGTTTCCATTACACTTCCAACAATGCAAAGATTGATAACTAAGAGAAAATATAACAAATTCTCTAATGCACTAATTTCATCAAGAAAAACTAATGCAAATCAATCCCAAAACAATTTTTTTATTTTTGTGTTTTTAAAACAAACATAAAAACATCTAAATTCAAATCAAAGAAAACTGATCTAAATCTACAATTGATTTTTCAGAATGTAAACTATGCAGTTGTAATCTATGCACAATTCACATGAAAAGTATGCAAATGTAATCTATGCACATTTTTCATTCATATTCTGAAAATGAGAATTCTAATTATGAAAATGTGATCTATGCAAGAAAATTCTCAAACACAAGATGATTCTAATGTAATCTAAGAACCAATCAAGTGGAGGTAAAGAAAATTGGTTGAGCGTTCCAAAGATCAAAAAATAAAAACACTCAAAGGTGATTAACATTCATACACAATTTAGCCCCCCCCCCCCCCCGGCGAATGACGGGGAAATTTTTTTTGCAAAAACAAAAGCAAAAAGATGCAAAATTTTGAAAAGACTGAGACAAACCTCCAAGTAATGACCAAAGGAAATCAAATTAAGAATTTCTCAAAAAAGAGACTCAAAACACCCAATTAACTTAACGGAGATTAATGAGATGAAAAATTTGCTGAAAGAAACTCATAAACAAGGCTTTTTGACAAAAAAATACAGATCTGGGTAGACACTAGGAATCCTAAATCAAATCTAAACTAAACTGAAAGAAGAAATCTAAGTTTTTCAAGACTTTTAACAGGGTCTGCAACAATGTGCGGTCCCCAGAAAAGTTCAAGAAAAACAAAAAAGACTTCAAAAATTTTCAAAGAAAAGTAAATCTAAGTTACCCAAGCCCGTAAAAATCAATAAAAAATCAGAAAAAAGCATTTTATCAAATCAAAACAAAGTAAAATCAAAAATAAAATTCTTTCCCCAGTGGAGTCGCCAATTTGTTGGCCAGATAAATCAATCTTGCGGACAAGATCGATCTCCCTGGTGTCAGAAGACAATCTAGCAACAAATGAACAACTAAGTTTTTCTTTCTCTAAATATATTTGTTTTACAAGTAAATGCTATGAAGGTGACGATCCTACCTTATATCCAAATGCTTATTTGCAGTCGTAGTGCTTCCGTCGCATGGGTAGTTCTTTAAAATCGCAACAATAGTTCTTAAAGTAACTAAAAGTGTCACCTTCAAAGACATAACGTCAAAAACAAGAAAATATTAAATAGCACCTATATAAAAAATAATTATAAAACATACCTATCATAGTGATCAAGGAATCTATGAAATAAACGATCAAACGACAGCTTATTGAAATAAACAATCGAACGACAATTTATTGAGAAAAACAAACTTGATTGTATTAACTTTGAAATAATAGAAGAACCTTACAACCTTAGCCTTGATGTTGAACAGGCCTTCCTGGGGTCTGAAGCAGGAGTTTCCTCTACTTTGATAAGCCTTGCACTCTTCCTCCAGGAGAACATAGAGGTATGTGATCTTTCCTCACAAAAGCTTAGCAGAAAGGAGTCTAAATCTCAATAGCACTTCACCTCAATCACACACTAAAGCTTGAACTCCCTTTGAGGCTACCCAATGCGTCTTTTTATAGTGCAGATGAGGAGGTTAGGGTTCCACCTATGAAGGGATAGAATCCTTCTTCAAAGGGATAGGCTCCTCACATCAAGGGGTTAGCTTCTTAAGGTGTGGTATGCATGAACCTTATAAGAGCGTACTCATCCCCAAAAAATCTCATCCAGAAGCTTCTAGAATTGACCAAAAAATAGCTTTTTTTACTTTGGTTTCTCGCTCTTTTGACTTTGACAGGGGGTACACAGGAAATACACTGAGAAACTGCATTCTCGAACGCAAGTAAGCTTCACATTACATGCGTACCCCAGCCAAGAACGCAAGTAAGCTTCACATTACCTGCGTACCCAGGGTTTTGGAGCTTTTTAGGGTTTTTCTCCTGTTTTTAGGGCTTGACGTGAGGAGTAGAGGTTGTAAGATTTGCAGAGGAGGTAAGTATGAGTGAAAATGAGCTCATACAGTCAGTATAATGTCAAGGTGACAGTTTTTAGTGCAACACCAAGAGATCACAATATAATCCTAGCCGACATAACAATACCAATGTAAGGGCACAACAATACAAATAATGGGTTTATATGGGGCACAATAATAACAATATGGGGACTAAAGGGGCACAACAATAAAAATAAGGGAGCTACACCAACAGTAACGACAAGGGAATACTCTAGTGTTATAGGGACCTAGCAATTTAGCTATAAGGCATTAGATTATGGTGAAGGCCAGAAGAGAATATTAACTTTGATGGAAACCTAATACTATATATCTTGGTGGAAGAGATATGTATATGGAACATTGAATGGATATTTTTTATCAATATTCCATTCATGGTTTCTATGGAATCAGTAGTCTCTGCATATTCACTTCTATGATCAGTTGTATATGTTCCCATGGTTTTCACAACAATGATTCCACTAGTTGGTTCCAAGGTTGTGAGCGTAATAAACAACTAAGTGTTGGGAATGTACTTCATTTCTTTGCATAATGAATGGATATATTCTTTGAATGGCACATGGTTGTATTCTTTACATGTTTTTGCATGGATATCTCCTAGCTATGCATGCTCTTACATGTGTTTGAATGTATATCTCTAAGCTATGCATGTTCTTACATGTTTTTTGCGACTATATCCACATTATGCATCTTTTTTCATTGAAATCTAACTCTGCTAAAAGAGTTAGAGTTATAATATAATCTACATACATGGATTATGGGTTTGGATGCTATGTAATTTTCTATGTATTTTAAATGGTGACGTTAATGCAATGATAATTAGAGGCATGGCTTTAACTTTTGTTGGTTTTCCCACTTAAGGGTTTCCAGGGTAAATCCTTGACTACTGTGTGTGAATACTATTGGTTTCTTTATATTTTTCATAAATAATATGTGCACATTGATTTATTATAAAGGTTTAGAACTTATATTTGGTATCAAATGAGTTATTGGATTCACGGGGGACAACTTCATTATTGAAGGTTCAGTTATATTAGGTCTATGATAAACTTGCTTTTAGTCGGAGATTTTCTATGGTGATACTTGTGTTGAAAAATAATGATGAGAAGTTTTAAAATCAAGATTGAAAAATTTAATGGGAAAACCTATGAGCTATGGAAGCTTAATATGGAGGAAATTTTTGTAGAAAAATAACAATGGGTCATTATAGACCCTAGTACAACACCTATGAGTATGTCAACGTAAAATTAGAGGAAGTTGGGTAGGAAGGAAAATAGCACAATATGGTTAATGTCTTGGAAAAAACTACAACCAACTCATTATGGGATAAGTTAGGGGTTTTGTATTAGCCTAAGTCAATGGTAAATAAAATTTTCCTATGGCAGAAGTTGTATCTCCTAAGGATGAATGATGGAGACTCAATGACAAAGCATATGAATTCCTTCAATACTATGGTAAGTCAATTGTTGTTTATTGATATTAAAATTTCAAATGAATATAAGTGCATTAGTTTACCTTATTCTTTTCCAAATTCATGGGACAATCTAGTTGTACCTATTGGAGATAATGAAACCACTTTAAAGTTTGATGATGTGGTCTAATGCTTATTATTGGAAGAAAAGAGTTGGATAACCATGGATAGTCCAAGAACAAAATCCCTTATCTATAAGAGAACATTCCCTAGATAAAAACAAAAATAACCCTTAATTGGGAGATTTAAATCTAGAGGTAGATTTACATTTATGGAAAAATACCTAAGGAAATATGGTAAAACTAGACATTAAAATTCTAAAAATGTTGACAAAGGGAAGGGATTCGATGATGTTCATTCCACATAAGGGAATATATCTTTATAAGGAGGGGATGTGCACTTGGATTCTTCAAGCATATATGAAAGTTATGATGTATGGTTGATTGCCTCAAGAGTTTATTTTCATATGACCCCCCACAAGGAGTGGTGTTGTGAATATTAAAAGTATAATGGAGGTGATGTATTTCTAGGATATGACTTAACGAATAGAATCAAAAGACATAGAAATATCAAGTTATTTCTCAAGGATGGTAGGATTAAAACATTCCCTATAGTCCTGCACATTCTAGATTTAGCTAGAAGCTTGAGATTTGTAAGAAATATTAGTGATGCAAGTGTGCATATTGTGTTTGAATGATAAAACTATAAACTGTTTCAAGGAGCAATGGTGTTACTAAAGGGAGTTTGGACTAGAAATCTATATAATTTTTGGGAAGAACTATAATTGATGGGAACAACAACTATATTGTTCTTAAGGGTGGAAATGAAGAAGAGAGAACCCATATTATCTTTGGGGAAAGGATAAAATTTTGGCATCAAAGTCTAGGACATATTGAAGAAAAGGGCATTCAAGTAGTATGTAAACACCCCTCACATTAATCCTTGGTGAAAAGTGTTCACTTGCTAATATGGTTTCCCTTATCTCAATTAGAGAGTTGGGATAATATTCTATGTTTGCTTGGTCCCTAGATGATCAGGTGCTAAAAAATATGCTAAAAAATGAAAGTTGTTGGAATGGTGTGGAAATGGCTCATAGCAGCTTATGTCCAAATTGGCTCTTTTGAACCATCTTTCACCAAAATTGGGTATGCCTATAGCATGGGCAATGGCATCTGAGGAGAGTTCAAAGGTCACCCCTGTAAAGTTTGATTGTTTTTCATGTAGGTTAAGGATGAATAACCTTGTGAGCTCTGGGTGACTTTGTACCTGTTGTACTCTTTCACAAAAGTGAAAACATCCCACTTTTTGGAAACATGTGACAATCATAGGAGAGGCATTAAGCTCCATTGTGCTTTGGGGTTAAAAACCTATTTACCTTCCCACCTTAGTGTTTCTGCCTCCTAGGCACTTGGCCTTCTTCACCACTACCATTTCCTCCTTCTCCTGATATTTTGATTACTGCTATTTTGAAACAAACCCTAACTCTGCTTGTGATGTTGATATGAGAAGTGATGGAATGATGGTAAGAAGATAGCTTTTGCAAGTGAGTGAGAGGGATGAATGAAGATGTAAGTGTATGAATGTGAGGGAGAGCTAGAACCCAAGGAAAAACATCAGTTACTTGTTATAATTATGCTGTGACAGTAACTTTCACTGATATTAATTTTGAAATGGAGGGGGCAATGTAAGGTCACTTTATTTTCAATGTATGGAGTAGAGCCTTTAAGCTTTGATGGAGGACCAACTTCAAACCATTGTATCCCCATTTGACTGATATCTCCTTGTTTGCAGGTGATGGAGGTTTAAACAGGGTTTTTAACTTGAAGATTAGGGTTTTACCTTAGGGTTTGTTCAATTTATCTTAACATCAAACCATCAAAATTCACTGGAGGGAAAGGTATGACATCCACCTGCCAATTAGCAATGCTTTGAAAACCCCTGATAGTAGCTTGGAGGTGTTTTTGATGTTTTTGGGCATTTGCAGGTGCAAGAGGAGTTTCAGGCTGAAAGTGCAGTGCCTGCACACGTATTCGGGCCTATCGAGTTGTGAACGCACAACGCCTGCACGTGTGTCGGTCCTATCGAGCTGTGAACGCGCAGCGCCTGCACACCTGTGTCAGGCTTCCCTGCCGAAAGTGCAACATCTGCACGCCTCTCCACGGGCCTGTCGGGCTTCCTGGACAAATGCACAGTGCTTGCCCACGGGTGATTCGGGTCAGGCAAAGGTGAAATGCCTGCCTACGGGTGAGTCAGGTTGGGAAAAGGTGTAGCACCTGCCCATGGGTGAGTCAGGTCAGGAAAAGGCGCAGCGCCTGCCCACGGGTGAGTCGGGTCAAGCAAAGGAGCAATGCTTTTTGCAGAGGGCATTTGGAGGCCTTTCCAGTGTCCAAATTGGGCCCATGATAGCTAGTTGGAAATATTATACTATAGAATTTCCAAATATACCTTTTTTTTCTAATTGGAGTTGATTTGACCTTTCAAAAGTTGATTCTCCCAAGACTGGTCAAAAAGTGTTGAATGTTGGTGCAGAAATGTAGAGTGCTGGTGTAGACAACTTTTGGAGGCCTTCCCCAACTAAAAATTTATCTCATGATAGATCATTGGAAATATATTCAAGTCTACTTATCATTTGACCCATCAAGAAAGTAATTTGGATACTCCAGCTATGAGAAAACCGGATTTTCCCAACGTCACTCCAGAAGTGCAACAATTCTCCCGTGACACCTGTATTTTTGACATTGCTCTAAAACCATGACACCTGTGTAAAATCAGAAGGAGGGTTTTCTCATTGGACCTATGATGTACACAAACCTCTCTAAATTGTGTTAAATTCATCTCTATTTGGTCAGAAACATAATTTTAAGCAAAATCGGCCTTATGAGTGACAAATGGCTTGACTCTTGGAATGAATTCTTGGAAAATGATGGAGGCATGATGTTTATGAGTTGGTAGGGCTTTATGATTGATGATGTGACCTTTCATATGGATCCTCTTCTCCTATGCCTCTTTTCCATAGCAAACCCTAGCTTATTTGGAAGAGGAAATTAGGGTTTAGTGTAGGCAAAACAGGGGATTCAGGACTACCTTGTAGAGGGAGGGGAATGAAGGGGTTAAGGGTTGTCTAAATTCTTGGGGAATTTTGTGGGATAGGGATAGATGTTAGAGAGTAGGGGAAAGTGGAATTTCAAGGATTGAGTGTGGGGAAGGGATCCAAAAGGGAAAAACATAGGCCTAGTCTCGAAAAGTGTCAAATTGTAGCAATAGGCTAGGTTTTGTAAAAAAATCATGAGTTTGAGGGATAAGAGTGATGGGAAGTGTTTAGGAAGGTATATTAAGGATAGGAGAAAATGAGGAAATGAAGTTATAAGCATGAAAGGAGGCTAAAAAAGGTAGGTAAAAGCACATAAGAAGTCTTTTAGGAGCAGCAGGGTGACCATGGAATGATAAGCTAGTGGAATAGTGAAAATTTTTCTATAAGGATAATGAAGGTAGTGAGATTTCTAAAACCCACAATGTTCAGGGAATTTAGTTCTTAGAAATCTAGAAACCATCTATATTCATCTACAGATAGAAAAAATTATTGATGACTAACAGTGACTCCACTTGGGGAGGGCAGCTCCTTTTCAGGAGGTGTCCAGGGCCTCAGAGCTCAAATCTCTGAGTTTTGAAGTCCGGTGCCTTACTTGCACTTTGCATATTTCCTTCCTTAATTTTCTGTTGTTCTCATGAAACTATAACCTCAAAATATGAAAGGACATATTTTCTTCAACCTCATTCCTACCTACCCATCATACCTTGTCTAACATTTTTTCTTCCCTTGGGTGCACTTGGACTAGCAAACCCTTGACCTTCTTTTATTTTTAAAGCAAAACAAACTATTTAATTTTACCCTTATGACTTCAAAGAGTTCAGATTAGGCTGATGAAATCTTTCATTCTCTACCTAGTCTACTTATCTATCAAGATTAAGCTTTTTGACAGATTTTATTGTTTATCCTACTAACATGAAATTTAAAACATGATCATACCAAGATTAAGCAATATGATTTGTCATGGGCTGTGGAATTTTGGACAAGCTGCACACAGACATTATTTTTGTACAATCAAAACTAGAAAACATGAGGGCTGTGATTTAGAATTTGTTGGGCATCCTTCTCTTCCTCTTTCGTTCAGATTTGAGCTTTTTAGAACCATCATCTTTTCCTGATCTAATCTACTGACAAGCCAAGTTTACATGGTTTGGCAAGCCTTCATTCACTAAAAAATCAACAGAAATTTAAAAATGTCTAATCATGATTAGGTTTTATGATTAAACAAGACTATTTTTCTCAACTAGTAGTGGCATTTAGTCTTGCACACTTTCAGTAATAATCTTTTTTTGGTATGGGGTTGTACCTCTTCTTTAAACCTGCACTCTTTTTCATCTTTTTCTTTATTTTTGTACCTTTTTTAGATTAGCATTCTAAGACTAAAAACTAGAAAGATTCTCATAGTGATGAGCTTATTTTCATACCTATCTATCCTAATCTAAATTGGAGTCATACATTCATTTGGTGAACTCTCTTTTCCAATATAACCAATCAAGTAGATGATTCCATGAGTGATCTTTGTTCAGCTCTTTGAGTGTGTTGAAAAAAGCAAAAGGCCACTCCCACCTTACTTGTTTTTGAACGGTAGTGCCTAAAATTTTCTTTAAATCCTGCATCAAACTGCTCTTGACATGTTTTGCTCCCTTTTCAAATGTTTCTAACAAATCAGCAAAGGGATCTTGAAGCAATACCTGAATGTGAGGATTTGAAAAATAAGCTTGATCTAGGACTGCTTCTTCCTCCACTTGGCTAAGCTTGGGACTCTTTTGGGAAAGAAAATATTCCTCTTCCTCATGATCATCTGAACTAGCAGCCTCATATATATTGCAATGTTGTCCTCTATCAAACTTGTTTCTCCATGAGGCAAGGCTATAACATATAAATTAACAGGATAGAAAATAGGAAAAATCTCTTTATATGAAAGATTAGAAGCTGGTTGTATGCCTAGACCCTGATTGATTTCTTCTTCAGTTAGAGGAGGAGGCATTTTCCCTTTTCCTTGGATAGAACCACATCTATTCTCTTCCTCTTGTGAAGGCTGGTAATAGAGCTAAATGTTTTATTTGTTGTTAAAATAAATACCCAAAGATTGTTGACTTCTAACTGTATTAAGGTTGCTTTTGATGAGCTGAAATGAAGCACCATAAAGAGGTACAGATCCTTCCCTTTCTCCCAAAATTTCTGCACTTTCTCCTCCACTGTCATAGCTGAGTGGTATTTGCTGATCACTATTTTTGAGCTGTCTAAAATGACTATATTTGTCCCAAAAATTAATCAATTATTCTTCTGTAGTGTTAGCTTGAGTCTGGAGAACATAATCATCATCATATTGATCATACTTGGGTAACTTATTCATAGGAGGAATGTCATCCATTATGCATACTAGATTAGCAGATTGTTCCACCATATTAAAAGGAGAGTGTTCATGGCCAATAGCTTCTCCTTTAACAATCTGAAATGATTCGAAGCACAAGGGTAGAGACTCAAAAGGTGCTGGCTCATCCTCCATTTCTCGTTCTGAAATCCCAACAGCTACACCAAGATGTCTTAAGGGGAGAACTTCTAAATTTGAAAAAGGGTTTGCATTATCCATTTCTTCCCTTACTAATTCTTTAGAGCATTCCACCTTGTTTCTATTTGCAATTTGTTTGTAATGCTCTCTTAGTAGTGAATCACAAGATGTAGGAAGGAATCTAGTACTTACTTGACAACTTTCAACATCTTCTTCTTTGTAATCTTGCTCAGCATGCATATTTTGATTGTTATTCTTGCCCTGTAATGACCGAATTTGTTCTTCCCAAGGAAAATGTACATGCTATTTTGAATAAATATCTCCAACCTCAACCTTGTACTCTTCCTCTTTCCTGCCAAGTATATGCATCATTTTGCTGATTGTATCTGTTAACATCTCTAGCTTTACCTCTAAAGATATCAGCTTCTCTTGATCTGCTTTGTATTTCTCTATTACTCTTAGCTTTGCCTCCCTATTCAATATGTTGGCTTCCACATCAACTGCCATCCTTTGCATTTCCTCCAGGGTTGAAGGATCTCTTTCTCTTATCTGGAAAGCCATCTCTGGGTTAAAGGCATCTGGGTAGTGCAAGAAATCCCACTCCGAGGGTGGCTTTATCTTAGCAAGTATTGCATGGTATACTTTATTGAACCTTGCTGAGAAGTGTTGCACTGTCTCCCTTGATTGTATTTTCAAATGGTTTTATTCCCTTAAGATGAGAAAAACATTTCCCATGACTGTCCACTTATCTAGGAAAATATGAGTGAATTGATGAAAATTGCTAATTCTTGCAGCTGGAAGATCCTTAAACCAACTCTTAACTTTTCCATGTAATGATAAGGCAAACATCCTAATACACACATCATCTTTTCCTATTTCAAATAGGTCAAGTAAATTCTCAAGATTTTGAATGTGTTCTTCAACGGTGATGTTTGAGTTTTCTCCATAAAATCTGGGTAGTTTATCTGCAAGCTATGCAAGGAGGGCTTGGAGAATAGGAGGCAAAATCAGAGGCTTATATCTGTCTGGGACCTTTGTGGGTATAGGTAGTGCAAAAAGAGATTTATGACTGTTTGAGGTTTTAGCAGGAGCAAGAAAAATAGGATGAGGTTCATGTTTTACTAGGTCTTCTACAGGTGTATCTAGAGTAGGCACATGTATATATGGAGTAGGCACAGGTATATTAGTATGTTCATGGTCTGCAATTTGAAGCTCAACTTTTTTAGGCCTAAGATCTTTCCAATGATCAATGTAGATCTCATCAGTGTATTCGTGATCAGGCTTAAAGTAGGATAGAACATAGTTATAGATAAAAACAATAATTACTTGAATCCAATATAGGCATGAGTACTCTCTCTTTCTAGGATGACTGGTCAGGTTTCAGGTTCTTCCTCCAGTAGAGTATTTAGGTCTATTGAGAGTTGTGGAGTTTCCAGATGGATGATTTTTACTATTTTAAGGATGTATTCGTTGTCCACCATTAACAACTAAATAGCAATCTGAGGATGTTTCTGAGTGTTCTGAGGTCCTAAGGAATACTTAGATTTTCAGTGACTCAAAAGGTCCCACCGTGATCGCCACTCTATTAGGTGATGAGGTGGCAATGAATCATTGGATACTATTTAAGAAGGGTTTTATTAATTCTTTAAGGAATATCTAAGCATGTAACTTACTCAGAAGGTCCCACCGTGATTACCATTATGTTAGGTTCCCTGTAATTTTCAGATTGGCAAGAAAAAATGAACAGGGGTAACAACAAACCAACCTTTGGAGTCCTAGGACTTAGCCTTCCTGGACTCAGAGATGGCTCTCTCTAATGTTTGCTTGTAAATTTTTTTAACTTGATAGCTTTTAGGTTTTGATTTTAGGCTAGTTATAGGGATTAGGGTTTGTTTTTTGTTTTGGTTGGGTAGGTTGTCAAGGGAAATAGGTAGAGTAAGAGAGGATCAATCCATTGGGCTATGGAGTCTACAAAGGTTTTTGAAAAGTATAAAAATGAGTTAAGGATAGTTCAAAGGTCAAGTTGACAAGGCCAAATGGATCTAAGTAGGTCTAGGGAGAATGAAATGAACATGGAGGTGTGAATAGAGTAAGTTAAGTGGCAATAAAGGATCTGTTAACAAACTAATAAACAAGAAAAAACTTCTAAGATGATAGCATAATAAACTTGAAGAGAAATAAAGGATTCTTCAACCAAAAAATACTAATTAGACCTTAAAAACAACAGATAAGTCAGCTGAGAGAGCAGTGAAGGATTCTCTAAGACTTGCTTGCAAAAAAATAGAAATTTAACATAACAACTTAGTAACGCTAATGAGAATTCAAGGATTCTTTAGCAAAACTTTGAAGAAGAAAACATAGAAATCAAGGAAGCAGACAGAAGTAGGGTGCCAAGAAGGCAAATCCTATTCTCTATTTATGTCCTATGACTAAATGAACCATAAAAATAATGAATAACTAAAGAAAACAAACAAAAATATGGAATACATCACCATATAGCCAAGCTTAATGAATCCTAAGAGTGAGCTCAATCCACAGATGCACATTTCAAAGCCATCATCAAGCACCAAAGCCAATTTCTCTTCAATCTAAAAGTTTGTATATTACTCTCAATAAACATCCAACAATTACAATGAGGCCTCAAGGCTCTATTTAACCAACAAATGAGGAGCTGGAAACCCTAAGAGGCTTCTAGAAACCATAAATGTCATTTATGTCCAAAGAGGCCATGCAAGGCCCAAGGCACATAATAACTATTGAATAAATGAAAGATAACTTAAACATAACTCCTTAATCCAATTTGGAGTGATTTGTCCAAAAAAAACTCGAAAAAATCCTTCAGTGTGTTTTGTTGACTTTTTTGAAAGGGGGCAACTTCATAGGCCTGAAGGCGCAGTGCCTGCATAGGAAAATTGGGTCCACTTGCAGCCAAGTTTTGATGGACTTCCCGATGTCGAAATTGGCTCAGTGATGGCTTGTTGGAAAGCCTGTTGAGTCTAATTTCCAAAAAGGCCTTTCGTTTTCTGATTGGCTTCATTAACAGGTTAAAAAATCAAATCTCCCAAGGTTTCTCAAGGTGCAGCGCCAGCCCTGAAAACATGGCAGAAAGGTGAAAATTGGCATGTTTTTGGGCCTTTTGAGGAACCAAAACTGCTCCAAATGCTCTGAAATTTGGTGTGCATGATTTCCTTGGGCTGATGAATCCAAAAATGTAAAATTTACCTCCATTGGATGCCTATAGGAAAAGCCTAGCACCAAGGGTGCTGCACTTTTGGCCCTTAATATCAGTAAAAAAACCAAAAATGTCAAAAACTTGCCAAAATTTGCAATTATCTTCCTCATGGGATTTGGGAGGCCTGTAGAGAAGCTTCATCAAGGATTCCAAGGTTTGCTTGGTCTTTTTCCTCCTTGAGTGCTTGTATTTCGGCAAGGGCTCTTTTGAGCTTGGCCCTTGCAAATTTGTTCTTCAAGGCATAGTGCTTGGCCATCTTTTTCTGTAGGCCAAGGTCTCTTTGTGTCTTCTTTAGCTACTTGTTTTCATCCTTATAATACTCAATGATATAATTTGCCATGAAAAGATTTCTTTATACTTAGGTTTAAGAAATGGCTCATAGCAACTTATGTCCAAATTGGCTCTTTTGAACCATCTTTCACCAACATTGGGTATGCCTATAGCATGGGCAATGGAATCTGAGGAGGGTTAAAAGGTCACCCCTGCCAATTTTGATTTTTTTTCATGTAGGTTAAGGATGAATAACCTTGTGAGCTCTGGGTGACTTTGTACCTGTTGTACTCTTTCACAAAAGTGAAAACATCCCACATTTTGGAAACACGTGACAATCATAGGAGAGGAATTAAGCTCCATTGTGCTTTGGGGTTCAAAAATGTTTACCTTACCACCTCTATGTTTCTGCCTCCTAGGCACTTTCCCTTCTTCACCACTACCATTTCCTCTTTCTCATGATATTTTGATTACTATTGTTTTGAAACAAACCCTAGCTCTGCTTGTGAAGCTGATATGAGAAGTGATGGAATGATGGTAAGAAGGCAGCTTTTGCAAGTGAGTGAGAGGGATGAATGAAGGTGTAAGTGTATGGCTGTGAGGGAGAGCAAGAACCCAAGGACAAACATTAGTTACTTGTTATAATTCTGCTCTAATAGTAACTTGCACTAATGTTAATTTTGAAATGGAGGGGGCAATCTAAGGTCACTTTGTTTTCAGTGTATGGAGCAAAGCCTTTAACCTTTGATGGAGGACCAACTTCAAACCACAGCAACCACAACACTATATCCCTGTTTGAATGATATCTCCTCGTTTGTAGGTGATGTAGGTTTAAATAGGTTTTTTAGCATGAAGATTAGGGTTTTACCTTAGGTTTGTTCAATTTCTCTTAACATCAAACCATCAAAATTCACTGGAGGGAAAGGTATGACATCCACCTACCAATTATCAACGCTTTGAAAACCCTTGATACCATCTTGGAGGTGTTTTTTTATGTTTTTGGGCATTTGCAGGTGCAAGAGGAGCTTCAGGCTGAAAGCGCAGCGCCTGCACACGTATTCGGGCCTGTCGGGTTGTGAACGTGCAACGCCTGCATGCATGTCAGGCATGTTGGGCTGTGAATGCACAGCACCTAAAAACTTGTGTTAGGATTCCTTACCAAAAGCGCAGCGTCTTCACGCCTCTGCACGGGCCTGTCGGGCTTCCTGGGTGAATGTGTAGTGCCTGCCCATGGGTGAGTCGTGCCAGGCAAAGGTGCAGTGCCTGCCCACGAGTGAGTCGGGCCAGGCAAAGGTGCAGCACCTACCCACGGGTGAGTTGGTTCAGGCAAAGGTGCAGCATGTTTGGTAGAGGTATTTGATTGGAGTTGATTTGACCTATTAAAAGTTGATTCTCCCAAGACTGGTTAAAAAGTGATGAATGTTAGTGCAGAAATGTAGAGTGCTGGCGCAGACAAATTTTGGAGGCCTTACCCAACTCCAAATTTATCTCATGATAGCTCATTTGAAAGCTATTCAAGTCTAGTTATCATTTTACCCATCAATAAATTCATTTTAACACTCTATCTATGAGAAAACCTGAGTTTCCCAAGGTCACTCCAGAAGTGCAGTAATTCTCCCGTGACACTTGTATTTTTGACATTGCTCTAAAAACATGACACCTGTGTAACATCTGAAGGAGGTTTTTCTTCTTGGACCTATTATGGACAAAAACCTCTCTCACTTTGTTAAATGCATCTCTTTTTGGTTAGAAACATAATTTGAAGCGAAACTGGCTTTATGAGTGACAAATGGCTTGACCCTTGGAATGAATTCTTGGAAAATGATGGAGGTATGATGTTTATGAGTTGGTATGGCTTTATGATTGCTGATATGACCTATCATATGGATCCTCTTCTCCTATGCATATTTTCCATAGCAAACCCTAGCTTAGTTGGAAGAGGAAATTAGGGTTTGGTGTAGGAAAAATAGGGGATTCAGGACTACCTTGTAGAGGGAGGGGAATGAAGGGGTTAAGGGTTGTTTAGATTATTGGAGAAATTTTGGGGGATAGGGATAGATTTTAGAGAGTAGGAGAAAGTGGAATTTCAAGGATTTAATGAGGGGAAGGGGTCCAAAAGGGAAAAACACAGGCCTAGTCTTGAAAGTGTCAAATTTTAGCAATAGGCTAGGTTTTGTAAAAAAATGATGAGTTTGAGGGATAGGAGTGATGGGAAGTGTTTAGGAAGGTATATTAAGGATATGGGAAAATGAGGCAATGAAGTTATAAGCATGAAAGGAGGCTAAAAAGGTAGGTAAAATCAAATAAGAAGTCTTTTAGGAGCAACAGGGTGACCATGGGATGGCAAGCTAGTGGAATAGTGAAAAAGTTTCTATAAGGATAATGAAGGCAGTGAGATTTCTAAAACTCACAATGTTCAGGGAATTTTGTTTTTAGAAATATAGAAACCATCTATAGTCATCTACAGATAACAAAAATTATTGATGACTAACAAAGTGAATGCTAAAATACTTGATAATTGGGTTCGTAAACTTGAAGTTTATTACAAGATTCAGAACATCAAAGATGATGAAACAAAGGTTCATTTGGATTCATTAAGGTTGGAAAGTGTTGCTTTTATTTGGTGGGAAGCCAAAACACAAGAGGATATGAAAAATCCTGGTAAGGTCTCAACCTCTTGGGTAGATTTTTGATCTGAATGGAGTATTTTAGCGTTGTTGTGCTAATTACTTATTCAATTTATCAATTCAATGTCTTATGTGTGCTTAAGGGTTCAAGATTTCTTGCAAATTATCAAGTCTCATGTGTATTTTTCATGTCAATTTAGTGAGAAATTTAACATAAAAACAAGAGTTGAACAACAACAATAAAAGTACAGAACATCACCATACATAACATTAACACATGTATTTGATGAAGGAGTTCACCCCTCCTATGCTACATCTCCTTGGTCCAGCTTCCATGGCTTGGGCCTCTATATTATGCTCAAATTGTCAAATTTACTTGTTTACAATGCTCCTTTTCTCCTATAACCTACTCCAATGAGTCCAACATGGCTCAAAATGGCCAGCTATCCTCTTTATAAGCCTGAATTAGTCTAAAATTGCAAAATTTATGACCTCTTCAATTTCCCCCACTATCTTAGGCCCTAAACTAGTTAACTACCACTAAAACTGGCAGTTTCTGCCAAATCCAGAGGTTTGCCAATTAATTTTTAAGTGGAGGTTAACACTAATTCAGCGCAGTTAAGTGCTAACTGCGCGTTAATATAATCTGAAACTTAATTATGGTTTAAGCGCTAATAAACATGGATTAAGGTTAATAGAGCGGGGTTAATGTTTTAATTCCGCATTATCGCTAGAGTTCCCAACATTTGGTTAAATGTTGTGGTCGTATGTATCAGAGGCTAAGGGCCAGCCCCCGCCTCCCCCCACTGTGGAATTTGATTAAAATTAAATATATATGGTTTGCATAGTACGTTAAGAACCATGTAGTAGCAGAGGCAGTAAGCATTGCACGTGTTGTGGGGGAGGTTGCGAGGTTAAACCCCGACCTCCGCCCATTCCTTAAACAAAATTTTGCTCCATTATTGGGGGGGGGCATGTGGTGGCCCTAGGCCAAGCCACATGTCCTCTTCCCATTCAACCATCACCAAACCAATCATAAATTTCCAACCATCAACCATTTCGGACCAACCAAATGTTTTCAAGTGGCAACCCACCATTCGACAAAGAAGAAATTGACCAATCCTTGACCAACCTAGTCAACTTCCACGTCACCAGTATGGACTGTTAACTGGGCTCCGTGTTGGACCTTTTTTTTTTTAATTTTCCTATTTGTGCAAACGAACAGATCCCATTTCTAGGAGCATACCGAGTCCATTTTGCGTGAAACGAAGTGCACCGAATTCATAACAACGAGCACTACGCAATAGTTTAGGTTCTGAGACAATCTGAGAACTTTGAGTTTTGAGCATAAAACTAAGCACCTGATAATTCCTCCCCACTGGAAGCATTTTGGACCCCAAAATATCTTTCATTATTGAACATGTGGATGAGGGTACAATTCCCTCACCCTTCCAGTCTCAATCCACTGGAATTTTCCCAATTTCATCAATTTCAGCTTTTCACAAAACTAGTCTGTTTCCTTGACTCTGGAGACCCTGTCTTGTTTTTGTAGACATCATCATGTTGCAATTTCCCTAAATTGGTAGAGCAGCAAGATATATTTGCAGAAAAAAACTTGTTCCCACCTCCTTCGTCAATCAAAGAAAACTTGAAAACTATCTCACCTCGAACACTGTCGACATGGCGATTTTTAGCTTGTCTTGCCTTGCACTTGTGTCTACTTTTGACCAAGTGTTTTCACCATTGCCATGCACCCTTTTGAAATAAAAAACAAGAACTTGTGGAACCTATTCCTTCTTTTTCAAGTTTCTTTGGAGCTTTCTCTTTGACCTTTTCACTCTCTTGCATCGTCATCTTGTTTCCATCACTGCTCAACACTGATGTTGACTGCTGCAAATATTTCACATCTTGTTTACCTCCTTTAAAATGTAACCTGTTAGAGTCCTGAAACATCTTATTACAAGAATTAGCAACTTCAATGAAATCAACTTGTTCATTCTATGCATATTTTTGAAAGGTCTCATTCAAAGCATCTCTATGCTTGAACATTAAAAAAGTCAAAATTTGACTTGCATTCACTATTCTCTTCATTTCTCCTGCATGTATATGAGAAAAAATTCTCTTCTTCTTATTCACTCTAAATATGTACTCAATTCCATCCTTAAAAAAGTGATACTTATTCTCATGGTGATGAAATACTTCTTTCCTATCATAAAGATAAGGACTTCCCAAAACAATACTCGAAATATCAAGCGGAACTACATCAAGTTCAACTTCATCAATAATATTTGAATTGATTGCAAAGATTAGGATGCACTTCCTTGTTACCTGCAAATTTGAATTCTTGCATATCCACCCTAAAGGATAAGGTCTTAGATGTGTAATAGTTTTAATATTTAACATCTTAACTAAGTCTTCAGAAATCAAATTAGCTTTTAGAACCACTGTCAAATAGTGTGTCTATCTTGGTATGTTTTGAAATGACTCTAATATGAAAGAGTTCAATTCTTGTATCCTCATCTTGAGTTACATTGGAACAACTTGAAGAACTAGTGTTTGCCTTGTTCTTACATTTCAAACCCATTGTTGTAATCTTGGTTTCATCTCTTGAATCTAAACCTAAGTCATGTTCAATGATTGCAACAATTTTCCCCTTCTCTTTGGCTTTAAGTTTGTTTGCCTTCAACTCTGGATGGAGTTGCCAACAATGGTCTTCATCATGGCCATTCTTTCAAACAATGTTTACATGTGAGTTTCTATTTTTCTATTTTCATAGAACTATTTTTCTTTCCTCTTTGACTAAACTTGCCCTTTCCTTTACCCTCATACTCGAGAAAACTATCACTTTTCTCATCTGCACTATGTTTCCCTCTTTCTTCTAGATTTATGGCTTGAACAAAAACCTCATCTAAGTTTGTGGGATTGAACATGAGAATAGTATGTCTAAGATAACTATGCAAACCCCCAATATACTTTAACAAAGTTTCTTGAGAATGCAAATTGACACCTAAAATAAGAGCTTTTCTCCTAAATTCATGAGTATAATCTTGCACACTTTTCCCTTTCAATTGTCTAAAATTTTTCCAGTCCATAATGGATTTTCGCATGTAGGCTAGAGGATAGAATTTCCTTTTGATGGCAGCAATAAAATTTGACCCAGACATTGAGATCTTACCATGGTTTTTAATCTCTTCTTGAGTCCTTTCTTCCCACCATACAAGTGTTGATCCCTCCATTCTCAAGGAATCCAATTGAATCTTTATGTCATCTTCTTGAAGGTTATGAATTCTGCAATAAACCTCCAATTGACGAATCTAATTATCTAGCTTATCTGCATTCACTTCGGAATTATACATTAGAATCTCAAACTTAACATCAAGTTTAAGAAAATGTGATTTACCAGCTCCTTTGGAAGTATGTGTATGAAGAGATGGAAGAGTTGTGGTAGTGGAATATGATGATGAGGAAGGTGAAAAAGGTGGTGAGGATGATGGTGGAGTGGATCGTGGCTTCTTACCATCTCCATGGCCTCCTCCTGGAGAACCCTCTCCTCTTGGAGGCCTTGAACTCTCTCCTTGTATCCTTACATTCCTTTCCTCATAGAGGACTTTAACCATCTCAATCATATCAAAGAATGCCTTCCTAAATGCTCTCTCATCTTTTGTCATGATAGGTTCTCCTGCATGAGACATGTTCACTAAAGACACAACTTCAAATTGAGGATGTGCTGGTTTTTATCATTCTGTAATTTAAAATATTGGCAGATTAAACATAGAGGATAACATCAAAACCACTTTGGAAGCTGAGATCTAGCCCTGCCAGCTTCAGAGAGGGATCTCTCTTTAAGATTTAACTTTGTTTTGGATAGATATTAGGCTATTTATTGTTGTACTTGGTGATTGTTTTATTGTGATTGTTTGGTTGATTAAATCTTTATTTTCCCATTGGGAAATGGAGTCAAAACATAAAACTAGATTTTGCACCAATTTATAAAATAGTTATAACAGGGCAAGATAGGTTGCACTTACTGGATTATTTAATATTTTTAAAGGAATAATGGATATGGCAGAAGGGTGAGTTTCAGTTGAGACTGAAAATAATTTAAGTATTTTTCAATATGACTTCAAGTAGAAAACATTTAAATTGTAAAAGCAACCAGAATAAGGTGTTTTAAATAACATGTCCTATTCACCACATTTTTTGTTTTACAATTAAGAATTCTGATAAATAGAGTAAGGAAATAACAGTGGAAAACACAAAAAAAATAGAAACACTTCACCAGTAATTACACCACATGAATCCCAAAATAAGTCTTTGTATTATTGATGCTCGAGCAAAAAATTGGAATTTACAATTGCGCAGTAGGAAAAATATGTTCAGAAATCAACCTCTAATACTTCAAACAATGAAGTATTTATTCTAAAATTTACAAAATTGATTACAATAAATGTTGTCTCAAAAAAAAGTGTATTATTAGCCTAAATCTAACAATAAACTCTAACTATTACAAAAAATAGGCTCAATGTGGGTGATCTGGCTTTCTGGCACTGCTTCAAGGAAACAATTGATGAGTAAGCCTATTGGTAGGTTGCGCTGGCTGTAATGTTGGTTGATGTGTTGGCTGTAGATGATTGTTATTCATTACTTTTTACTCCTGAAACTCAGATAAGTTATCCCATCTATCTTCATCTGGGATATTTAACTTTATAACCTTCTTGTAGATTTCATCCACTTCAATATACTTGGAAAAGGTTGGTTTTACCAAAAAAATGTGGTTTATCTCATGCTGGATGAAAAAATCATGAGCCATTTCCTCCAAGAATGCTTTCCCTGTCATAGTGCCTATGATATTTGAAAACTTAGCTGTGTCCCTAGCAATTTCATTCAACGCTTCATATAATCCTCTCTGGTAATCAGTTTGTCATTTATTACAAATAGGGAAGGAATACCTTTCTGAGTTAAAGGTTCTATCCTGTTGAAAAATCTGTTTACAACTATTTCTAAGCTGTGAAATTTTTCATCTAGCTGTACAATAAGGTTTCTCTTTGTAAGAACCTTCTTTACTTCCAAAATTGTCTCAGTCCTATCCTCAACTCCTAATTCATCCATCTCATACATTTTCTTGGAATTTAAGAACTTGATAATGTTGTTGGAAGTGGTTGGCATGTCTCCAAGGTTTTCTTTGATAGTTTTGATGGCATCATTGGCTTTCTGTATCAGCTCATTCTGCTCTAATATGATTTGTCTGCATGGCCAGATTTCATTGATGGACTCAATGATATATGTCCAAATTATCTCTGACTTGGCCCAAGGGGTTTCCAATAGAATATTCCCTCTCAGACTTCTGCAACCTTTCTATTAACTTCTATGCTCTCTAGGATTTTGCTACATGTGAGATATCACTCCTTTACTTCTAATCCTATAACAATTTCACTTGGTCCTGAAGCTTCTTTATATCTTCTGTCTGTATTGAGAGATTTTGCACTGCTTTAGTGAGTTGTTCAGCTCCATCTGTTGTACTTGTTGTAGAAGGTGTGGCTGTAGGAATTGCTATAATGGATACAACCTCCAAGGGGACTAATGAAAGTTTGGTAGCCTTCTATTTTTCCTTTATCATATTTTCCATCTCTCCTTCCATCTGCTTTAGCTGAGTATTCTGCTCCACGATGAGCTTCATCATGTCTGATTTCTGGGACTCTGTCTCTTCAATGTCTTTGGCCAAATGGTCCTCTATAGATGGCATTTTTAGTTGCTTTCTCAATGTTGCTATGTCAGCATTTTTATTTTTAATCAACTCTTCTACAATCTAATATTGGAGGGATCATATCCAATTCTGATCACTAAGTATTCCAAAGACTTAATCCTTGAATCCTTGGCCAAAGAAGATATTTTCTCCATTTTGAGTTGTGACTGGATATTAGCTAAAGAAACCTAGAATTTGGAGAAACTCATAGCAGTGTTAGTGAGTGTAGATGAAATCATTTCACCTGTCTACTTGGGCATCTCCATTTTTTCAATGGGATGTATGTCTTTAATATCAAATTAAAATGCAGTCTTTTTATAATCTGTTGTTGTCTTGGGCTCTGGAATCTATGCTTGGAGAAAATCCATCTGCATTTTGCCTTTCTCAGAGTCAAAGGCTGATAGCAGTCTACTATAAGAGCTAGAAGTCTTCTTCCAGAACTGATTATATGTAATGGTCTTAAAAACTTCATTCTTCAATTTAATCTCCTTGAAACCTTTCTCTTTCCCTGATCATGCATGGTCAGAGTCACCTGTGAATTTCCTGCAAAAATTTCTGACTCGCGAGATTTGGGGGCATTATAAGAATTCTTCCATGGATCCTCCTCCTGCCAATGAAATGTCTTGTTGAGCCATTAGAAGTGAATTCTCGCACAATGGTCTTTGCAAATACCATGGGGATCGTACAAATTAAATTCTAGAGTATCGAATGCAAACTTATCTATTTCATTTCCTTCGATATCCATTACTTTCAGGTTCTTGATCTCGTACAATCAAATTTGCATAGGAAGAGTTGGTTATGGTGCTTCTTCTTCCTATACAAAGATGATGACAACCCTATGGAGAGATGATATGAGAATTCTTGAATGAAAAGCTTGTTGGTGGCATACCTTGGCAAAAAATGTGGTGACTTCTGACCGTCGAACACTCTAAGGAAGGTGAAATCCGGCAAGGAAAAGAAATATTCTATCTCTGTCACTGCCTCCGTTGTCCACGTGACATGTAAGGTGGTTCTTCCTCAAAGATCATCTTGTACAAAAAAATGAGGAAGTGGTCAGTTAGCTTCTCCATTTCTCCTCGATGGCTGTAATCTGAGAACATTCTGTAGTGGATGTACACGATAGGGTATCGAGGTGTCCAAGTCCAGTCCATGCCAAGGAATGCATTATGTGTAGACATGTAGAATCTTTCTTTCCCACCCTTGGGAGGATTTCAGGAATTTTCTACATGGACTCTTAATTGTCGAGCTAATAAATCTGACCAGTTGAACTTCTTCCCCTTGTTCACAACCTAGTTCAATAATACTACCCACCTTTCAGGAAAGGGCTCTATGCTCTGCAGAGCATAGATTTAGCAAGCTAGGATAGCCAAGAGATGATAGGCCCTCTTGAGAGAATTTGTCTTGTATGTGTTGGTGGGTGTCTGTCAAAACTTTGATGGATCTTTCACCCAGGATTTAACAATTTCCTTCATGCTCAAATAGTTTTTGGTGGCATATAAGTATGAATCTGTGAGTGTTTTTGGGCGAGAAAATGGTACATGAGATGAAAAATATTCTTCCAGAAAAGTAGCAAACTTTTTCCCACTGGAATTGCTCAAAGTCATAGTCTTCACACCAATATGTGAAACAATCTAGCTGATAACATCTGCACATGGGAAGGTTGGATATATGCATGTAACCCTATGTAATCCTGACCACTGAACACTGATATATACTTGTCGGACCTCTAAATCTGCCTTGAAACTTTTTGCTAAAAAATATTCGTTCACTTTATGCCATGTAAGATGTAATTCCTTTTCCATAAACAACTGAGTGTCTGAATACACTAGAAATTTTACTGGTGTATTATCAACTACTTCCTCAATACTTCTCTCTGTGGTATCTTTTGAAGTAGCTCTCTTGGGTACCATGGTAACAGTGACTGCTGGAGAGAAATGCTCAACAACTGTGATACCTACGAGAGGGAAAAGGCACTCATGGAAAAAAATAAATTAGCTTTTGAAATTCACTTTCAAAGAAAGATAAAAGAAAAACCAATGGACTAATGATAGATATTGCACAATTTTCATGGTCAAGGGATGGATACTGGCTGAGGGAACTGCGCATTGCGCAGTCTCAGCAACCAGTGATGCATCCTAAGGCTTGAGACTGCGCAATGCATAGTTCATCCTAGGCAGTGAAAGGGAGAGACTGCGCATTGTGTAGTCTCAATGGCCAATGTGGAATACTTAGCCTTGGAACTATGCATTACATAGTCTCAAAGGCCAAGTTCTCAGCTTGAGTCTCATACTTGCGCAATGACCAACTGGGCAAGGCAGTACATGGTTAAGTGAAGTGTATATCTACCCGATGAGGGTGTGGGAAATAAGAATATATAAGAGATAATGAAATTTAAAGTGTATATATGACTAAGTATGGATAGATCAGTGTGAATCAGGTGCAAAAAATAAAAATAAAACCAAAGGGAAAACAAATATGTGAGGATATTCGTTGAAACGACGGTCACCAGTGTGCAAAAAAAGAAAACTAATGCGACACTTATGAAAGGTGAATGAAAAAATGAATCAACAATTATCCAGGCTAATACAATTTAAAACAACAAAAACACTGAAGAGAAACAATTAAAATGACACTCACAAAAACGAAACGAAAAAAAGCAACAGAAAAAATGACAAAAGATGACAAAAGAAAAACTCACCCAGAAAAGCGACGCAAACTCCACTGAAGGCTCCTTGATCTCCTTGGGAATGATAGAGATCTAAGACAAAATGTACAAATGAGCTCTAGAGGTGTCGATTAAATATATTTGAGAGGATTAGGGTTTATGACGCGCATGCCTAAAATCAAGGAAAAAGCAACACTTGGTGGAAATTTCTAAAAATAGCAATTGTGCCACCTTCCGGAAACTAATAATGAATCCCTATTTTCTAGGGATGATTTTTTGATTTTTGTTTTTTTTTTTTTTTTTTAATTTTTCAGGTCACTTGCCACGCACACTACCACAAAATATTGCACAATTCCGAGGAACTGGGAAACTTCCTAGATCAGTGCATTGCACAGTTTTAGAGCTCAAGGAATGGATTGCGCAGTTTTTTGGCTTAGTTTCGGGTTGCCATCCATGACTGCGCAATTCTAAAACTCAAGGATGAGCTTCCATTATGGATTGTGTAGTTTCCATCATCAAAATTGGCTTGCCCTTATGGATTGCACAGTTTTTGGAGGCAAACCCAGAATTTCTATAAGGTCAATTCAGAAGGTTATCTTGTGACTCAAAATATCAAATAAGTATGAAAACAAGAAAGTGCAAGCACAAATGAAAAAAAAAATCTTGATCAGATCATGAATAATTGACAACCATAAAAGATAAGCTCCTGTGGACAGAAGGGAAGGCTCCGAAATCAAAGCATAGGTAAAATTTTGGAGGGTGGTTGTAACAACTACAACAAGCCCATAAGAACTAGGGTGATGGCCACATTTTTTTATGTCCCAACCATCGTTTTCATTTTGTGGTACGTTTCCTGTTGAGAGTGGAAAAATATGCTTTTTATTTTATTTTAAGCTGCATCAACCTCTGGGCATTGTTTGAGGCTAGATCGAAGGTGTGGACAAGGGGAGGGGGAGGATAAACCCTATGTGGATCTAGTGGAAACATATGGACCTAGATGGGAAAAGAGATTAATGGGGCTGAAATGAGTGGAAGGGAGTGATGTATCTGGTGTTAGGAAGTAGGACCACGCAACCAAAATCGTTATTTCCCATGCAATACCAACCCTAAAGCTAATGGCCAATAAATGAGATCCCATGGGACCAGAATATAAGGCTAACCATGAAATAAGGCAATGGAGGGGAGTACAAACCTAGCCCACTCTTTCCACCAAAAACCCCCACCAATCCATGCCCAAGAGTGCCCATGAAAAGTAAGGAAAATTACTCAAATATACCAATGAAAAGCCATACCTTCGAGTTCAGGAGGCCCACCTTCAAACATACCATCATAACAAGTGGGCTAGAGACCACATGACTAGCTTGGGTGGTAGATTAATTGCACATTGAGATATATGGTGGCTGCAAGGGGCTTTTGGCTGCCAGTTGATGACCATTTAGCAGAAAAAAAATTCTCCTATATACACTACCCACTGGTGGTGGGTAAAAAATCCTATGGGCCTTGCATTGAGTATAGAGCCCTTACATTGCATTTGAAGTGTTATCTTCATAAAGATCAGTGATTGGCCTATGTTTATTTCAAAGAGTTCTTCAAATGGTCCCTAAGACCCTTTTGTTTTCTTTTGAAGTACTATTACCTTTGAATGCAGCCAATGAACTTTTCCTTGTTGTTTCAAAGTGGGATGGCATCTTTTGATGAGGCCCAATGGCTTATGAAGGCCTTTGGAAGATTGAATTTTCAAAAATTTACTGGTGGCCTATCATGACCTTCATAAGATTGTCTATTTTTAAATAAGCCAATGGATTTTCAAGGAATTTTGAAAATATCCCAATGGTCTATTGAAGCATTTTGAGGGTTGTTTAACTTTGAATTGATGGCCTATCAAGGGGAACCTTCGAATGGGTTGATGTTCCAATGAGTATGATCATTTTTTAATGAGTCCGAGGTAAGGGCCTTTAAGAAATCCTAATGAAGCTTTTGAAGAGGAGGTCGTGTGTGCTCTTTGATCCACACAATAGGGGTTTACTTAGATGTTAATAGATTAAAGTATCTTGAAATCTCGTAGATGATAGAAAATGTGAAAAAGGTACCCCACTCACTTAATAAGTTTAAAAAGAGGGATGGTTACATGAAATCCACTCCAACTAAAGTTTGAAAGTCAAAAAGGGTGCTAAGGGATCTTAAAAATTCTCTTGTTGACCTAAGACCATTGATATTAGGTTGTATTAAGAATAATACCTTGATTATTCTATGCAGACTAATAATTTTTTCTCCCTTCAATATTAGAATGAAAAGCATTAATACATAAATGGATTGCATCCAAAAAAAAATCACAATGTCCTTATCCAATTGAATTGCAAGGCAAAAGCACACAGAAAAATTGCCATTAATTAATTTATGACGATAGGGAGATAATTCCCTCAAATAATACCCATAGAAGCTCTACAATGTCACTCTTTTGATACTAATATAGGTCTACAAGGACATACATGCTTTTCTTGTTATTTTTTGTCCTTGAATCAGGGTCCTCAATCAAAAAATTGTATCATTATTAAAAAAATTGACAAACAAAGCCAAGAGTTGGCATTTGAGTAGCTTCAAGTAAACCTGTAGTCCCTCCAATTAAGAAAGAGGCTTGCAAAATTTCCCACATGGCCAATTTTCTCTTAAACCTAGTTGAACTTGAACCTCCAATTTTGATACAATATAGGGAATTATTTTCATTCATGTGATACAATCCAGTAGAACCTGATGTTATTTTCATGTCACAAGCCTTTTATTCTCTCATTATTGTGAATGGTTTTCAATGTGCACTTGCACAAAAGGTTGTACCTTATTTTCCAATACTAATGAGGCCAAGGCCACCTTTTTCCTTGCCTAAAAAACAACTATTCCATTTTTCTCTGGCCAAGCCCTTCTTTCATTTTCCTGACACCATTGGTAAGCTCTTAAGATAAAAATAAATTGACTAGAGTGTAATAAACATGATTGGTTTCAGCTAAAATATTAAAACACAAGGTTCATGGCTTCAGATCCCAAATAATCTAGCTTCTTTTTCTCATCACATAACTCCTCTTCAACTAAAAAACCTTAAAACTAAAAGGGATGTAAATAAATTGGAAAATTTCTCCAATTTGATCTATGATCATTAGTATAGGGTTAACCAAAGAGGAAGATATGAGTGATTCCAACATTAAAATGATTTTTAATTCATTGAATCCAAGCATAATAATTATGCACAAAAATCATGGATCATAGCCTTAGTCTATTTCATAATGTTCTCATTCAATTGAATCCTAATAAGAGTCGTTGAAGAAATGGTTATTGATTAGTTTTTAATCTTAGGTATATAAACCCCCGCAAATAAGTCTCATACAAGTTCCATGTTCCACTAGCATTATGTTTCATGTTATCTAGCCTAAAGAATCAACTACCACCACAGAGTAGGGGAGCTGAAGGGCAACATTGTCTAATCTATCTGTAAAGCCAAAGCATTTTGAAACATATTTGTCCAAAGTTACTCTTAGTTGAGATATCGACATCTAACATGGCTACTTTGATGAAATTTGGTCCAAACCAATTCCTCTAAGCGAAGAAATAAAAAAATTCCACACATCCCTGTCATATGAAATTTTGAAGTCTGTTGTCATTTGAATTTTTGAAATCTGATTTCATTACTTGACCAAGGGTTCTTAGATTGCTAGGCGGTTGTTCAAAATAAATCTCCCTTCAATAGTCTCAGTTTATTCAAGTTTGGCTATTCTTTTGAGTATAAATTTCTCAATTTATTCAAGTTTGGCTATTCTTATGAGTAAAAATTAAATTCTTAGAGCATGGGATTTGAATAATCTCAATTAGTTCGAATTTGACTACTCTTTTGAGTATAAATTTAATATTTTAGAGCTAAGGCTTTGGCAATAATTTTGTGAGGCACTGTTAGCAAAATTATTGGTCTGAAATCAGATATCAATTCAAGGTAACCACCCATAAGGATTGGTCTGAAATCATATATCAATTCAAGGTCATGATATGAATATGGGAAAACTAGTTTTGTTGTGCTAGCTCCCTCATCAGTATTAAAAAAGGTCTTTAGGATCGTCTCAAATTAGCCAGTTATGTGAGGGTTTATGTGTCTTTTATGAGAAATTTCTTAAGTAAATTAGCTGTTAAAAACACACGTACAAAAAAAAAAAAAATTGCAGAGAAATAAAAAAAAAAAAACCATTACATAATAGCTGATAACGGAGTTCACCCATACTGGGCTACATCTCTATGGACCTGCTTCAACTAGTTAGGCCCTCCTTGGATTAATGGTCAATTCTCTGATTACATGCACATAAATTGCTCCAAGGGATTTGAAACCTACTCCATTGGATTCAGAATACCCAAAAACCTCGAAATAGACTCTTAAAGCTCTGCAAATGGTCTTTAGATGATCTAGGCATGACCCCCTCTCCTGGTGGCCCTGAGCTACTTTAATCTTCAAAGTGGAAAAATCACTTACAAAGGTGCTCTAAGGCCTCTACAACCTACACCATCATGCTTAAAGTATCAAAATCATCTAGGAATGACTCTTTTTGAGCCAAAATTGGTCGAAATATTCTCGAGTTATGCCTCATTCAATTTTTCCCTAAAAATCTCCTCCAAAACTAGAGAGAACTCCAGTTAGTGCAACTAAATATAGTGTCCCACCGCAAATGGAGGACTTCGCCATCTCCGCCGCAAAACTAAGTGGGTTTAATTAGCTGTTAAGAAAGAGTTAAGGAGTGGATAACACCGGATTAACTATGCATAAGCACCTTTTACATAAGCACAATTTAGTGTTTTAAAATCAGGATTAGGGGTAATTAACCCCATGTTAATGCTTAATCCATGCCATATTAATCTCTGCCATTAGAAAATCACTCTACCATAGTCGTTGGGGTGTATTCATATGGGCCATTCAAACTCTTTGAATTCAAATATATGCCGCATGCCATATATTACAAGGTCTAATGTGTAGTGCAATGGTAAGGATCGTGGTTTATGCAGGGGAGGTCACAGGTTTGACCCCAACCTCCGCCCTTCCACCAATCCACAAAATTTTCCCCCACAATATAAAATTTAGACTATGGTATAAAATCAAAATCCAACTTTGACCTTGGTCCAACAGAGGGGCCACGTGGTGGCCTCTGGGCTTGGCACGCAGCAGCACCCAATTGGTTCATCAAAAACCAATGAAATTGCGCCATGTGCCCATAAATATGGATGAATAAGAATCCAATAAGTGTCAACACCTCATTGGATAGAGGAAAAACCCAAAATTTTGGCCTTTTACCCTCTTTGACCCCCCCTTTTTTTAAATTCACCTGTTTGGCACGACGAAAAACAACCTCTAACTTTCACATACATAGTCCGTTTTGAGTGAAACAAATTGCGCCGGATTCCTAGCGACGAGACCGATTCAGCTGTTCTAGTTTGGTGAAATTATGAGAACTTTCAATATTTGGAATTATTTTCCCCCCAATCTAGATTCTGATCACTCCTTCCCACTGACAGGCTTTTGGACCCACAAAAGTTGGTTATCTGATAAGAGCTAAATACTATTCTCTTTCCCAATTTATATCAACTTGATTCTACTTGGAAAAATCACCATGAAAACCACTTGGGTTCACTGACATGCCTTTCCTTGTAAATGGATTAGCTCTTCAACCAATGTCCTCATTTTGTTGCTGACCAAATCCAACACTTGTTGGTTGCTTGTTGATTGATAAAAAACCTTTATGTACCAAAGAGATCCCTTAGTGCTTGGAAAACTAACTGATGGCCTTCCCATTGAGAATCTTGTTCCTCCTTTGCCCAAACATGCATTTGATGCAAGCTTCTCCTTCGAAACCACTTTTCCAATTTAAGCCCATCTGAGTGAACTACAACAATGAGTTCCAATATCAGTAATAAAGGAAAGAAATGACCATTATTTTACCTCCACAGTTCAGTATATAAAATAATGGATTCTTCGTCTCCTTCACTTCTTGGCGTCAACACATCAAATGGTCTATAATGGCTTCTATTTTTCCTGCAAAATTTTTGGCATATTGTACCTCTTTCCATCATCCTCCAGTACGAACATGCTTCTCATGCCATGATTTGAGAATGAAGGCTAATCATGAGCCTCTCGCTCAAGAGTGGACCTTCCCAAAATCTTGCGACATCTTGTCACAAACACAACCATAAATCTGAAAAACACATCATGCAAGAAATGTAACTTAATGACATATCCTTTATCTCCTTCAAAGCAACAAATTTCACATCATGTGAACATCACCATGTACTCTTACATCTTGGTGTACAAACCATCGACCAAACACAAGTCGACAAAACATGCCTCTTCAAACAAATGACTCTCAAGTCGACAAAAACATGTACAAATTTCCACCTTTGCTGCATCTAAGTGAGTCAACATAACTCTAATTTTCAAACACCTTCCTGGCGTAAACATGAAACATGCATTCTAGAGAAAATAAATGCATCAAATAGGCAATATTTTCATTAATCATCAAAATAAATGAAAGGCCTTAATTGGTTAAGAAATCTAACCATCTGTTTCTAAACCATTTCAATGGGCACTTCTTTCAGTTGCACTTCATCATGTGAATCATCTTGACCCACATCAATTGTGGAATCCTATTTTCCATTCTTGTCAATCTCTCTCTCCACCTTCTTGAAATGTTGTGGATGAATTGTTGGATACAAATTCCAACACTTGTCTACAAGATGACCTTGCTTATGGCAATGAGTGAAAAACAATTGCATCTTCTTTTCAACGTGATTTTCCTTATCCAATGGACCTTTGGCTTCTTGTCTCCTTTGTTTAGAAAGTTTCCTATGCGTGGCTATCTTCTTCCAACGCCTTGAAACATTATGGTTTTTCAAACCACGAGAGGAACCTGCAAAATTTCAAAAAATCTTATGTGAAGATTTACCATGTTTATCATAATCAAAAGCAACTTTATTAAAGGAAACTTTATACCTTGCACATTCACCTTTGTCGTTTTCTTGAGGAGATGAATTTGATGAGGAAATGGCACTCTTCAGAATACCAACAATGCCTTCAATGACTTTAGATATTTCAACATCCTCTTGTTTTCCATTCTCATTAGTTGCATGCTTATGAGCATGTTCTTGCAAAGTGGGCGTAAAAATTTTGCATTCCTCATGAACACAAACTTCACAAGCTTGAGGTAATGAACATGAAATGAAAGTCCTTCTTGGAACACCTTCACGTGCCTCCTTGGCTTTGGAGCATTCTCCATCATATTTTCCATAACCAAGACCCAAATACATAGGCCTTTCCTCAACAACAATTGTCTCAACTATGCCTTGTGCATGTTTTCCTAACCCTTTACCTTCATAGCCCATTTTCATCAATAATTTGGACCCTATTCCTCTAGCGTGTCTTTAAAAAACACCAAAAAATTCATCTTGAGAAGAAATTGAAGATAACCTTGATTTTCATACCTCTTTTTCATGCACATACTTGGCTAAGGCTTCCTTGGAAATATGGAGTTGAGTCTCCATATCATGCATCGTTGCTAGGTTTTAATTTGCAATATGGAGTTGAGTCTCCATCTCATGCCTCTTTTCAAGAATCTCTTGCTTCTCCTCTTTCATGGCAATCAACTTCTCTTGAAGTATAATGTTGTCCCTCTTATCTTCATGCATCTCTTGCACCATATCATTCATGATGTAGATCTTATGGAACATCTCTTTATCAAATATTTTTGCTAAGGAAGCTTGACTATAAAGTTCACTTGATGAAGCTGCCATCACACTTGTAATGCATAAAAAGCTTCTTTGCTGTGATTTAAGAACTAATCTCTCAACCTTGACCTTCTCTTCACACACATAAACTTGTTGTTGGTGTGCCAAAATTCTCTATTTTTACCCCCTTCCTATAATCATTAACCTCTGTTTTATCTCCATAAACCTTCTCATTCCTGCACTAGTCCAAGAAAATTTTCTATTCCTACATAAACTTCATCTTTCATGATTAAGGTTTATTAGGTGCTTTATTAATCATTTTAAATAGATTTCATGCCTTTAAATATTTCTTGTAACTTATATTTACTTTCCTAAAAGTATTCGATAAGCTAAGTATTAATCATTATGTTAGCGTGATCTAGTGCAGGCAGATTCCTGCACCGCCAACAATCACCGCAACAACTCGATCACTCCACGTGGGCGTTTTGGTCCACGTCTTCTAGTTCGGTTGCGGATTATATGAAGTTAAACATAGGCAAAGTATAGTCAGGGATGTTTCCAAATATAAGGTCTATGACCAATGATTAGCTCGTGCCTTACTATAGTTGTTGGCCCAATTTTGTAATTTTGTTTGTTATTCCGTTTTGCCAAAAGGCTTGATTTTGGAATGGTTCTGTAATTACCAATCATGGCCATAGGCCGAAGGACTATATAAAAGATAGCTCTTAGATAGAACTAGGTTAGCGATAGCAACATGACTATAATCTTTTTTAATTTGTAATTTCGTTATCACCCTTGCTTTGGGCTGGACTTGAACCATAATGTATATTTGCTAATCGAAGTTAATACAAGGAATTGAACCATGATTTTCTCACGTTGCATCTAATATTTTATTGATCCGTTGATTAAGGTGTTGAAGAGTTCCGTTTCCTAAAACAGGAAACGAGCTGGTTGGCTAGGGCCCATCCAACCCAGCTCGTTTACCCTCGTGCTTTCATTATTTTAAAAGATTTGTGTCAATCTATTTACTTGCAGATGTGTGGCTTAAATATTTATTTCGTTCTTGCTTCAGAGTTCTGATTTAATTTAATTTAATATTCAAAGTGTGAACGGATCCATTGTGTGGAAGTCTAAATTGAATTTATTTATTTCTTGCAATTTCTTTCCTGGTTTGCTTCTGCTTGGATCATGCAGGAAGATTCTTCTTGCCCCAATGCATGTAAGATTCTACACTCGGGTTTGCTCATTTATTTACAAAAAGCGTTATTTTCCTTTTCTTGTATACGATTTAATTTACTTCTGCAAGTAAGAGTTATCATTAGGAGAAAACATTCCTAATATTAAAAGCTAAACTTCTGAAGGTTAAGAATGACTTCGTGAAATGAGAAAGAATGCCATTGCAATGTATTAATTTATGTTTGCACTTCACGATTTAATGAAAGGGATTAAAATTAATATGTAACATTATAAGTCAACTTGTAGAGAGTTAGATTTGATTGCATGCAAATTCCTTTGATTGAAAATTTGCTTTCATTATTGAAGATTGTTTCGTTTTATAAGTTTATTTTTATTGCAAGTTCAATTTATTAAAGCATTCTTTTCCGTGTGTAATTTATCTCAGAATCAGCTCGCAATTACAATTCTTTTCAACACATCCTTTGATTCTTTTGAAAGTAAATTGGAAACCTTGGTGTAGGAAGCTCTGTCTCGGTGCAAGGGCCAGTGTCTTGTCAATGGAACAGAGTGCTCTAGGACTTAAGGCTTAGAGCACCCACACGAAGACATAAGTCTTCAGTATAATAGGGTAAAATATACTTTTTCACATAAGTTCTGCACCTGCACTAGTGCAAGCAGATTGCAAGAGTATAGGAACGATTGCTTAGTAATTAAAGGAAAATGATTTAGAAGGTAGATCTTTTCAAGGGCCCACTTGTTAAACTGCCACCATCTATACTAAAGATAAACATAGATTTTTATTCTAGCATTTAATATTGTTTCCAGCTATGTGAAAGTTCCTTTACTTTATTTTTTTGCGAATACATTCTTTTACATTCCAGCACTAGAGTTGTTTTGGTGTCAATTGCCTTTGAAACTGTTTTCTGTTTGATTATGCAATATTTCAATTAAGAAGTAGGAATAGGAATATGAAAAGTTCATACCACTTCTGGAATTACCTATGCTTTGTCTCTAAGTTTACGAAACCCCTCGGGTTGACAATTAAGTGTTGAAGGAGCTTGCTTAAGTGCAATTCCTGCACCCAACATTTTGGCACCATTGCTGGGGAGGAAATTTGAATTGGTAAGAATTTTCCATTTTTTGCAATAGAGGCAAGTCTGCTATTATTTTTTCTACAATGTGCTTCTATTGTTTGAAGGAATTTATAGGTGTTGAGTTATCTTTGAATTTACAGCATTTTATTGGAATTTTATTTTTTCATTTTTTGAAATGAATGCCTAAAAGAGGTAGGGTTCTGAAGCCCACTAAGGGCCGAGGAAATACTGATAAATATGAAATCAAATCTCATATTGGGCCTTCTTTTGCAGGTATAAATTCCAAACAAATCTAGACTCATCACGCAGGAAGTGTCCACTTGGATTCTAGCAACAGTAGTCTAGGGGTGACACAATCCACGAAGGGGAGGAAGGAGAATATAAGAACCCATAATTAGCCTTCCCAGACTGTTGAGAGTAGTTTGATTGGAGGAACAATAATGACATATCATGAGGACCATGTCGAGGGATCTGACGAAAATCAGGTAAATGGGGAACAATTTACTTTTGGATTCCCAATTGTGGATTCGGATGTAACTGTGAAAATCGAAAATATACCGCCATCAACTCTTCCTCATTTATATGTTAAGGTACATGAAGACCCATACTCTTTCTTATTTGAGTTTGATATTTTTTTTAGAAGTTATGATTATTCATCTGATGCTCAGAAATTAAAGTTGTTTCCTGCAACTCTCAAGGATGCAGCTTTGCGCTGGTTCATGGGAGTAGGGCATAACACTATAGCTTCTTGGGAACATATTAAGAGAGTGTTCTTGTTGAAATATCAGGAATATTGTAAAACTAGATATATTCAAGATGAAATCTTTACTATTGTGCGAAATGATGATGAGACTCTAGAGGAATACTTAGAGAGATTCCTGTACATCCTTCAAAGGTCAAATCACAAATTTTATCTAAGTACCATTAGAGCCTTTTTCTTACGTGGGCTTACTGATGATGCTAGAAATAATCTAGATTTTTTAGGACAAGGGGATATTGCCCATAAATATTTTGACCAAATCTGTGACTTGTACAGGAAATTCTCCAGGAACCAATATAGATCTGGTAAAGGAATTCAAAATAGAAATAATAAAACTGTATCTACTGATGCTATGATTGTTGGATTGGAGAATAAAATGGACAATATGAAAATTTAATTAATGAATACTACTAGAAAACAAATAGACTCCTTGAAATTTCAGTAAAAACTTGTAGAAGAACATGAGTCATTATCTATTTTTTGTCCAAAGTGTAGGAAAAATCATCTTTTAATGGAATGTTCTCTTGATATAAAAGGAACTAATAAATGTGAAATTTGTAAAGAGAACCATGCCACATAAAAATGTCCCTCCATACCTGGGCTGAAAGCTGTATTTGAAGGAGGATAACCCGAAGCCAAATCACTGCATGCTATGGGAGCATGAAGAAACTAGCCTTAGGTAAGTGCATATATGGCTCTTGAATTTCCCACATATTTCTTTGGTTATAATGCACATCCATATTCCTATCCTAACACTAGTCACTCTCAACATTGGAAACATGGGAACCAGTATCATTATGGACAACCCGCCCAATATTAGCAACAAGGATGGAAAGGGCCAAACCATTCATACCATTCCTATCCTGCACCTATGCAGTCATACCCACCTACATATGCACCTTACACAATGCCACAACCATCATTACATTAGTTGAGTCAATCAATGCCACCATTGCCTTTACCCCCACCATTTCGACCTCCTCAGCTTCCTGCCCAACCCTTACCCAACCCTAATAAAAAAGCGGTACAAATGATCCATTCCATGAACCTGCTTTCCTCATCCAGATATCTTTCCATGCCAGTTGGAGTTAATGATCTCAAACTGAGATCGGGGAAGATAGTAGCTATAGAAAAACATAAACAACCTATGGTGATTATCGAAGAGAAAGGTGAGGGGGAAACTCCTGACCATTCTGAAAATAATTTCACCGTTCAGCCTATCCCCATACCCTCAGAGCCTTTACCATCTTCTTCCAATCGGCCTCCCTATCTAGAGAGGCTAGCTATGGAGAAGAATGACCTCATTCCTAAGTCTAGCCCGGCCTCCGAGCTTAGGAACCTCTTCATAAAGGTGCCTCTGCTCCAAGCTATCAAAGAGATCTACATTTGTACAAAAATCATTAGGGAAATCTGTCTCAAGAATCCAGGAAGGAGAATATTGGAACCTCAAACCATTCAATTTGTTGGGAGAGTAGCAAAGTTAATGACGGGGTGTATGCACATGGAGAAATATACTGACCTCGAAAACCCTATTGTCTTTGTTCAGATAGGTGATGTCCTTATCTCTAATGTACTTATATACCTGGAGGCAACCATAAATTTTATGACTAATCAAACCATGGATCAACTTGGATTGGTCCATATTCTTCCCACTCCCATTGTGCTTGAATTGGCAGACAGATCTAAAATCAAGCAAAAAGGGGTGTTGTACGATGTGGTCATTTCATTATATTCTTGGGAATACCTCGCAGAATTCATTGTGCTACATCCAAAGAATCTTGTGGGAGGACATCCCTTGATCTTGGGACGACCATGGATTGATACGACCAATGCTTATATTGGATGTCGTTCTGGTGACATGTATATTTCCCATGGAGATTCTAGGAAGAAGGTCAACTTGTATCAATCTGCTAGATCCATTCAGGAGCTCCGAGAAACTTTGTGGTTAGGCTACATTAGTGATGAGGAGACTCAGTCTGTTTCCATGATACATCAAAATGTTGAGTCCTCATAGGAGGGTGAGATTCAAGACTTCTTGATCAATCTAGACACTGAACCAATTTTGAGTCTGTTATCACTCAGATTTTCCTTGAAGTTGTTAGAAAAGGAAAGATGTCCGAGGTAACCACAAACCAACCTTCAGATACAGAATCTAGCCAATCTGTATCTAGAGAGGACTCTCTCTTTAAAATTTAGCTTTGTTCTTAGAAAATATTAGGCTAGTTATAAGTCCAGGGGTTTTGTTTGAATTTGATAGTGGAATCCACCAACTGAGGGAAATATTGAGTATTTCAGGCCATTGGGCTATGGAGTCGAAACGATGGCTTTACTGGATTATGTTTTTACACAAAAGATGGCTTTGCAGGGCAATATAGCCAAAACAAAGAACAATTTTAGAAATTAAAGTGAATGGAATGGATTTTTAAATGGATGAAAGGCAATTAAGAATCTTTCAACATGTTTAAACGAGGGAAAGTGAGTGATTACCAATAAAGAGAAATTAATAATTCTTTATTAAATAATCGAATGCTTAAACCAGAGAAACAAGAACAATTAAGTATTCATTGTTTATGACCAGTTTAGAAGAAAACATTTAGAATAATAACAATTGAAATCAGAGTACACTTAAGAAATTTCTGATTTAATCCTTTTTTGTTAATTATTCAGAAATGAAACATAGTGATATAGTAAACATATATAAAACTTAAAACACAAGATAGAAATGATTTATTGAACTTTAGTTTGACACATGAATCCTGCAAAAAGTCTTGAGCTTCAATTCATCATCCAGCAAGTCACAAAGAAATTTCTCCAAAAAGCACTTTATTCCAAAAGTCAATGTTACAGCAAAGTAGAAGAATCCACCCAAAATACTTCCAAGAGTGAAGTATTTATACAAATTCTAAACTAAAATATCTTGAAAAAATATCAAGATTAGTTCACAAATCTCTCCAACTATTTTACATAAATAGAACTTAAGTAAAGGACACTCAAACTAATGCATCTATTTGGCACTATTTCTTATGGATAGGTGATGAAAAAGAGGAGAATTCAAATTTGATCCAACTCTTATTTTATGATGAGGCATCCAAGTCACTAACTGCGTCCTTTCTTTGTGCATTCTGCTCCAACAATTTTGCAAACTTGGGGTCCAATGATATCTTTGTATTTCTCAATCCGTAATAGATATGTAAAAAGTGAAAGAGGTTATTGTGGATTAATATTTTGGAGAGATAAACCTCTTTCATTTTCCTAAAATTCTTCTCCAGCTGTGCACAATAGGCTCTGTAATAATATCTATAAAACAGAGTTTTACAGAGTCTGAAAAATAGCCTGTAAAGATGTGCATGTATCTCTCATTCTGAAATCACTGTGCAAAAAGTGAGATAGGTTTTTTTAGATGAGTCTATTTGAAACAAAAAAATCCTTCAATTTTGTGAAATTTATTTCTAATTGTCCACCATCTTCTCTGTAAAATGATGACTTTACTGTAATTTTCTGCAAAAAGTGCTTTCCAACATTGTTTAATATTTACAAAACCATAATAGCTGTTAGAAAAGTGAGAGAGGTTTTTGTAGATGGTCCTCTTAAAAACATAAACCTCCTTCAGTTTTGAAAAAATAATCTTGTATTGATCACAATAATTTCTGTAAAACAATGACTAAAACATGCAATTTCTGCAAAAATGTTCCTTCTTGTTGTATTTTTCATCTTTTCACTTTTTTGTTCTTTTGACTGTTTTACTTTCACTTTAAACAAACTTCAATGTTGGTGAAAGTATTTTCATTTCTTTTTACCATTTTACTGCCTCTGTAATTACTTTTACTGTTTACCTTTGACCGCTTTGTAACTTCATTTTAACTTTTACCTGATACACTTTAACTGTTCTTTACTGTGTCCTTTTACCTTCAATGTGTAGTTTAGGTTTTTATTGTCTATTTCAATAGTAAATCGTTTAATGTTCTGTTTCCTTTGCTTGTCTTTCAACTGCATGTTTTATCTTCCATCTCTGTTTGAATAGATTTGATAACACTCTTGGAGTAAACAAGTCTTATGACTAGTATTAAGACTATTTATCCAAGGATGTGGTATTCTGATCACCTGTAAAACAAAAGAAATGGTTAAGAAAGCATTGGTTTGCAGGGGAGGTCGAAAGGTTTCATTTGATTTTGAGAGGTCTGTGGAGTGAATCTAGAATGATTTTTGGGAGGTAAACCATGCTCGAATTGGTTAACAGAGGCTTCAAGTGGCGCAGCTGGGTTACAAAGGGTTTTACTGCACAATCAGGTGAAAATGAGAAACGCTAGGGTGTTTGTGTTTAAACGGGTAAACAATGGATATTGGCGGGTAAGCTTTGAATGAAAAGTGGACAGATGGCATTGACTTGACGATGTGAAGTTTTGTCGTTAGCGGGAGGCGGTAAGCGGTTTCTATCGCACCACTTTTGAGGATGAGCAGTTTTAGGCTAAGGGGCAGCGATTCCATACAATGATCGACGCGTGGCGCAGCACTGTTTAGAAAACCGCCGGGCCATCACGCATTATCGTTCGGACGCGGATGGCTAGCGATATGGACAATAGCCTTTGATCTCAGATGGGTCAATCGGATGGTGGTCGAGACGTGGAAATGACGGGAATTTAACAAGGCGGGCCCAACGTGATTATTTGTTAATTAATCTCATCGGGGGCGGTTTGATTGGCTGAGTTAGGTTCTTAATTAATCGTGAGGATTAATTAATCCCTTTGTACGACAGAGGGTTGGGGAGGAAAAATATGCACGGGATGGGTCACTTTGAAGTTTGGTTTGAATTAAACTTCGAGTTTATTTTTTGTTTTAAACATATATAACATATGTTTAAATGTTTTTTCATATATTTTTTATTATATGGTAATAAAATCAAAACGGTTCATTTACCATAGGGGGCGGAGTATTATTAAAGATACTTTTTAGTCAAAGGGGATATAACGGGGGTTTTTATTTAAACATGTGGGATTAAATACTTTGACTAAAATTATAATAAGTGGGTTTTTGGGTTACTATATAAAAGGAGTTATATACTATAGGAAAAGGTTATTTCAATAGGGATTTAAATAATAAATTAGAAGTTAATATGACAAATGAGTTAAAGCGCTAAGTATAAAACATCAGAATAATGTATTTAACTTATGCTTGCATGAAAAAAGGGTTTTTATGGAATATTGCGTTATTTTCCTAAGTAAAATGAGATTTTACTTAGGAAAAGATTTTTTAGAGTGAATGAGTGTGATGATGAATATTTTTAAACACTTAGGTCTTTTCCAATTATTGGGTCGAGGGTCCGGTCTCTCCAAAAGTCAAGGAAATG
The DNA here is from genome assembly GCA_034641835.2 of Pinus albicaulis. NCBI lineage: Eukaryota > Viridiplantae > Streptophyta > Pinopsida > Pinales > Pinaceae > Pinus > Pinus albicaulis. Next base: position 860,330,235 of record CM076581.1, read on the forward strand.
CCTTGAGCCCCTTTAATCTTCAAACACCTTAGTACTTGGGGAAATCAGTGATTAAGGGGAAGATGAGAGGGAAAGTTAATAATTTGGGCTTCGCTTTGCTTTGCGACTCTTCCAATGTAGTGTTATGCCTTTGTACTTTACTTATTTCAATAGTAAATCGTTTAATATCCTGTTTCCTTTGCTTGTCTTTCAACTGTATGTTTTATCTTCCATCTCTGTTTGAATAGATTTGATAACACTCTTGGAGTAAACAAGTCTTATGACTAGTATTAAGACTGTTTATCCAAGGATGTGGTCTTCTGATCACCTGTAAAACAAAACAAATCGTTAAGAAAGCATTGGTTTACAGGGGAGGTCGAAAAGGTTTCATTTGATTTTGAGAGGTCTGTGGAGTGAATCTAGAATGATTTTTTGGGAGGTAAACCATGCTTGAATTGGTTAACAGAGGCTTCAGGTGGCGCAACTGGGTTACAAAGGATTTTACTGCACAATCAGGTGAAAATTAGCAGCACTAGGGTGTTTGTGTTTAAACGGGTAAACGGTTGATATTGGCGGGTAAGCTTTGAATGAACAGTGGACAGATGGCGCTGACTTGATGATGTGAAGTTTTGTCGTTAGCGGCAGGCGGTAAGCGGTTTCTATCGCACCACTTTTGAGGATGAGCGGTTTTAGGTTGAGGGGCAGCGATTCCATACAATGATTGACGCGTGGCGTGGCACTGTTTAGAAAACTGCCGGGCCATCGCGCATTATCGTTCGGACGTGGATGGCTAGCGATATGGACAATAGCCGTTGATCTCAAATGGGTCAATCGGATGGTGGTTGGGACGTGGAAATGACGGGAATTTAACAAGGCGGGCCCAACGTGATTATTTGTTAATTAATCTCATCGGGGGCAGTTTGATTGGCTGAGTTAGGTTCTTAATTAATCGTGAGGATTAATTAATCCCTTTGTACGGCATAGGGTCGGGGAGGAAAAATATGCACGAGATGGGTCACTTTGAAGTTTGGTTTGAATTAAACTTCGGGTTTATTTTTTGTTTTAAACATATATAACATATGTTTAAATGTTTTTTCATATATTTTTTATTATATGGTAATAAAATCAAAACGATTTGTTTACCATAGGGGGCGGAGTATTATTAAAGATACTTTTTAGTCAAAGGGGATATAACGGGGGTTTTTATTTAAACATGTGGGATTAAATACTTTGACTAAAATTATAATAAGTGGGTTTTTGAGTTACTATATAAAAGGAGTTATATACTATAGGAAAATGTTATTTCAATAGGGATTTAAATAATAAATTAGAAGTTAATATGACAAATGAGTTAAAGCGCTAAGTATAAAACATCAGAATAATGTATTTAACTTATGCTTGCATGAAAAAAGAGTTTTTATGGAATATTGCATTATTTTCCTAAGTAAAATGAGATTTTACTTAGGAAAAGATTTTTTAGAGTGAATGAGTGTGATGATGAATGTTTTTAAACACTTAGGCCTTTTCCAATTATTGGGCCGAGGGTCCGGTCCCTCCAAAAGTCAAGGAAATGCCTTGAGCCCCTTTAATCTTCAAACACCTTAGTACTTGGGGAAATCAGTGATTAAGGGGAAGATGAGAGGGAAAGTTAATAATTTGGGCTTTGCTTTGCTTTGAGACTCTTCCAATGTAGTGTTCTGCCTTTGTACTTATGATGAGAATAAAACATTTAACCATCTAAAGCCATCATTCACCACATGTAATTCAACAACATCATCTACCTACCCTACCATTTTTTCTTCTTTATTAGGGTGCACTTAAACTGACAAACCCTCATCAAATTTCTTTTCTTTTACATATGAAAATCTATCTAATTTTAACCTTATTACATCCAAGGGCTCAAATTAAACTGTTGAGCTCCTTTAATTCACCCTACCTATCTACTTATCTGCCAAGATTAAACTGTTTTGCCAGATATTTATTCTCTATTCTACAACATGAAATTGAAAGATGAACTAGTCAAGCTTAAACTGTTTGACTGTCCATAAATTGTGGCATAGGATACAAGTTGCACACAATTTTGTTTATTACATCAAAGAAAAAAGTAGTGGCATTTAGACTTGCACACTTTCCTTGGCCTTTCTTTTGGTGGGGTTCATTTTCTTTTACTTTTTTGGCCAATTTTATTCTTTCACCCTTTGATTTTTCTTTTACGGTATGCTCTCTTTACAATTTTTAAATTTTTTGATTTTTTGATTTTTTTGAAAATATGGAACACCTTTGCAACAAGAAAAAGGTTTGAACATATTGCATAGTTCATCAAGTCAATCATGAAAAATTAAACCTATTGGTATAGGAGTCTAACACTGGCTCCACTTGGGGATGGCTTTTCCTGGTGAAAAGTGAAGAACAGCAGGTCAGTTGTCCTCATCCATTGACCTTGGTGAACCAGTAAATGTCTTCTGTCTTCTGCAAACTGAAATCTAATCTGAAACTAAAACAACACGCAAAAAATTTCAAACCAACTTAATGAAAAACTAGCTGAAAATTGAAAACTAAAAAAAAAATGCTCAAAATTCTGAGCTTATTAGCACTCATCTACCTACTCAATCTACTGTTCAACTGCTAGTTAGGTAAAATGAAATAGTCAATGCAACCATTCAAGCATTATGTACTTTGATAGATTTTGTTGCATTTTCTTGTTGATTATCAAAACTGTACTTCTGCAACCTATTAGAAACTTGTCAACAAATGAGAGGATAAGGAAACATTTGATTTCCTTTGTTGACTCTAGAAACTGTACAAAAGGATCTTCCAAAATATATACATTGATGTTTAACTGATTTGAACAACTGTACATCTGTTCTGGATGGCCTCCATGCCATGAATCTGAAATGTTATTTTCATATTTATCTTCTGTAAACTTTCAGATAAGATTTGTGATGATATTCCTACTGATTGTAATGTTTGAGTGTTGAATCCTTTATCATCTTGATTCTAAAAATCATAGTTAGTTAATAGAGGAATGCTTTGAATGTCTTCAATATTCAACATATCTGCTATTGGATCCTGAAAAACTTGGCAAAATGGCTGCAACCTATAGCATATAGGTTTCCATGAGACTTCATAAACTTCACCAAGTTTCTCATCCTTTTCATTAAATATGTTATACCACATTTCCTTTAAACATTGAAATGATTCAAAAAATAGTGGTATGGAACTTTCTTGTGTCATTTGATCATTTATTTCAATAGGAACTGATAATTGCAATTGTGAAACTGAAAAATCTTGATCAATAGTTTCATTATCTTCTTTGTTGTCAATCACAATTCCTAAAGATTGCTGATTATTGATGGCATGATAGTTGTCTCTAATGAACTGAAATGAAGCAAAACAAAGAGGTAAAGAACCTTCACTTATTTCCACATTTTCTACTCTTCCTTCCCCACTCTAAGGGTTGATCTGTACTCGCTGATCACTGTCTTCAATCTGCTGAAACTGAGTTTCTTCATCCCACAAACTAGCTTCTGATTGCTCTGTAAAGTTAGCTTGAGTTTGGAGAACATAACTATCATCATAATGATCATACTTAGGAAAATAATTGAAAGAATGAATGTCATCAAACATACACATTAGATCAGCAGATTCCTCTTCCTCATATTGATCTGTAAATTTATTATCTGATCTATGATAATTTGAATTAAGAGGAATTTTTTCATGGCTATCAACCTCTTCTATTTCTTCATGGTGATTTTGAATAAAAAATTCATCTTTCATAGTGATCTCCTGTTTTCTTTCATCCAGTTTTCTTACCAAAAGGCTAAGTTTTACCTCTGCAATGTGTTTCTTTTCCTCTTCTTCTGCTTTCAACTTTTCCTGTTTGATTTGGAGATTAACTTCCACATCAACTATAATGTTTTGCATTTGTACAAGTGTTTTTGGATCTCTTTCTCTTAACCGAAATTCTATTTCTGGATCAAAGGCACTTGGATAATGCAAGAGAGCTGAATCATGAGGAGGTCTAATATTTTCTGGCATTGAATAATAAAATTGATTAAATCTATCAGAAAATTGTTGTATTGTTTCATTTGGATGTCTTTTTAACTGATTATATTCTTCCATGATTATAAAAGGATTAACTTTGATTATCCATCTATCAAGGAAAATTTTGATAAACTGCTGGAAATTTGAGATGCTAGCATTAGGCAGATTTTTGAACCAATTCTTTATTCTATTTTGCAAAGAAAGAGAAAAAAGTCTGATTTTAACATCATCTTCATCAATCTCAAATAAATGCAAATAATTCTCAAAACCTTGAATATGTTTTTGGGCAGTGATACCATTCTCTCCATCAAATCTAGGAAGATACTTGTAGTATTTTTTAGGAAAATCATGGAGTATAGGAGGTAAAATAAGGGGCTTATATCTATCTAGAACTTTATATGGCGCAGGGATATGTACAGGGATTGTAAGATCAGTCTTGATTATTTGAGGCTTCTTAATTGGAAAATGATCAGCATTAGATTCATAAGAAAGCTGCTCAAAGAGATTATGAGAATTATTACTTACAATATTCGAAGGAAAATAATTAAAAATTAATCTAAGATCTTCTATAAAATACAATATACATTGAAAAAATTTCTTAATGAGAAAGAACATAATGTCTTGGATTAAGATCCAAGTTGAAAGCCCGATCTTTCCATATTGTTCTTTTCAGGTTCATTCCTCCAGTGGAATCTTGATTGTGAAATTGATTTGGAGTCGCCAAGTGTATGATTTTAACATTTGTGTGTCTGATCCCTGTCCACCATCATAGATCAGATCTAAACCTGTAAAACAATTCAGAAGAAAAAGTTAGTTCTTCAGGAAACCAAATTTTGAGTAGTTTGTGATTTTTTTATTTTTTTTTTATTTTTTTTTATTTTTTTTTAATGAATTTTCAAAACAACTTCTATGATTTCTTTAAGAAGCTTTAGATATGAGATTAAATTTTCTTAAAGACTTATTTGACAAGAGGAACTAATCAAGTATTTGAAACTAGAGTTCAGTTCATAAACTAAACCGGAGATAGACTAAAGTAGCATTTATTTACTTTTGCAATTTCAAAGCAAGAGCAATCTCAAAGGCTACCTGGCTAACTTCAAGCTCCGTCTGTAGTTTATAAAGTAAACAATAGTAACAATAAAAATATTCAGATCCCCAGTGGAGTCGCCATTATGTTATCACTCAGATTTTCCTTGAAGTTGTTAGAAAAGGAAAGTTGTCCGAGGTAACCACAAACCAACCTTCAGATACAGAATCTAGCCAATCTGTATCCAGAGAGGGCTCTCTCTTTAAAATTTAGCTTTGTTCTTAGAAAATATTAGGCTAGTTATAAGTCCAGGGGTTTTGTTTGAATTTGATGGTGGAATCCACCAACTGAGGGCAAGATTGAGTATTTCAGGCCATTGGGCTATGGAGTCGAAAAGATGGCTTTACTGGATTATGTTTTTACACAAAAGATGGCTTTGCAGGGCAAGATAGCCAAAACAAAGAACAATTTTAGAAATTAAAGTGAATGGAATGGATTTTTAAATGGATGAAAGGCAATTAAGAATCTTTCAACATGTTTAAACCAGGGAAAGTGAGTGATTACCAATAAAGAGAAATTAATAATTCTTTATTAAATAATCGAATGCTTAAACCAGAGAAACAAGAGCAATTAAGTATTCATTGTTTATGACCAGTTTAGAAGAAAACATTTAGAATAATAACAATTGAAATCAGAGTACACTTAAGCAATTTCTGATTTAATCCTTTTTTTTTAATTATTCAGAAATGAAACACAGTGATATAGTAAACATATATAAAACTTAAAACACAAGATAGAAATGACTTATTGAACTGTAGTCTGACACATGAATCCTGTAAAAAGTCTTGAGCTTCAATTCATCATCCAGCAAGCCACAAAGAAATTTCTCCAAAAATCACTTTATTCCAAAAGTCAATGTTACAACAAAGTAGAAGAATCCACCCAAAATACTTCCAAGAGTGAAGTATTTATACAAATTCTAAACTGAAATATCTTGAAAAAATATCAAGATTAGTTCACAAATCTCTCCAACTATTTTACATAAATAGAACTTAAGTAAAGGACACTCAAACTAATGCATCTATTTGGCACTATTTCTTATGGATAGGTGATGACAAAGAGAAGAATTCGAATTTGATCCAACTCTTAGTTGACGATGAGGCATCCAAGTCACTAACTGCTTCCTTTCTTTGTGCATTCTGCTCCAACAATTCTGCAAACTTGGGGTCCAATTATATCTTTTTATTTATCAATCCGTAATAGATATGTAAATAGTGAAAGAGGTTATTGTGTATTAATATGTTGGTGAGATAAACCTCTTTCATTTTCCTAAAATTCCTCTCCAGCTGTGCACAATAGGCTCTGTAAAAATATCTGTAAAATAGAGTTTTACAGAGTCTGAAAAATAGCCTGTAAAGATATGCATGTATCTCTCATTCTGAAATCACTGTGAAAAATGTGAGATAGGTTTGTGTATATGGGTCTCTTTGGAACAAAAACCTCCTTCCATTTTGTGAAATGTATTTCTAATTGGCCACCATCTTCTCTTTAAAAGGATGACTTGACTGTAATTTTCTGCAAAAAGTGATTTCCAACATTGTTTAATATTTCCAAAACCATAATAGCTGTTAGAAAAGTGAGAGAGGTTTTTGTAGATGGTCCTCTTGAGAACATAAACCTCCTTTAGTTTTGAAAAATTCATCTTATATTGATCACAATAGTTTCTACAAAACAATGACTAAAACATGCAATTTCTGCAAAAATGTTCCTTCTTGTTGTATTTTTCATCTTTTCACTTTTTTGTTCTTTTGACTGCTTTACTTTCACTTTAAACAAACTTCAATGTTGGTGAAAGTATTTTCATTTCTTTTTACCGTTTTACTGTCTCTGTAATTACTTTTACTGTTTACCTTTGACCGCTTTGTAACTTCATTTTAACTTTCACTCTGACTTTTACCTGATACACTTTAACTGTTCTTTACTGTGTCATTTTACCTTCAATGTGTAGTTTAGGTTTTTACTGTCTATTTCAATAGTAAATCGTTTAATGTCCTGTTTCCTTTTCTTGTCTTTCAACTATATGTTTTATCTTCCATCTCTGTTTGAATAGATTTGATAACACTCTTGGAGTAAACAAGTCTTATGACTAGTATTAAGACTGTTTATCCAAGGATGTGGTATTCTGATCACCTGTAAAACAAAACAAATTGTTAAGAAAGCATTGGTTTGCAGGGGAGGTCGAAAGGTTTCATTTGATTTTGAGAGGTCTGTGGAGTGAATCTAGAATGATTTTTTGGAGGTAAACCATGCTCGAATTGGTTAACAGAGGCTTAAGGTGGCGCAGCTGGGTTACAAAGGGTTTTACTGCACAATCAGGTGAAAATGAGCAACACTAGGGTGTTTGTGTTTAAACGGGTAAACAGTTGATATTGGCGGGTAAGCTTTGAATGAACAGTGGACAGATGTCACTGACTTGACGATGTGAATTTTTGTCGTTAGCGGGAGGCGGTAAGCGGTTTCTATCGCACCACTTTTGAGGATGAGCGGTTTTACGCTGAGGGGCAGTGATTCCATACAATGATCGATGCGTGGCGCGGCACTGTTCAGAAAACCGCCGGGCCATCGCGCGTTATCGTTCGGACGCGGATGGCTAGCGATATGTACAATAGCCGTTGATCTCAGATGGGTCAATCGGATGGTGGTCGGGACGTGGAAATGACAGGAATTTAGCAAGGCGGGCCCAACGTGATTATTTGTTAATTAATCTCATCGGGGGCGGTTTGATTGGTTGAGTTAGGTTCTTAATTAATCGTGTGGATTAATTAATCCCTTTGTACGACAGAGGGTTGGGGAGGAAAAATATGCACGGGATGGGTCACTTTGAAGTTTGGTTTGAATTAAACTTCGAGTTTATTTTTTGTTTTAAACATATATAACATATGTTTAAATTTTTTTTCATATATTTTTTATTATATGGTAATAAAATCAAAACGATTCATTTACCATAGGGGGCGGAGTATTATTAAAGATACTTTTTAGTCAAAGGGGATATAACAGGGGTTTTTATTTGAACATGTGGGATTAAATACTTTGACTAAAATTATAATATGTGGGTTTTTGGGTTACTATATAAAATGAGTTATATACTATAGGAAAAGGTTATTTCAATAGGGATTTAAATAATAAATTAGAAGTTAATATGACAAATGAGTTAAAGCGCTAAGTATAAAACATCAGAATAATGTATTTAACTTATGCTTGCATGAAAAAAGGGTTTTTATGGAATATTGCGTTATTTTCCTAAGTAAAATGAGATTTTACTTAGGAAAAGATTTTTTAGAGTGAATGAGTGTGATGATGAATGTTTTTAAACACTTAGGCCTTTTCCAATTATTGGGCCGAGGGTCCAGTCCCTCCAAAAGTCAAGGAAATGCCTTGAGCCCCTTTAATCTTCAAACACCTTAGTACTTGGGGAAATCAGTGATTAAGGGGAAGATGAGAGGGAAAGTTAATAATTTGGGCTTCGCTTTGCTTTGAGACTCTTCCAATGTAGTGTTCTGCCTTTGTACTTATGATGAGAATAAAATATTTAACCATCTAAAGCCATCATTCACCACATGTAAATCAACAACATCATCTACCTACCCTACCTACTTTACCCTACCATTTTTTCTTCTTTATTAGGGTGCACTTAGACTCGGAAGCCCTCATCAAATTTCTTTTCTTTTACATATGAAAATCTATCTAATTCTAACCTTATTACATCCAAGGGCTCAAATTAAACTGTTGAGCTCCTTTTATTCACCCTACCTATCTACTTATCTGCCAAGATTAAACTGTTCGGCTAGATATTTATTCTCTATTCTACAACATGAAATTGAAAGATGAACTAGCCAAGCTTAAACTGTTTGACTGTCCATAAATTGTGGCATAGGATACAAGTTGCACACAATTTTGTTTATTACATCAGAGCAAAAAGTAGTGGCATTTAGACTTGCACACTTTCCTTGGCCTTTCTTTTGGTGGGGTTCATTTTCTTTTACTTTTTTGGCCAATTTTATTCTTTCACCCTTTGATTTTTCTTTTAGGGTATGCTCTCTTTACAATTTTTAAATTTTTTGATTTTTTGATTTTTTTGAAAATATGGAACACCTTTGCAACAAGAAAAAGGTTTGAACATATTGCATAGTTCATTAAGTCAATCATGAAAAATGACACCTATTGGTATAGGAGTCTAACAGAGTCTTTGAGTCAATTTTTTAGTCTATATTTTCAGGAAAGTCACGACTCTCTACCTCCCTCACCACCATATTTATTAACACCTCTATGTACTCTTGAGCTTGATACTACTCTTATTGAGATTAATCCAGGAAAATCTTTACATATCAGTTCAGATTTGGATTCATCCCAGCAAGAGCAGCTTGTGAATTTGTTGCGAAACCATCTTGATACCTTTTCATGGGGTTACATAGATATGAAAGGAATACCTCCTGAAACTTATAATCACCATATATATATTAAGGATGGAGCCCAACCTGTTCGAAAACCCCAAAGGCATATGAATCCAGCTCTAAGAGATGTTGTAAAAGAACAATTGCAAAAGCTCTTGGACGCTGATTTTATTTATCTTATTTCTGACAGCCAGTGGGTCTCTCCATTGGTATTAGTCCCAAAGAAATATGGGAGATGTCGTATTTGCATTGAATATAAATAATTGAACAAAGCCAGTCTTAAGTATTACTTCCCCGTTCCTTTTATCGATCAGGTACTCGATACCCTTGCTGGTAAGAAGTACTTTTCTTTTTTAGATGGATTTAGTGGTTATAACCAGATACATATTGCACCCGAGGATCAAGACAAAACCAATTTTACATGTCCATGGGGCACATTTTCCAACCAAGTGCTTCCCTTTGGGCTATGTAATGCTCTGAATACCTTTCAAAGGGCAGTCTTGGCCATTTTTGCTGACCTTGAGTGCGTGGAAATCTATATGGATGAGTTTTTTGTGTTTGGTGATTCATTTTAGGGAGCCCTCAGAAATCTAGAAAAAGTGCTTCTTTGTTGCCAAGAAACTCATCTTGCCTTAAGTGACAAAAAGTGTAGATTAATGTGCAAGGCAGGAGTGGTTTTTGGCCATCTTATTTCAGACAAATGTATCCAAGTTGACCCTGCAAAAATAAAAATTATTTTGAGTCTTCCTGTACTCAAAACTCAAAGGAAAGTGTGAGGTTTTCTAGGACATGCGGGCTACTATAGGAGATTCAGTGATAATATCTCTAGGATAGTTACCCCCCTTTTTTGACTTTTCGCTAAGGATAGTGAGTTTTCTTAGTCTATAGCTTGCCAACAGTTCTTTGAGACATTGAAGGAAAAACTATTTCAAGCACCAGTTTTGAGAGGACCAAACTGGTCCCTGCCATTTCATATTTCCTCTGATGCATTAGATACTGCTATTGGTGCAACTTTAGGACAGGAAGAAGATAAACAATCCTATGCCATTTACTTCATCAGTAAAAACTTGTCACCCGCTGAACTAAATTACACAGTTACTGAGAAAGAGTTTTTAGTTGTAATATTTTCCATTAATAAATTCAGACACTACATTTCAGGATATGGAGTCTTTGTACATACCGATCATTCCACGATAAAATATTTAATGAATAAACCATTAACTAGCGATAGAGTGACTAGGTTGTTATTATTGCTACAGGAATTTAATATTACTATTGTTGATAGACCGAGAAAAGCTAATATGGTAGAAGACTTTCTTTCAAGATTAAATAATCCCAGTGAAGCAATTCCTGTTGATGATGATTTTCATGATGAACATCTCTTTGTTGTGTCAACATAATAATCGTGGTTCACTGACATAGCTAACCATTCAGTCATTGGGAAAACACCACCTCACTTATCTGCTCATGAAAATCGATGTCTCATACAGAAAAATGTTGCATATTCTTGGCTTCAGGGCAACCTCTTTTACACAGGACCAAACCTTATTATTCGTAGATGTGTAAGAGAGGAATAAGTGTTTGATATCTTAAAATCTGCCCATGACGAACCTTGCGGAGGCCACTTCGCTGATAAGAGGACTGCATACAAAGTTTTACGAGATGGCTATTTTTTTCCCTCCTTGTTTAAGGATGCTAAAAAAATATGTCAAGAGATGTGATAGCTGTCAACGAGTTTGTCAACCTAATCAAACCAATGAAATGCCTTTGTGTCCTCAGGTTATGATTGAGCCTTTTGAAAAATGGGCCATTGATTTTGTAGGACCAATAAATCCAACATCGTTAAATAAAAATCATATTTTGGTTTGTACATATTTCGTTACAAAATGGATAGAAGCTAAAGTTGTTTCTTTTGTTACTGAAAAAGTTGTTGTTGATTTTATTTTTACCGAAATCTTTACTAGATTTGGTGTGCCTAGAGAAATTATTTCTAAAAGTGGTCTGCAGTTTATTTCTAATCTGGTACAGGGTGTGATGGAGCAATACAAAATTCGGCAAATGAAATCTACATCGTATCACACACAAGCAAACGGTCAAGTGGAGTCCACAAATAAAGTAATTGAGTCCATCCTCACAAAAACAGTACACATCCATAGAAAGGATTGGGCTAATAAATTATCGAAAGCCTTGTGGGCATATCAAACCACTTGGAGGAACAACACAGGACACACACCATATGAGCTAGTGTATGGGAAACAAGTCCTCTTGCCGATAGAGTTCTAGATCAAGACTTTTAGAACTGCAGTCCAATTGGGGCTAGATCTCTCTAAAGCACAACAACAACGTCTCCTACAGTTGAATGAGTTAGATGAATTCCAAAGGGATGCTGTTCAACAGAACATATTGGTTCAACAACGGTGCAAGAAGTGGCATGACAAGTCTATCCGGAAGAAGCAGTTCCAACCAGGTGATTGGGTATTCCTTTATGATTCTAGATTTAAATATTTTAAAGGGAAATTCCATACATGCTGAATGGGAAGTGTTTGAGAATGGAGCGGTAGAAATCAAAACTATTGATGGATGAAATTATGTGTTCCTGGTATATGGGCATAGAATAAAGGTGTATTTTCAGCCCCTTACTAAAGGATATTTTATGCAGAAAGTCCAACAACAATCTGAAAAGGAGATGGTAGGTTGAAACATTGACCTGTTGAAGATCTAATTCTTTCTTTTCCTTATATAATAAAATAAAATATAAAAGAGAAAAAATGAAAAAAATAGAAAAATATATATATAAAAAGAATTTTTTTTCTTGTAATTATGAAAATCAGTTGACTAACATGATTGCAAAAAGATCAACCTAAAAACCAACATGCTGGAAGGAAGATCAAAATTTCAATAAAAAGTGAATGCTGCTTGATTTTTAGATATGATGGATGTCACCAAGAAGAAGCAGGTTCAAGGAACCAAGCCCTTGCCCAAGTTTGGGATAACTAACATGGAAAATTTTATCCAAGTAACCCCTAATTCCCGTTGCATTTACTTTTTCCAACACCAGTGTGTTAGCTCCCCATAATTTGCAAGATTGGAAAAGTCAAACGGCAGAGAGAACACTATTTCAACCACTTTGTGATTTTAGGATCTAGCCCTCCTGAATCCGGAGAGGGATCTCTCCAATAAGTGCAAAGATGGACCTATCTTTTAAAGCTTTTGGGTAATGATATTAGGCTAGTTATGAAGTCTGAGGGTTTTTGTTTGTTTTGGATGGTTGAGCATGATTATTATTTGAGTGGAAAGTTCTAAAATGGAAATAGTTTCAAAGGTGTGAAGTTGCAAGCAATCAGAACAAGCTTTGGCTAAAAAGATAGATATAACATTGGTTTTTAGTCCATTGGGCTATGGAGTCATATTAGGGTTTAATTGAAACAACAAGGTTCAAGAGTGGTCCATGGGGCAAGTCATCTATGTCTAAGGATCTCTAAATAGTTGATTTTATGGAATGAAATGATACAACAAGAAGGGGAATTAAACAAATGAAGAACAAAGAGCAGCCTAAGATCAGGTAAGTACTTTGAAACTATCCTGCTTTTGGCATGCACTTAAGAAAGACATAAAATTAATCTAAAATATGGTAAGTACTTTGAAAGTAGCCATCTTTTGATGCACTTTCAATAGAAAACATATTAAACACAAGGGAAAACACATAGGATAACAAATAATAGTCTAAGATCAAGTAAGGACTTTGAACCTAGTCTGCTTTCAACACATTCTTAGGGAAATTTTCAGATAGTTTTTTGGGATAAAACTAAAGCTCATGGCTCACCATCACTTCCTTAGTTCATCTCTACTTGACATAAACTAAAAATAACATTTAGCTGAGACAGTAGGACAAGGGAACGCCAGCATTCCTAACTGCTTAAATTGAATTAAATCATTCCTAAACAGCAAAATTTGGAAGAAAACATATAGATAAAGCTTATCAGTCAAAGAAGGGTACTGATATATAGTAAATCCTAACTCTATGGTTTCTGTTCTTTATCAGAGAAGATGGACAGAGAAAAAACAGAAATAAAATAACAATTTACAATAAGAAATAACATCACCGCTGACATAGTCCAGGATCCCATAAATCAGCTTGTATTGATGCTTCAAACCGGTTACAGCTTTACGTCCAGTGTTTCAGTTCAGAAAATCATCTTCACTTCTCAACCTAACTTATCAGATCACAAACAGAGCTTCAAGAGCCAGTGAACACTATTTACAAGTAGGATTTTCGAGCACAAGTATATTTCAAAGTTCTTCAACCAACATTGTCTCATCTTCTACAGAAGTATTTATAGAAGAAATGAGGAGGCGGGATTTGATAAAACTATCTTCAATGTTCAATTAATACAGACTTAATAGCTTCTCGGCCTTTGAGGGGCTCAATGAAGAAGTTTACAGATATGTGTTATGTATTAATTGTTTTACATTTAAGAATAAAGCTCAGTGGGGGCTTTTGTTGACTTTTAAGGCTCTGTTTCATGTTGTAATAACTCTACTGATATTTTGCATTAAGTTCCTTTGGCTGAATTAAATTTTCGGCTGCGTTGAGGAAAATATCTAATTTTCTAATCATAATTCGGCCTCTGTTGAATGTTTTGAGGCTACAAGTGGCAGTGTGTAGCTGAGAGGAATCAACTAGCCTCTGATGGGTCGGTGGAGGCTCTTTCTGACTGATAAATATTTTGATTTGTCTTTAATTGTGTTTTATTTAGTGGATTAGGCTTTTGACTTCGATCTTAGCCGTAATCCATTAAACTGGGTAATCAGTGTTTAAATCTTCAATCTTTGCTGTGTTTAGGTCTTTGACACTAATACTCTTTAGCTTTGATTTAATTGTCTATGCCTTGTTGATGTGCAGGTATATAAAAGGTCCAGATGGCATCAATGCCCATGAAGCATCAAAGAAACGTGAAATTGAACCCTGTGGAATGATCTTTCTGTATGCACAAAGGTGTGGGGAATCGTCATCCCCAGCCTTTCGTTTTTCTTTGATATAATGGAAAAACCATTTAAAACCTGTAAAATACAAAAATTAATTAAGAAATCCTGCATTATTGGGAAAAACTTCTTAGGAGGCTTCGGGTAGGAGCATGGTCGTTGGATGGCAGCATCCAACGGTGGAGATCATGCATAGAAGTCAAAAGGAGAGCGGTAGATGAATAAGCGGTGGAAAATTATATTAGAGCCACTGATCTCTTAGAGATCAATGGTCGGGAGCGACCAGGTCAATACAAATGGAGAAGGGCCACTTTATGTGAAAACAGAAGAAATACAAAGGAAAATATCGAAAATCCCTTTGGGCAGAGGAAATCTGTTAAGAATTGAAATTGGGGTTTTGGACATAACCTGGGCCATCGGATGAGATCAGCCCGAGCGATCAATGGTGAAGATCACTCATTGAAATCCTTCGGTGAAGGTGGAGGGCGATGTGTAATAGGATATTAGATCCGAGCCGTTGATCTGCAGAGATCAACGACGGGGAGTGCGCACGATAACACACAATGTAAATGGGAAAGGTGGTTTCAGAGGAGAAAACCACGAGTTTCACGCAGTGAAAGGGCGGGGAGGCGGTTTTTCCTTTTTGAACGCGATATGTGTTAGAGGTCGCCACGTGTCTTTCCAAAACAGCTTATATCACGTAAATTTTGTGGATTAACATTCGTGCTTGAAGTTACGCGATATGGAACATTGACCATTAGATCTGGGGCCTTAGATCTAATGGTGGGGAGCGAGCGCGATATTGGATAGATGCGTGGACAGAAGCGGGAAGGGCGGTTTCAATCTAAGCTGTTGGATCAAAGACGGACGGCTGAGATCAAATCTGGAGGAAGGAAGGACCTACAGGGGTCGGGCCTATCGGGGTTGCTATAGGCTGTTGGATGGAACAGATCAACGGTCAGGATTGAAACTAGGGATAATAAACAAATTTACAAAGTGGAGAGAAGGATTAATATGGGCTATTGATCTGCAGAGATCAACGACTGCGATTTGTTGGAAAAACATTATAGAGTGAGGCTGCATGTTTTTAACCAAAGTAGGGAGATGCATTCTAGACCGTCCGATCTGGACACGTGGACGGACCAGATGCAATCGGAGCTTTCGCAATTGGCGGGGTAAAGAACATGGAGGCGCCAAAGCGATTGATCGTGGGCCGTCGATCTGCAGATCAGATCAACGGTGGAGGATGCATCGGAAGGTGACCAATCAGGGGTGGGGAAATATTAACGTGCCCAATGAAACATTTCCGATGCTATACAACACTGACCATCGGATTGGCCCAATGATCAACGGTGGAGAAGGGCTCCAAGTAATGAACGAGCGAGACCCTTTATATTATATGAAAATAAAAAATTAATGAAAATACAAAGGTTTAATTACATTGGGCGGGTTATATATGAAATGGCTTGGCGCCCATCTGTGGGGCCATTGGTCTATATGGAAAGTAATAGGCCCAGGGCTTTATATGTACAAGGGCCAATCGCATCGGAAGGAAAGGTCGGGCTTTTCAATCTACCCATTTAAAATTATCTGATGCGATTAGCGCTTCGGGACTTTAACTCTTGGTCCCGGGCGTAGGTTTATATGGAGGAAAGCGGAGGGCAGGGGTTTATTCAACGGGGCTCCATCACATCGGAACAATGGTGCGGGGCTTTTCAATCTACCCATTTTCATTAAAAAATATTGCTCTGGCGGGTTTAGACCAAAACTTAGGAAAAGTGGGTTTATGAATTTACAAAGGGAAATAAGCATCAGGAATGGTTTATTACAATGTTGAAGCACCCGATTGCGGGGCTATTTGGTTATATGAACAACAAAGGATCGAGGTTAAAAAACATAATGGCTTATCGCATCGGAGATTTCAACATAACAAAATAGACTGGCGTGCTCCGATTTCTCCGATGCAACAAGCACCAAAAGGGTCTAGCGCTTGGTTCTAGTGCCAAGGCACATGTGGGGAAGTGGTCAGGACTTACCCCAAAGGGGCTTAAGCCTGCAGTTAAAAAAAATTATTTTTCATGAAATTTTCAATGTTTTCTGATGGAATTGGGGGCTTCGGCAAAGTTTAAAAATGGGTTTTAAACTTTGTAAAGAGGATTTTATGAAGGGGAAATGGGAAAAAATGGAAAACACGGGAATTTTATGAGGAAAAGAGAAGGAAAATGAAGGTTAGTTTGATGTGAAAGGAAGGGAGAAATGGTGTTTTGAAGCAGTCCTTTCTCTATGGAATCAACAGAATTTCAGAGTTTGAAATGGAGAAACAGTAGTGAAGATTAAACAAAGGGCATGATGTCTTCAAGAGATAATATTTTTAGCAATAAAATTGTTTCTTGAAGGCTCCAAAAATTATTTAACCACCTTTTGATATAACAAATTTTATAGGTGGCTAACACAGTGCAGGTAGATTTTGGTAAAAAATTTCCTGTCTTCTATTTCCTATTTCGTAAATTCCCACTATTTTTCTTTTCTTAATCCCATAATGAATTACCCTCCTTTTTCTTCTAAGAAAACTACCCTTACCCGATTTCGTAAAATCCCTCTTTCTCCCTTGAATTTTTTTTTCCCTGGTACTATTATTGGAATCCCTGCCATAATGTTCCTTCCCATTCTGAAAATTACCCCTTTCCCACTTCTTTACTCCATCATAAATTGATTGTAGGATCTGATGCAATCAAATCAGAAGGAATGCTCATGAAACACCAAAGGATGGCGAATAAAACTTCTCTTGTATATTTAGGAAAAAAATTTAGTCCAGCCAAAGAAATATGTACTATCAGAAATTTCTTATTCCGGTGAAGTCCCTGGTTCAATGCAAGCAGGATCAGTGCAGGCACGCCTAGTGCAAGCATGCACCCGACTGTGAAAGCACAGTGTAAAGATATTTAACACAATACAGGAGCACTTGATGCAAAATGCTTATGGATTGTATATATATATATATATATATATATATATATATATATATATATATATATATATATATATATATATATATATATATATATATATATATATATATATATGAAATACTGCACTAATAGGTCATAACATTACATTATTTAAATTTTGGATAACACTCTGCTTTTTCATTTATTGACTTAGGGAGAAATTATTTAAGTGCAAGGTATTTTAGGTTTTGAAGTATAATATTTTTAATAAGTACCAAAGTACATCTTAAATGAATGATGAGGCAAAACTTGGGATAGTACAGATCTACCCGAAACCCCATACTTACCTCCTTTGAAAAGATCCTCCATCACTTGTTCATCATAACCTTAGCTCATAACCCGATCATTCATGACCATTACACCGTCGCCATAAAAACCTCTGCTTCCTCCAATTATAATTGCCTGCCCGTAGCATATTGTTACGTGTATGCATCTGATATGAGGAGTCATTTTAATGATTGAATGTGATTTGACGGATGGGACCAATAAAGCGGTGGACATAAGAACCTCCGGAATAAGATTTTCGACAACCTTTGATATTTCTCACTGTGAAATACATCTAAGGCTGTGACAAAGAATTGAGGCAGATTTAAACGAAGATGGCACCCATGAGAAATGAAACATCATCTTTGAGGGAGACAGAGCAGACCGCGGAATATCACAATAGTCTTGCTCTATTGCAAGAATCGTGATTTCTCCCATTTTTGCAGAAATTTTATGGGTTCAATATGGCCATGGCTCTGGAGTTTGCAAAGAAATTTGAGGGAGGCTCAAGTAAATTCAGCTAACTGGAATTTGAAGTCACAGAGGAATCTAAAGCGCAAGCTACAGGCTTGTCAACCGTAGGGGAACAGTGGTTCAAAAAGGCGAGGATTGAAAAGAAAAGATGGCACTGGTTTGTGGTCGACCGAAAGCTCAAATTTGATTAGAAGAAGAGGCTTTCGTGCAGCGCCATGCTTGGAAAATGGTGAGACGTCCTCTTTATATTACAAAAGTTCTTTACCTGTGAGGGACGTTATTATTTAACATTCATGTACCACATTCTATTATTGTTTCACTTCGAATCAGGTAAACGTATCAATTTTCCCTATTACCTACTTCAAAGTTTAGAGAAGATGTTGAAAGGCGTGTAGATAGGGGATGCAAGCTAGGTTGCATATAAGATATACCAACATGGGCTCATTTCAATTCTGGTCAAGAAAGAGTTGGAGGAAAAGGAAGTGACTTCGAAGGCATTCCTGAAATAATTTCGGGCGAGAAGTGCTAGGAAGTTGACTGACATGAGTGCAAGAAAGAAAAGGAAGGCAGAGACTTCGTCCCCTGCCAAGAAAAAAAGAAAAATTAAGAAGGAGCAAGCAGAGGGAAAGTATGTTGAAGACACTCTACCCTCAGCAAAGAGAAAATCGACCATGACCCCGACCAAGAAAAGGACTGCCTCTCCAGGGACAAGTCAACATCGGTCAAGCTCTTCGATTGTGATTGATGAATCACCCCAGGTTTCACCTGGAGATCATAACCTTTCAGTTCTTGTATATGTAGCATCCCACGTCGTGGTGAATGAAGAGAATGTAGAGAGGATAATGACATATCTTTATCGACCTTCATTCACAAATTAAGGAAACAAAATATGACACCGAGTGCAAGAGAAAACCCTGCAGAGGGTCAAGAAGATGACGAGGCACAACACATAGAGACCCTCGAAATTTTTTATGAAAAGGGTACTGAAGTCCCTGATGGTTTGAATGTAGAGGGAACTGAAGCCCCTGATGAGTTGGATGAACAGGGCATTGAAGTCCCTAATGAGTTAGGTGAACAGGGTACTAAAGCCCTTGGCGCAAAGGACGTGGAGGGTACTAAAACCCTTGGTGACATGGAAGCTCCTGGCATAGAAACCCTTGGCGATATCATGATGCAAACGTTGGATTACCAAGACAACTTTGATCTTGGTAATTATGGTACATGCTTTGAATTTGTTGCAGAAAAGGTGCTTGCACCAGATGAGCTAGACAGAGAGACCTTTACCCTCTACCTCAATAACTGGATAGTAGACTTGGAACAACAAGTTCACGACTTGGAGGCTTTGAACCAGGTTATGAAGGAGCAGAACTGGCAAAAGCAAGGCCAGGTCGATTTGGTCGGAGAGGTGAAAGAACATAAACAACAAGTGGAAATATGGAAGTTTTAGGCTTCTAAATGCTACAAGTGCCTCAAGAAGGTGATCAAACAACTGAAGAAAGCCCGAGGTAAAAAGACAAAGGTAGTGAAAGTGGGAATTAGTATCGAAGTGCAGGATTGAAAGATGGGTCCCTATTTTTGAAGATTTTTTGCAGCAGGTAAAACATTGTGTGAGGACACACAACAGCTTAGGGATGGAAGGATGTTGGTGTTCCAAAAAGCTCTATTTTTACCCCCTTCCTATAAGCATTAACCTTTGTTTTATCTCCATAAACCTTCTCATTCCTGCACTAGTCCAAGAAAACTGTCTATTCCTACATAAAATTCATATTTCATGATTGAGGTTTATTAGGCGCTTTATTAATAATTTTAAACAGATTTCGTGCCTTTAAATATTTCTTGTAACTTATATTTACTTTCCTAAAAGTATTCGATAAGCTAAGTATTAATCATTATGTTAGCGTGATCTAGTGCAGGTAGATTCCTGCACCACTAGCAATCATTGTTCCGTGATTTCCACAATAGCTCGATCACTCCATGTGGGCGTTTTGGTCCACGTCTTCCTATTCGGTTGTGGATTATCTGAAGTTAAAAACAGGCGGAGTATATTCAGGAATGTTGCTAAAGATAGGGTCTACGACCAACGATTAGCTCGTGCCTTATTATAGTTGTTGGCCCAATTTTATAATTTTATTTGTCAGTTCGTTCAGCCGAAAGGCTTGATTTGGGAACGACTCTATAATTAGCAATCATGGCCATAGGCCGAAGGACTGTATAAAAGATAGCTCTTAGATAGAACTAGTTTTGCGATAGCAATGTGACTGTAATCCTGTTTAATTTGTAATTTCGTTATCGCCCTTGCTCTAGGCTGGACTTGAACCATAATGTATGTTTTCTGATCGAAGTTAATATAAGGAACTACGCCATGATTTTCTCACATTACGTATAATATTTTATTGATGATTTAAGTGCTGAAGAGTTTCGTTTCCTAAAATTGGAAACGAGCTGGTTGGCTAAGGCCCAGCCAACCTAGGTCGTTTACCCTCATGCTTTCATTATTTTTAAATGTTTGTGTGTTGATTTATTTACTTGTAGATGCGTGACTTAAATATTTATTTCGTTCTTGCTTCAGAGTTCTGATTGAATTTCATTTAATAGTCATAGTGTAAACAGATCCGTTGTGTGGAAGTCTAAATCGAATTTATTTATTTCCTGCAATTTATTTCCTGGTTTGCTTCTGCTTGGATTGTGCAGGAATATTCTTCCTGCACCAGTGCATGTAGGATTCTACACTCTTGGTTTTCTCATTTATTTACAACAAGTGTTCTTTTCCTTTTCCTGTATACAATTTAATTTACTTATGCAAGTAAGCGTTATCATTGGGAGAAAGCATTCCTAATATTCAAAGCTAAACTTCTGAAGGTTAAGAATGACTTCGTGAAATGAGAAAGAACTCCATTGCAACATCTTAATTTATGTATGCAGCTAATTGTCTAGCTAACCTTGGAAAATATCAAGGCTAAAATGAGCTAAAATGATGCTCTGATACCAAATTGATTTGAATATGGGAAAACTATTTTTGTTGTGCTAGCTCCCTCATCAGTATTAAAAAAATGTGTTTAGGATCGTCTCAAATTAGCGAGTTATGTGAGGGTTTATGTGTCAAGTTTTAGTGCCTTTTATGAGAAATTTATTAAGTAAATTAGTTGTTAAAAACACATGTACAACAAATAAATTGCAGAGAAATAACACACAACAAAACCATTACACAATAGCTGATAACGAGTTCACCCCTCTTGGGATACATCTCCATGGACTCGCTTCAACTGGCTAGGCCCTCTTTGGAATAATGATCAATTCTATGATTACATGCACCTACAGTGCTCTAATGGCTTTGAAACCTGCTCCAATGGATTTAGAAGACCCAAAAACCTCAAAATATACTCTTCAAGCTCTACAAATGGTCTTCAGATGATCTAGTCATGACCCCCTCTCCTGGTGGCCCTGAGCTTCTTTAATCCTCAAAGTGGAAAAATCACTTACAGAATTGCTCCAACGCCTCTTAAACTTGCACCATCATGCTCAGAGCATGAAATCATCTAGGAATGACTCTTCTTGAGCCAAAATTGGTCTAAATATGCTCCAGTTATGCTTCATTCCATTTTTCCCTAGAAAACTCCAAAACTGGAGAGACCTCCAGTTAGTGCAGCTAAATATGAAGTCCCACTACAAAAGGTGGAATCTGCCATCTCCGCCACCAAAATAAGCAGGTTTAATTAGCTGTTAAGCAAGAGTTAAGGAGCAGATAATACCGAATTAATGGCGCATAAGCATGTTTTATATAAGCACAGTTTAGTGTTTTAAACTCGAGATTAGGTGTAATTAACCCTGTGTTAATGCTTAATCTGCGACATATTAATCTCCGCCATTAGCACAGTGCTCCGCCACAGTCGTTGGGGTGTATTCATATGGTGAGGGTGCTAGCCCATGGGGATGTCCCCCTCCTTACCCTTGCCATTCAAACTCTTTGAATTCAAATATATGCCACACGCTATATATTACAAGGTCTAATGTGTAGTGCAATGGTAAGGCTCGTCGGTTATGTGGGAGGGGGGGAGTCGATTGTTCGACCCCGACCTCTGCCCTTCTGCCAATACTCAACATTTTGACCCATAATATAAAATTTTAATTATGGTATAAAATCAAAATCTGACTTTAACCTTGGTCCACCAGAGGGGCCACGTGGTGGCCTCCGAGCTTGCCATGTGGCAACACCTAATTGGTTCATAAAAAACCAATAAAATTGTGCGATGTGCCCAGAAATTAGGACCACTCAAAATCTGACAAGTTTCAACACCTCATTGGCCGGAGGAAAAAGCCATTTTTTTTGCCTTTGACCCTGTTTGACCTTTTTTTTTTAATTCACCTGTCTGGCACAATGAACAACAACCTTTAAATTTCACATACAAAGTTCGTTTTGAGTGAAAAAAATTGCAACATATTCCTAGCGACGTGCCCGATCTGGTTGTTCTAGTTTGGTGAGATTCTGAGCACTTTGAATATTTGGCAAATTTTTGCCCCGAATCCAAATTCTGAGTAGGTCACCACCCATAAGGATCAACGAAATGATCCCTTGATTAATTATAGGATTTGGAATGTTAATCTGGACGTATATTCATTTTAAACCCTAAGAAAAGCAAGCTTGGTGAACTTCCACATAGCTTTAAAAACTTCACAAGGTAAATCATCCATTCTTGGGGCACACCTCTACCATGTTATGAAGAGAAATATTGACCTCTTCCAAGGAGAGGCACTGGGAAGACATTCAATCGAGGTAACCTCAATTTTTTGAGAAATGAGTTAGGTTGCAAAAAGTTGTCAAAATGTTCAACAAATCCATCAATACCCTGCTGGTCTTTTGTTCGCATGCCTATGTCAATTTTTCGGGGCATTGTGTTCTATGGAGCATGGAGTTAATCTCAATACCTATAACTTATATATCTTAATAAATATTAAGGATATACAACTTATCCAACTTGTATTTGTAGTTCAAGGTCGAACATGAAGGCTTCCAAAGACTAGTCTACTTTTGTTAGTTCTTGGTATATTATTTTCCCTAACCTTTTCATTCCAGCAGCCCTTGCGATAGGCCCTGATAAACTTCTCCCTCCATTCAATTTATTCTTCTTCATATTCTGGGGCTAGGCTGGGAGAAGGTTCCTAATATCTCCAATGTTATCAATAAAGAAGTGGCTCTTAATATTATTGATATGAGGAACTGATTAAAGAACAAAGAAATACACACATAACTAAATTCAAAACTGAAAACCAACACACAAGTAAATACACAATTATTTACGTGGTAAAACCTTGACAGGGTGTGAAGGAAACCTCCACAGGGCAAGGGATTGGAAACTCTATTAATCAATAATGATTCTCTAGAGTTACAAGCCTCTCGGGCCATCCCAATTAATATGGGCTACTTCGTTACATAACTGCTTCTTCGTTAGAAAACTGACTGACCAGTAAATTACATTAATTACAAGATTAGTTGTCGTATTTCAACAAACTCGACCTTGACAAAAACTTTCCTAATTTCTTGCCCATTCCCATTCATCAACTCTTCTGCAAGCCAAGAGAAATAAGACACCATCTCAGCGTCTCTACTGTAACTGGCTTCGTGAATATGTCTGCATGATTTTCCTGTGTACAGACCTTCTTGAAAACTACTTTGTCGCCATCGATCACATGTATCACAAAGTGATACCTTACATCAATGTGCTTGGTCTTGCTGTGATAGGATGGATTTGTAGCCATATGGATAGCACTTTGATTGTCACATAACACATTCACTTTCTCCTGCGTCCTTCTAATCTCATCAAGAAGACCTTTTAACCAGATTTCCTCTTTACAAGCATCTGAAGCAGCTATATACTTTGCTTTAGTAGTGGACAAAGAAACTATCTCTTGAAGCTTTGACATCTAGCTGCTTGCTCCACCTACAAGAGTAAAAAAATAACTTGTATTAGGCCTCCTTTTTTCCAAATCACCTACATAACCAACATCCACATATCTACAAACTCAACCTTCACGACCATCAAATTTTATGCAATGGTCAATTGTGCTTCTCAAATACCAAAGCACCCATTTCACTGCTCACCAATGTTCTTCCACTGGATTTCCATGAACCTACTAACAACTCCAACTACACGTGAAATTTCAGGTCTTGCAGATACCATCGTATACATTAAGTTTCCTACTGCATTTTCATATGGTACACGAGGCATATAATTATTTTATTCTTTAGTTCTAGGACTTAAAACCAAAGAAAGATTAAAATGGGAAGCTAATGGAACATTAACATATTTCACATTGTTGATACCTAACTTTTCAAGTACTTTCTCCACATACTTCTACTGTGATAACTAAAGCTTACCATTCTTCCTGTCTCTGTGTATCTCCATGCCTAAGATATGTTTTTCTGCTCCAATATCCTTCATATCAAATGTCCTAGAGAGTTGAGCCTTCAACTTGTTGATTTATTCCATGCTTTTTCTTGCAATAAGCATATCATCAACATACAAAACCAAGATAATGAATATGCCATTAAAAATTTTGAAGTATACACAATGATTATACTCAATTCTGATAAAATTCCGACTCACCATGAAGGAGTCAAACTTTTTGTACCATTGCTTGGGTGATTGCCTCACGCCATACAATGATTTCCTGAGCTTGCAAACTAATATTGCGACCTTGTACAAAACCTTCTAGCTTATCCATATATATCTCTTCATCCAAATCATCATGAAGAAAAGTTGTTTTAACATCTAACTATTCTAACTCAAGGTCAAGTAATGCAGTTAGTGCTAACACAATACGAATAGAAACAAGTTTTACAAATGGTGAAAAAATCTCATGAAAATCAATACCTTCAACCTGAGAATACCCTTTTGCAACCAGCTTCGCCTTATACTTATCAATACTTCCATCAACGTTTCTCTTCAACTTGAAGACCCATTTTCACCCAACAGCACTTCTCCCTTCAGGAAGTTCTACAAGATCCCAGGTATTGTTCTTGGCTAAGGATTCCATTTCTTTTTCCATAACCTTTTTCCATTTCTTTCTATCTGCATCATCCACTGCTTCTTGATAACAAGAATGTTCCCCATATTTAGTAATCAACGCAAAAGATGAAGCAGAATATTCATACATTTTGGGTGTTTTTCTTTCCCTTGTAGACCTTCTTAAAGAAACTAGTTGATAAACAAGCTCTTAAACCTCTACAGTTTCCTTTGCCTCTTCACCTTTTTCTTCAGAAGTCTCTCCTTCCTTCTAACTTTCTGGAAAAAGTTTAGTCTCCAATTGAATTTTTTGATTTGGCGATACATGTTCTTGTTCAACCTTCCCAGTGTTTGAATTTAGAAGAGAATATTCATCAAATTTTACATCTCTACTAATGACTATCTTCCATGAAGAAGGATCCCACAACCTATATCCTTTCACTTCATAATCATACCCAACAAAGACATAACATTTTGATTTTGGATCTAACTTTGAACGTTGATTCCTAGGAATAAGAGCATAGTTATCACAACCAAAAATATTCAAATGTGAATAATCACAAGACTGACCCGACCAAAATTCTTCAGGAATTTTTCAATTTATGGCAACAAAATGTGATCTATTAACTAAATAAAAAGCAGTAGATACTTCTTATGCCCATAACTCCTTTTGCAGGTTAGCATTGTTGATCATGCTTATGGCTCTTTCCATAAGAGTCTGATTCATACGTTCACCAACGCCATTTTGCTGAGGAGTATAAAAAACAATTTTATATCTCACAATCCCTTCATCCTTACAATATTGTTCAAATTCTAAAGAAGTAAATTCACCATCATTGTCAGTTATTAAACATTTAATTGATTTCCCTGTTTTCTTTTCCACCATAGATTTAAATTGTTTAAAAACATTAAGTACATCAGCTTTCTTTTTCAACATATAGACCCAAAATTTCTAGGAGAAAACATCAATAAATGGTAAGAAATATAATGGACCTCCATAAGACACATTAGGCGATGGTCCCCAAAGATCATAATGAATTTAGTCAAAAAATTATTTACTATTATGATTTCCAGTTTTAAACCTCTGTTTACATTGTTTTCCATACACGCAATGTTTACAAAAATCCAACTTTAAGGATTTCAAATCAGGAAGCAACTTGCGGTTCATCAGTACCTGAAGACCTTTCGTGCTCATGTGACCCAACCGCTGATATCGTATGCGAGAAAATTCTTCTACTTTTTTGGATACAATCATTGCTTCACTAACTTGAGTGCTTCCTTTGAGTCTGTAAATATTTTTAACCTTTTTTGCCTTCATAACAACCAAGGCGCCTTTTGAGACTTTCAACACTCCATTCTGACCTATAAAATTATAACCATTTGAGTCCAAAACTCCCAAAGAAATAAAGTTTTTCTTTAATTCATGTACATGCCTAACATTAGATAATGTTTTAACTATATCATCATACATTTTAATTTTTACATTTCCCATCCCAACAATTTGACAAGATGTAGTATTTCCCAAAAACCAGAACTACCATTTACAACTTCATATGAAGTAAACCAATTTCTGTGTGGACTCATGTGATGAGAAGCACCAAAGTCTAACAACCATTTTTCAACATCTCGAGACACATTACAAACAGGTAGAGCTTTAGCAGTTAAAACTTCATCAATCATAACTGAATCAACCTGATTTTATTCCTTATTCTGGTTTTCGGACTCCTTCAGTTTCCAACAGTCTTTCTTGAGGTGTCCAATTTTGTTGCAGTACCAACACTTGGATTTACACTTCTTTCCGCCCTTTGATTTTGATCTGGAAGAACCCCTTGCTTTCTCCCCTCTTTCCTTTGATCAACCTCTAGCTACCATGCCTTCTAGTGTAATGTTTCAATGTTGGATTTCCTTCGTACTTCTTCAGATAACAAATCTCCGACAACTGATTCAAATTTCAAAGAATCAACAGTGCTCAAATTGATTGAAGTTACAAAGTGGTCCCATGACTCAGGCAGAGAACAAAACAAGGTTATAGCCTTGTCTTCTTCCTGAATTGTAACTTCCATATCTGAAAACTGGCAAATAAGTGTATTAAAAACATTTAAATGTTCTGCAAATTTTGTACCCTCCTTCATCCAAAGACTATACAATTGTATTTTCAAATAAATTCTATTGGTCAATGATTTGGTCATATACAAAGTTTCTAGTTTTTCCCACAAACCTACAACTGTACTCTCTCCAAAAATATTAAAGAGAACTTCATCTTCCAGGCATAACCTAATGGTACTGATAGTGCGAACATCCAAGTCCTCCCAATATGAATATGTCATGCTTGCAACTTTTTTCTTTACCTCGTCTAATGCTTTGTGCAACCCTTGTTTCACCAACAAGTTCGTAACTTTCATTTTCCACAATGTGAAATTGTTCTTCCTGGTGAAATTCTCCACCTCAAACACACATTCAACATTTTTTCCATTTCTTCCTACAAATCTCCTTGGTTTTCCCTTATTTCTTAAATTTCCAACTAAGATTAAAAAAAAAAAATTCTGATTTTCCCTTCTTTAGCTAGGGTTTTACAAAAAGTTCCTTATGCTTCTAACTTCTACTTTTTAAATAATCAGTTTCCTGCAAATTAAAAAAAAATAAAAAAATCTAGAATTGCTCAAAAATTTTCCAGTTTGTCTTCAAACCCTATTCCAGAATTTCCACAAGAAAAAAAAATTATTTCATAGAAAAAAACCCTCTTCAATTCTTCAAAAAACAATTCTGCTTTTTTTTTCTTAACCCTAAACCCTAGCTTTGAAATTTGCCTATTCTTTTTCAATAATTTCATAAAAAAAAACTCCAAACCATGTAATTTTCTATTCTTGTTTCAGTATTTCCATAAACAACTCCATGAATTTTTCTATTCTTATTAGAGTTCAACAAGTTCACTGGTGCCCAAAAAAAAAATGAATTCAAATTCTTACTGTTTAAATAAAAAATTACACGGACACCAAAAACACCTAAGCTCCCTGATCAAATCGACCTCCTCTCACACAACATTTGCTTCTTTTTTCCTTCACCGACTGCAATAGCAGAGGTGAAAAAAAAAGCGTTGCCTCCATTATCTTTTCCAGCAATGCAAATCACTAGACTTGAGTATCAACCCCCGCTTCTCCACTTCTCAGACTTTAGTTATCATTGACGGCTTAGAATGGCGGATGCAGAATTTTTTTTTTCCAGCAACACACACAAGAAAACTTGAGTTTCTGCTTTGTGAACACTCCATTTCCCAGCGGGCTCCGGGCTCGACTTTTCTCCCTCGACAACGGACAGGACACCCAGTTTTTATTTAAAATTTAGTGACGTCTCTCTCTCTAGTGTGCAGAGTCTCCTGACTACTTTAATTCTCTGAAAAATCTCCTCTAATAATGGGCTTTGAGCTCAAATTTTCTCTTTTGAAGGCTTGAAAGTGCCTCAGGGTCTCACGGGAAATATTCTTCTCCCTGTCTAGCGGGATGCAGGGTTTAGTGGGATGTAGGGTTAAGTTTTCCTAACTGGCTCTGATACCACTTATTGGGATGGGGAGTTGATTAAAGAATAAAGAAATGCACACATAACTAAATTGAAAACTGAAAACCAAACATAAGTAAATACAAAATTATTTACGTGGTAAAACTTTGACAAGGTGTCAAGGAAACCTCAATGAGGCAAGGGATTGGAAAATATATTAATAAATAATGATTCTCCATAGTTACAAGCCTCTCAGGCCATCCCAATTAATATGGGCTACTTCATTACATAACTGCTTCTTCGTTAGAAAAATGACTGACCAGTAAATTACATTAATTACAAGATTAGTTGTCATATTTCAACAAATATTGGCGAAATTAAGATTAAACATAGATCCCATCAGTGCAACTACTCCATCCTTAAAATTGATACAGAAATTGATACAATTGTGATGAGAGTTCTAATCATCCCCTAAAACTGAAACATGCACTTTGCTCTCTAAGTAATACCCGAACTCTTCTTTAGACATTGAAACTCTATCCAATATTTTCATTTCACTGGCTGACTAATCATGAATCTAAACCAGGTAAATCACTCTGGTCGACACCATCTAAATTTCAAGCTTCCACACTTAGCCCTCTCTATTATCAATCATGTTGAAATCCCCTAAAAAATGGCAAGGTAAGTACAAAACATTACATAGTTGGATAGTTCACATAAAATTAATACGTGCTATGGATAAGAAAGTACATTTATAGAGCAGACAGAAAATGATGGTAACATTATGTTTCATGATACATCAGTGTTCCCTAGCTAAAAGCATTATGCAACCCTTTTAGAGAATAATAGGAATGTGGTTAAAATTGCTAGACCCCTTTCAAAATCCATTGAAAGATGAGAAATATACACTATAATGGTAAGGATCCTCTCTCATAAACCAAATGAAATAGGAATCATAGAGTATATTTGGATTGTGCATATAATGTTGAAGTTTTCAGCAAGAAACAGTGAAGGACGCATCCTGAAACATCATCCTTGATCCTAGTTGGAAAATAATCACCTAAACTAGGTGGGGCCCACACAAGCTATTTTTAGGTGTATGTCTATTTTTAGACATGGTGAGCATATTCTATATGTAGCAAGAGGCTATTTGTAGATGGTTGGTCAAATGTGAAAAATATATGAGATTATATTTTTAGAAGATTGGGCGAAGTCTATTTATAGATTGTCGATCTAAAAATAGATGCATGTTGATTATTATTAGCTCTTAATAATAATCAAACTCTAAACAACAACTTATTCTCTTGGAACACTTTATTTCAGTATACAGATTTGGAAATTCAGTGGGCTGAAGGAATTACACAATTCCTTAGGGTTTACTGGTGGTTCATGCATGGAGGACTCAGTTAGAACTGAAGTGGCAAAGTTATGACAGAGTTGGAAGAGTAGTTCATGGAGTTGTATTCAGTTTAAATCGGTTAGACTCAGTTGAGCTAGTTGTATCTAATCTAATTGAATGATACACTAGTGAGAGTGAAGTGAATTAATTAGTTAATTAATTCAAAAATAATAACTCATTAATCAATTGAACAATACAACAATTAACTACGGTGCATGTCAGATCCAGTGGAGACCCAATGCAAAGATAGGTGAAAGGGTGAGATAGACTCTCTGTTGTGACCATAGTGATGCATGGATTGCATCTACATATACATTGGAGTTTCCAATGATAATAACGCAGTCAAGGAGAGTGGGATTACATCAAATTGGTCTTTGTAATCATCTTGGATTGCGCAGTGGAGGCAGGCTAGCAGGAGGGCAGAGATTGGTGCATGGATTTGCAGATTTATTCTATGTTAGTGTGTGACGATTGATTGTACTGAGAACTTGATGTACTAAGATTTGTATGAGTATTGTTGCATGATCTCCATGATACATAATATATGATAGTTGAGGTTTTTAGCTTCAGGCTTTCCCGTTAGACAACTGTGTTATGTGCGATTGTTTTTATGCTTCACATGCGTGTGTAATTAATTTTCCGCAAAAGATTAACAGTGGAATGATTCGGTATTTTGCAAGAAGTTAAATATTGTGAGATTAGGGGAATCTAGAACATATGCATGCTTAATTTATATAATTTCTACATGGTATCGGAGCTGTGTTAATTACTGGAGATTGCAATTGTGAAGCGGTGTTGAGTTTTGTGTTGGTGGAGAAATTCGAAATTTTCTGCAAGAGTTTCTTGGTGCGACAGTTGAGTATACATTGAAATGTCTTTCAATGGGTTGCAGTTGGAGTATGCACTTGAGGGAAACTCTAACTACATATCCTGGAAGGATAGGATGGAGGTGGTGCTTGAAGATAATGGCTTGAAGGAATTCATCGAGAGAGATGTTCCTAAGCCCACTTCGGCGGATGCTGCAATACTTGACGCATGGAAAAAGAAAGTAGCAAGGGCGAGGAGGATTCTGTTGGAAGGTGTGAGAGACCATATTATCTCAAGCCTTCATGGGAAAGCCACTTCGTATGCTATGCGGAAGGCTTTGACAAATCTTTTCCAAAGCAGCAACGACCAGAGGAAGTTGGCGATGAAAGATAAGCTCAGAAAAATAAATATGGAGAAGAACGACACTATTCCAATATACTTGACAATTTTTTTCCAATGTAGGGATGAGCTTGGGAGTGTAGGAGATAGTGTTGATGATGATGACTTGGTGATCTTGGCTCTCCTTGGGTTTCCGAAGAGTTGGCATAGCTATGAAGACTCTTTCAATGGACGGGAGAAACTGTCGGTTTGGGAGCGACTTTGGTCGGATCTTGTGCAGGAGGAGATAAGGCGAAGTACCAGGGATGGCTCTTCATCAAAGCATGATGATGAAGAAGACTGTGCTTTGGTTTCCAAGGCAAAGAAGAATAAGGGGAATAAATTCCATTCTATATCTGAGGCCGGTGAAGATGGAAAAGAGCATGACATGTCCAAAGTGAAGTGTTTTCACTGTCACGAGTTTGGACATATTGCCACAAATTGTCCACATAAGAAGAAGAATAAGATGGATGCTGGAGCTGCAGCTGGTGAGGCTCTTGCCTCGCAATTTGAGCTTGAATTCTCATTGATCACATGTATGGTGTCTAGTGCATTGGGATCAGGGTGGTACTTTGATAGTGGTGCTTCCTTTCACATGACGGGAGATGTGAACCTTTTCAGTGACTTGGTGGAGAAAGATCTCCAGTTGCATGTTGAGTTGGGCGACAATGGACGATATAGTGCCACCAACATTGGTACCATTACCTTTCAGAGGGCGTCAGGTAAACTCATTCTTTTATAAGATTTTATGCATGTTCCAGGTTTAAAGAAGAATTTAATCTCAGTCGCAATGTTAGAGGATAAAGGCTATGATGTTGTCTTTAGTGAAGGAAAAATTTTCCTTCGGCACAAAGAAATAGGGCAAGTCAAGAAGGTTTGGATTCGAGCTAAGAATATCTACAGACTTGAAGTAGATGGGATTTCTACGGAGCTTCCTACTGTTGGGAAGTGCAAGAAAGACATGCAATTGAAGCTTGAGAGGGAGCAGGATTTGCATGCATGTAAGAGTGAACCTCGGGATGTGGAGCAACCACAAGATGAGGATCATGGAGTGGGAGAAACCACTCATGCAGAGAAATTTCATGCCAGATGGGCAGAGGGAGTGTATGCAGCTATACCACCAAGTGAGAGGTGGGGTGACATGCATGGGTAATCCCAAGAGGATATTTCTAAGCAGGATTCATTGAGATGGTGTGGATCTCATGAATTGAACCTCACTATGAGGTGCCCATAGAGCAACAGTAGCATGATCAGTTGGATTGATGCAAGCAGATCAAAGTGACATTGTCGAATACTGGAGCACAGTTCAGAGTTGACAACAAGTGCAGAGTGCATGGGTGCAAAGTTCAACAGCGCAGTGGTTCCTGAAGACATGTGCAATAGCTAAGCAGAAGTCAAAGAATTTTATGATAGATGCATTAGACTGATTGAGTTGTTTGGAGGCTTTCAGTTTCGGAAGTGTTGCAGCAAGAGTTGCAGAGCAGATGCATGGAGTTGTAGGGTGCTTGCAAAGGTTGCAGGGCGAATGAATGGAGTTGCATGTTGCATGCAAAGACAGTCCTTTCTTGTTGAGAGGGAGTGTTGAATTTTGCAACAAGAAACAATGAAGGAGGCATCCTGAAACATCATCCTTGATCCTAGTTGGAAAATAATCACCTAAATTAGGTGGGGCCCACACAAGATATTTTTAGGTGTATGTCTATTTTTAGACATGGTGAGCATATTCTATATGTAGCAGGAGTCTATTTGTAGATGGTTGGTCAAATGTGAAAAATATATGCGATTCTATTTTTGGAAGGTTGGGCGAAGTCTATTTATAGATCGTCGATCTAAAAATAGATGCATGTCGATTATTATTAGCTCTTAATAATAATCAGACTCTAAACAAAAACTTATTCTCTTGGAACACTTTATTTCTGTATACAGATTTGGAAAATCAGTGGGATGAAGGAATTACGCAATTCCTTAGGGTTTACTAGTGGTTCATGCATGGAGGACTCAGTTAGAACTGAAGTGGCAAAGTTATGACAGAGTTGGAAGAGTAGTTCATGGAGTTGTATTCAGTTTAACTCAGTTAGACTCAGTTGAGCTAGTTGTATCTACTCTAACTGAATGATACACTAGTGAGAGTGGAGTGAATTAATTAGTTAATTAATTCACAAATAATAACTCATTAATCAACTGAACAATACAATAGTTAACTACAGTGCATGCCAGATCCAGTGGAGACCCAGTGCATAGATAGGTGAAAGGGTGAGATAGACTATCTGTTGTGACCATAGTGATGCATGGATTGCATCTACATATACATTGGAGTTGAAAATGATAATAACGCAGTCAAGGAGAGTGGGATTGCATCGAATTGGTCTTTGTAATCAGCTTGGATTGTGCAGTGGAGGCAGGCTAGCAGGAGGGCAGAGATTGGTGCATGGATTTGTATATTTCTTCTATGTTAGTGTGTGACGATTGATTGTACTGAGAGCTTGATGTACTAAGCTTTTTATGAGGATTGTTACATGATCTCCATGATACATAATATATGATAGTTGGGGTTTTCAGCTTCAGGCTTTCCCGTTAAACAACTGTGTTATGTGTGATTGTTTTTATGCTTCACATGTGTGTGCAATTAATTTTCCACAAAATATTAACAGTGGAATGATTCTGTATTTTGCAAGAAGTTAAATATTGTGATATTAGGGGAATCTAGGACATATGCATGCTTAATGTATATAATTTCTACATATAACAATGAATAAATCTTGAACATTTTAAGAACAAATAATTCACAATGTTTTTCACTGAAATTTGTTGATAAAATGGGTTTATTTTTGCAAAGATAAGTTCTTTGATGACAATAAAAACATGTTGTTAAAGGTAGTCCAAACTATGTTAAGTAAAATAACTAGTTTTAACAAATGCAAGAGTTTATGATAGACATCAAAATTAGGTTTTTACGTACAAATCAATATCTGTAATTTGTTTTTCCATTGCTGGTATAAGAAGTCTAATGACACACATAAAGACAATGGAGGATACGAAGGAGGTTGAGTTGTACCTTGAATTGAAAAGAATAAATAAGTAATATGAAACCTAATTCTGAAAAATGTTTTCGCTCATATCTATGTGATTTTGACATTTTAGGGAGCCTTTTGAACTCTTGTGTCGAGGAATCCATATAACTATTATAAAGTGGCACAAGAATCCATATAAATATTATAAGTTGGAATCTTTACCGGATATTCAATGGCCAAAAGAGAAACTATTGGACGTGAAAAGTCATATTGAAATTTCAAATGACTAACAACCTCTCAAAATCATTGTAAAAAAATTACTAATACACATTCAATGCATATCTCCATTTATTTTGTGAAGAGAAAGAATTTTATTTATATGTAGTCACATGTACTTGTGACATTAGATAAAACTTACAAGGTTACAAAAAGGGTATTTTCATTTATCCACAACTTATCTCAGGAATTTTACAAAGGTTCAGTCTAATTATGAGATGTTTTTTATTTTTTTGTTCAAATCTGGAAATGTAATTTTTGGTAAGATCGTGAATTCTAGTTGTTTAAAATGTGTTTTTGAATATATAAATAAATTCAGTGCCTTGAAAAAACTGTAGGGGACTTGAATTCTACATATTACACAACGAACGCTGAAAACATGTGATTCCGAGGAATCTTTGCTAGATTTCAGAAAAAATTGATCAGAAAAATGCCTGGAAAAGTGCAAAAATGTCCCATGCATTTCAGAAACCAAAAATACCAGTGTCAACACTTCTAGCATACACTTTAGTGACATCACATTTAGCTTTTACAAGCTTCAAAAACCTTCAAGATATGTTAGCCTATGCAGGTTGTAATTGTAGTTCAAGGTTCAATGAGTTAGCTTCCAAAGCTAGGTCCATATTTGTTAGGTTTTCCCATACAATTTATCCCTATACCTTCATTGTAGAAAAAAAATTTCATCACAGCTCATAAACTTCTCCTTCAAAGTAATCATCCTTGGTCACCTATTTGTAGCGAGACAAGGCTCCTAATATCTCTAATGCTACCAAAGAATAAATAAATGTTAAGTTGGGAGAAATAAGCAAGGTGATGCAGGAACATCTTTTAATTCATTTAATTTGTAAAATCTCTACAAATATTAGATAATTCTAGATTTCTTAGAGATCTAGAAAATGTTAGGAAATCTGGTAATTAGGATAAATTCCTAGAATTGATAGGATTTCTCTCAACTTCCTAAAACATCTAGGAAAGGAATTCTCTCTTGAAAATTCGAGACCTTTCCTCCTAAATAAATAGCCTTGTAATTCATTTGCAAAATCAATTTTTTTTGGGAGATTTTCAATTTTAATTAGAATTATATTTATATTTTCCTCTTAGCTCTGTGTCACGAGGAATGGAAACTCAATAACAATCATTCTTCTTGATGTTATATTGGACATAAACAATCTAAAAATTTGATGATATAAATCCACTTAGATCTCTCCAAAATACTTATTGAAATAAATTTTATTTCTCAAAGTTAAGGCCTTGGGAGGAGTTTTGTAAGCCACTATAAAAATATTTTTCTCCATAGGATCATCATTCATAGGTATCACTTTGATGCTCTTGTGATTAATCGTAGTACCTAAAGTGTCATTTTGGAGGCCTTCATTGTAAACTCTAATAAGAGCAGGGTCAATGACGTCCTAAGTATGTTTATAAATTCAAAAGGTAGCACATTCATTCATGAGACTTTTCAATCTAGCATGCTATCAAGAGCTATCTTAAGCTCTTCCAAGAAGAGGTTAAGCTCACAAGCATTATCCTTGTTGGAGAGGGTCATTAGGAATACTTGGGTACTCTCAATCAAAACAATGTAAGTGTATTGGGCTACCGGTTACGACTTGATTTTCTTATATTGTTCAACAAATTCTTCAAGAATCTTTTGTCATCTTGCTAGCATACCTGTGTTAATTTTGAGGGAAAATATATTTTCTACCTATTGTTTTTGCCTAGGAGACTATAAAACAATTTAGTGCATTTATCCCCTTCTTCAACCCACTGTATACTAAAGCCAATTTGTAGTACATTTCTAGCTACAAAAACCTTAAGAATATGCAAGTTGGGTAAATTGTCATTGTAATTCAAGGTTGAATGGGGTCAACTTTCAAAACCAAATCTATTTTGGTTAATTTTTCTCCATACTATTTATCCTTAAACCTTTATTCCAACAACGTCCTTGCCTTAACACCCGATAATTATAAATTTCTCCCTCATATCCATCCTTGGTCACCTATTTGTAGGGGGAAGGTTCCTAGTAAATCTAACGCTACCAATAAAAAAAGGACTCTTAAGATGGAATCTTATACCTAGATTTCATTAAAGCAAAAACCTCATTCCTACAATGAAAAGAACTTGGAAACTTTGTAATTGGAGAGGAAAACATAGCCTAAAAATAAAAAAGACAGACGATTGTCTAAGAAATAATTGAATTCTCCTATAGATAGTAGATCTCTACCTAATCTCTTAAAATTTCTTCCTTTTCCTACCTATAATTGACCAAGTGTACCGTTTCTGAGAACTCTCCTTTTTGTTTTGACAGGGACTAACAAATTTAATATTGCTTATAATCCAGGTTGACTCTCTTGAGTTCATACCATCCAAATAGAAAGCCTTCACACTTATCTTCTAGATTATCAATCATTTTGAAATACCAGTGAGGGAAGTCATTAGGATTACATTAAAAGATGATAAATCTACTCGTTCATCATAAAGCTTATAATTGGACTACTTGTTAACACCATGACTAAGGTATTTTAAGAACAAATAATTCACAATATTCTTCCTCTAAATGAGTCCATATCTTGGTTTTCTTTTGCAAAGATGAGGTCTTTACTGACAAGACAAGTCTGCCTTTAGAGGCAGTTAGAACTCTCTTAAGTAGAATAGCAGGCTAGCTAACTGAATGCAAGATTTCACAATGGACAACAAAATAGGTTGAAGATGTTGTGCTTATAACAAATTGATATCTATTCTGTGTATTTCCAATGTGGGTGGGTTGTACCTTGAGTTCAAATGAATAAAATAGTATTGTCTAATATGCTTTCCAAAAAAGTTAGAAGGCAACTATATGACTTTGGAGTCACAATAACCATTTTCAGACTCTTTTTGTGCTAAAGAAGCCATAGAATTGGTATATGACCCTGAGATTACAATAACCCTTTTTGGACCTTCTTGTGCCTAGAATGCCATAGATTTTTTATAAAGTGGAGCTTTTTCCAGAGGATGTTTGGTGCAGAGAGATAAATTATGCATAGGAAAACATTCATATTGAAAGAACTAATGAACTCCAATGCATCCCTGGTTAAATAAAAACAAACATATTCAAATCATTTCTCTGTATTTTGCTAAGGAATTTTTTTTAACTCAGGTACAAATTCCAGTGATGAGCTTTTCATCTATATCCAATTACTCTCATGAATTTCAGAAACCAAAAATACAAGTCTAACAGTTCTTTGCCTAGCTATTCCTACTATCCCATACTGTTCATATGATTCACTGGCTATGATATCATCCGTATAAAGATAAACAAACAATAATTTTTAAACCTAATTATAGACTTGGTTTTAAAACACCTTGACATAGGTTCCAAAATTTGCTTCTCTCTGATAGAGCTGATCTCTAAGAAAAAGTCATGTAGTTGCTAACGAATAGCCATAGTATCCCCAAATCCTTCTGAACTGTATGCTGGGGTGTGTGAACGAGCTTGGTCTTCATGTCGATGATGTTCCTTTCAATCTGAGAAAAGTGTGAGTCATCTCTCCCTTGATCCACTATAGAAAACTACTAGAGATATTTAAATCCATTGCATCCATTAGTGACTTTCTTGATGACCTACCCTCATCCCTATATCCGATTCACTTCCTGTCTCCTTGTCAATGTTCAACTTTCCAAATTTCAATCCCATGGTGCATGGCCTTTAGCATTGACCTTAGCCTTATTAACACCTTACTTTTAGGGGTAACTAAAGGATATTTTTCTTTGGTAATCACATTATAGACAATTATCTACATCATATACAATGGTATAGGTGAATAAATTCAACATTCTCCACAATAAAAGTGCATAGATACTTCTTAGATTATGCTAAACCCATTCCTTTAAAAATATTGGTGTCCAACACACATGAGGTACATTTGACCATTACTTCATATTAAGTGGTGCTCGACACACTAGGTACATTTTACCATTATTTCATATTAAGTGTTTAAATTTAATGTATTTGACATGAAAGTAGGGATAAGTGTTGAATTAGATAATGAATCACGATGCTTAGAAGTTTTGTTTTTTTGCTTTGTGTCATCATCAATTTTTCATTCAAGTGTTTCCATTCTTGGTGAGAGTGGTACTATTGGGGGGTTTGATAAGGGTAAGGTGCCTATGTCCTTTCCACGCTTAACATACTCCATCTACTCCCTCTTTGTTGTCATTTATTTTTATTTGGATGTTATATGTATCTTAAAAATGTTTGTGCTTCATAATCCCATTAGAAGAAGTGGATTGGATGTTCGAGGTTGATGGTATTGTATAAAAATAAAGAAAAGAGAAAGAGCATGATATGAATATCAAAATGTAAAAGAAAAATGAAAGGGATAATAATGATAAATCAAAATTCAAAGTAAGCTTGATCTCTACCACCTCGCTATGAGGTCATTACCCAAATTATTATGCAATGAGATGCATAACTAAAGAAGTACTAAGTTAAATTATCTGGGCCCCTATGCAATGAAATATAAACAAGAAAAGGAGGGACCCGTGAAACAAAATAAAGGAATATAACAAAAAGGAAAGAATAGGGATATTTAGACATAGTACCAAGGAAAGGGTAAGTCAATGCATAATAAAGGAACTCATGAGGATGAGTATCTTATGTAACCTTGTATGGAAATGACATCATTCCCATGAAGTAAACCACACGTCATATTATTGTCATTTATACTTACACATTGATGATTTTCTTGGGAAATACTCCCCTTCTGGAGTATTGGCACACCTCGGAGGGTTTTGTGATGATCATCCCATACCTAAACTTGGAAAATTGCATAAAGTCATAAGCTAGTGTGAAGTTTGAAGAATATAGTTAATGTGATCTATATAATTTATTTTACATTGGACATGACTCACTTATTATGTTGCATTAACTCTTTTATATACATTAGATTGTCACACTTGGATGCTTAGAGCCCTTCTTGATGATGATGCTCACATAGATGTTGTCCTTTGTATGACATTGATGATGTTTTTTCCACACTTGATTGGGGACACTTTATACCTATTTGAGGATGTTAGATCTTGTGAGGACATGGAACCTTGTTGAGACATCCAATAGAGAAATTTTGAGGTCTAAAATGGGACTCCTAAGTAAAATGTACAACCAAAATAAACTTTATAATAACCAATAGGATTCAAGATGATGATGTCGGGGATGATTCACCATTTTTGGGGTAAAAAGGTAAAAATATTAAAAAACAATAAAATAATAAAACTACTTTTTCAACTTGTATTTTCAAATTATCTTCCTAAGGTTTTACTCAAATTTCTAAAGGGATTATTTTCTAGATGCAAAATTTAATTTCTCATCCAAGGACTACCCATGTTGCATACTTTCGATGGACCCTGCTACACGAAAAATGAGAAATACATGAAAAGCATGATTGCAATCACATTTTTCAATTATTTCTCATTTTTTGTGTATAAGGGTCCATAGAAAATATGCAACATGGGTACTCCTTGGATGAGGAATCGAATTTTTCATCCAATGAGTTTTCCTGCTCGAAATTTGAGTAAACCCATAGGGAGATAAGTTGAAATACGAGTTGAAAAAATAGTTTTTTTCTTTTTTCCCTCTAAAATTTGATGATGTAATCTAATATTATTTTATTATTTCCAATATTATTTTATAGTTTCCTTAGGAAGCCAATTTTAGACCTCAAAATTCCCCTAATGCTAGCCCACATTGGAGATAACTTGACACCCTTCTTTTGACATCCTACTATTCATATGTGATGAAATATTGCACTTTCGAGATGAGACGTTGTACTTGGATGATAGATATGGCACACTTTCATGATTATTGGACACTTTGATGATTAAATCACACCTTTTGGGGCATGCTATGATTCTTTATGATGAAATGTTACAACCCTAGAAGGAAACATTCCACTTTTGGAGCTCTACTCACTATTTGGAATGAGTTATCCATTTTTGTAAAGCATTTTTTATGCAACATGTGTGGCCCTATAGCACTCACTTATTAGGGATGACTTGATGTTTTGAGCACTATTCTTCATTTATGAGGCATCATTCCAGGTCTTAAAATCTACCTACTCTTGCATCATTAATATTTTGTGTTGTTGCCTTATTTCTAGAGTTTGGAAGAAATAAAGGTTTTATTTTATGTTCTTACAACTTCAATTCGATGAGGAAGTGCTAGATCTATCATATAAATAGAAGAAGCACTCCTCACATGTAAATCATTACTACTTGTGGATATATCTCACTACTTTTCTACTTTTCTTCTCTCTATTCTAAAAAGTTGTGGAAGGATTACTAGAGTGACTTCTTATGGAGATAGTATTATGGATGATCTTACACCGTTTGGATTTTCATGGTTAGGGTTGATGGATGAAAATGTTATTCTGAGTAAGTAATCTCTCTAAATATTATTGTATTTGTTTATAAATGATCATTAAGTGCAATTTCACTTTTCTATTAGAGAGGGTGCATTCTCTTAGTTTTTTCTTGGATAAATACTATAGAAATTATGATGTAGATTTGCAATTGCTCATGAAGCTTTAATAAAAATCACAATACATAAACGTACTCTACTTCTCTACGGACATTAATTCACAATTTATAACACAAATCTCAGACATTCAATAAGAAATCTCACACATGCAAATAGTATTTTTCTTGGGGAAAGAAATCTGCTAAAAACCCTAATGTCTGCTTGCATTAATCTAATGAGTAGAGATGTATTACAATTTATTTTCTCAACTGAGCACAACCTTCAAGTGAATAACCTATCTCTTTACTCACTAAGAAGCTCTGACCCAAACTTAGTCAATTTTTTCCTCTGCTTGAGCCCCTATTTCCTTGCATCATTCCTTGAGAAATTAGGGCCCTATTATTTAGGAATTTCTTCAAAATGGATTGCGCAATTCCATAGGATGATCATTTGACTGCATGTAACACCTGTACACTCAAGAATAGTCTACAACTAATGTTATACTACCTTGTAATATCCACCAAGAATCTGGAACTCAAATTCTCTGCATGTACTGGCTATTTTTGGCTAACTGATTAGTTAACTGGATGATCACTAAGTTTGACTAAAGTCTCATTGCACCACTGACCCTCCAATAGTTCCTTAACAATTAGAACTATTTTAACTTAAAAAAACCTTAAATAAATAACCTTAATTACTAAAAATTAGCAATCACGCATGCTTAATTGATCCAGGTGGATATTGGTGGCCACCCGCCTATTCCACCTAGTTAGTTTCATCAGTTTTCTTATTTACTATTTTTAGAAAATTTTCAGGTCCTAAAATTCTAGATCCATTTTGAGGCCCTAAACAACGTAGTCCTCAGAGATATCTTTCCAACGAGATATCATACATGTCAAACAGAGATACTATGACCAAGTTACGACCCTAGGAAGTTGGTTGCCCAACTAACCCCAATGGGGCCCATAAACTCTTGGTGTTACACCTCCTCGGGTTAGGGTTTTGGTTGTTTATGGTTTTCTCTTATTGTTCAATAATAAAAATGACCTTGAGCCTCATTGTAACAAGTTTCAGAGGCATGTAGCCATCAAATCTATTCTCAGAGATAAGCTACCATTGCCCTAGATAGTTTATGTCCATTTTTTCTGTAAGCATATTTCAACCATTTGATATTAATGAAATGGATTTTTTTTTCTGCTGCATCTCTGTGTTTATGTTTATTTCTTTATTTTATTTCGTTCCTGCATAAATCCAGATTCAGGTTACGACTCCATGAGTGTTTGAAACATATTTCAGTTTCAATTTTTTACAGTAATCTTCAGTAAAATTAATGCAAGTTTCGTGATCTCTATAAATCATATTAGAGTGAAAAATATCTCATTTCAAAGTATTGTTTATTATCTAAAATTGGTTTTTTACAGAATTTGATTTCATTTCCCAGTTTGAGATATAAAAATTGAAGTTACACATGTCTGGAACACTGCGCTACCGCACATCCTATGAGTTTGTGGAATAATTTTCTCACCCCATGGGCCATTAAGTTTAAATTTTCTTATATAATTGGAAATATCTATTCAACACCTCAAATGGGTCTTTGACGGAATTTGATTTCATCACCTATAACAGAAGTTATCAGCAAAAGTTGCAGCAAGAGGTTCATTTCAAACCCAATATCTGGATTAGTGGTATCATAGCGGTCTGCTCTTTCTCGATGTTTCTTTGCATTTCCCCAATGAGGTCAGGGTATAAGGATTTAGGGCTCGATATGGTTGAACCTTTGCAATATTATCCTCGCAAACCCCGATGACCTCCCATGGCAGAAGAAAAGAAAGATGAGAGAGCAGGAGATCCTATCAAAATATTTCTTGAGGAGGCCCTCGAGAAACAAAGGAAAGAAATGATGGATAAATTTGCCTGAATCCTTCAATGACTACCCACTGGCGATGCATCTTCATCTAGCAACCACTCTGGAGGCGCCACTCCTTTCAAGCTACATGTCAAATTCGACATTCCTATATTTGAAGGCTAGATAGATGCAGATGCCATAGATATATGGTTGAATTTGCTGGAAGGGTATTTTTCGATCCATGATTTCTCTGAATGAGAAAATTTTACTTTTTCATTCCTCAAAGCCACCCCCCATGCCAAAGACTAGTGGGAAACCTACTGTGAGTAAAAGGATGATATATAACCCTCTCTGTTCTTGGCTGCACCCACTTGGAATTTGTTCCGAGGCAACATCAAGGAATAATATTACCCCGTGGGGAGCTATGAGGACAAGTACATCCAATGGACCACGTTGCGGTAGTAAAGGGATCAAGATGTGCATGAGCTGACAAATTTGTTCCATACCCTACGCACAAAGTTGGGTATTAAGTATTCAGAGAGACATTTGGTGCTCAAGTACCATCGTTGTTTGGATAGAAGTTCCTCGACACTACCTTGCTTAGCGCTACATATCGATATGCTGCCAAGATCGAGCATAAATTTAAGCAGAAGAAGCGAGAATATGGATCTGCGAATCCGAAGCCAGGGAAAGGCACCCCCGAACCACAAAAAAAGAGGCAAAGCCTAAGTGAGGCAACTCATAACAACACCACAAAGCTAAGAAGGACACAGGGAAGTGGTGTGAATTTCATAACAGTTCCATTCACAACACAAGCGAATGTCACACCAAATAGTCGCTAGTGGTCGAACTAAAGGCATCTGAATCAGATACATGTTCTGGTTCTGAGTCAGAACTAGACAAGGGGAATGACAAAGGGAAGAAGATCATTGATGTAGATCCCAGTGGCACAATTTCCACCACCAAAATCTAGAGGGAGGATGCTGGGGATCTAGAGGAGGGGGAACACATCTTCCATTCGCAGATGTCTATGAAGGATTCTCCACTGCAATTCCTTGTCGATAGCGAAAGCCAAAAGAAAATCATTTCAACAGAGGTCGTGAAGCGACTCGACCTACTGACCACAAAACACCTGCAGCCGTATACCATCGGGTGGCTTCACCAAGGAAGAGATCTCCACAATAGCCAGTAGTGCCACCTTTCGTACAACATCAAGCCCTTCACGGATGAGGTACTCTGTGATGTTGATCCTCTTGATATGGCTAATGTATTATTGGGCCAACCATACTTGTGGAAGCGACATGTTGTGTATGAGTCAAGACCTCGTTATGTTATTATTACTTTGGGAAGTAAGTTGTAGAAGATACCAGAGGTAGTACCGCCTCCCGCCATCTCTTTGATTACTGCAAAGAAACATAGTAAGATTATTTCCCAAACTAGGAAATTTGTTTTCATTACAATTCATGCACAGGGAAAGAATAAGATAATGGCCACAACCTCCAAACAGGGCTCCCCTGCATGGTAGAAAAAAATGGACAAATTTGTGGAGGAATACAAGGACATTTTCTCCTCACCCACAGAGGTTCCTCTACACTATCAGGTCAAGCAATCCATTGATTTGACCCCAGGCGCACCGCTCCATGATGTTTCCATACCTCATGTGAC
The DNA here is from genome assembly GCA_034641835.2 of Pinus albicaulis. Lineage (NCBI taxonomy): Eukaryota > Viridiplantae > Streptophyta > Pinopsida > Pinales > Pinaceae > Pinus > Pinus albicaulis. The sequence continues at coordinate 860,374,830 of CM076581.1, forward strand.
CACACAGAAAGAATCCACACATGCATTGTCTGACGTCCGCCAACAGGTACAAGACATCTTGGAGAAATCCAATGCCAAGTACAAGTAGTTCTAGGATCAGCATCGAGTGCCACACAAGCTCCAGGTGGGTGACACATTTTGGTTACATTTGTAGAAGGAGCACCTCTCTAGGCCCCACCGCAAGCTATGCCCACTTCAAAGTAGGCCAAATCCTTCACCAGGGAAAGTGGTTCACCAGGGACCAGGTTCAACAGAAATTTTCGTACCTCATGGAGGCTCTACATGCAATGGGGACCCTTTCTTTATAAGGGTGGAGGAATGATCTAGGTGCATATTGGTGGTCGCCTGCCTATTCCACCTAGTCAATTACATCGGTTTTCTTATTTACTATTTTTAGAATTTTTTTTGGGTCCTAAACTTCCGGATCCATTTTGAGGCCCTAAACGACATAGTTCTCAGAGAGATATTTCCAACGAGGTATCATAAGCTCCAAATAAAGATACTATGACCAAGTTACGAGCCCGGAAGTTGGCTTCCCAACTAACCCCAATGGGGCCCATAAACTCTTGGTATTACATCTCATCGGGTTAGGGTTTTGGGTTTTTAGGGTTTTCTCTTATTGTTCAATAATAAAATTTCCCTTGAGCCTCATTATAACACAGTTCAGAGGCATGTAGCTCCCACATCTCTTCTCAGAGATAAGCTACCATCGCCTTAGCTAGTTTATGTCCATCTGTCTATAAGCATATTTCAGTCATTTGATATTAATGAAATGAAGTTTTGTTTCTACTACATCTCTGTGCTTATTTTTATTTATGTATTTTATTTCGTTCCTGCATAAATCTAGATTCAAGTTACGACTCCATGAGGGTTTGAAACATATTTCAGTTTCAATGTTTTGCAATAATCTTCATTAAACTTCATGCAAGTTCCATAGTCTCCACATATCATATTATAGAGTTAAAAATATATCATTTGAAATTATTTTTTATTATCTCAATTGGGTTTTTTACGGAATTTGATTTCATTTCCGAGTTTGAGAGATATGAGCAATTCAAGTTACGCATGTTTGGAACACTGCGCCGCTGCACATCTTATGAGTTTGTGGAATCATTTTGTCACCCCACAGGTCATAAAATTTCAAGTGTCTTATATAATTGGAAATATCTATTCAATACATCAAATGGTTCTTTGACGGAATTTAATTTCATCACCTATAGCAGAAGTTATCATCAAAGTTGCAGCAAGAGGTCCATTTCAACCCCAATATCTGAATCATTAATTGAAATCTAACTCTTCCATCTCAAATTTACTGAGTAAATTGGGTGACACAAGCCATATCACACAAGTTAACTACATCCAAGTTGTATTTTTAGGTGGAAATTCGAATTTTCTCAATTTAATCAAGGACAAATCCAATTGAGAATTTCTTGCTACATTTTTCAACAAAATCATAGGAAGATTTTTAGTGGAGGGTCTTCCCCTATTTTTTTGTATTTGTAAGATATTAGGTGGATATTCTAAGGTTTTTAGTGTAAAACCCTAAATATCCACCTATATCCACTTATTTTCTCCCAAGGGAGTCCTTATTTGAACCCATATACCCCAAAAAAATAGTAGGCACTAGTCTTCTCCCAATACTTTATTTTTCTAGCATTAGATAAAGGTTTACAACAACCTTACATAAATTTTCAATCGTGAAAAACCTAGACAATTTCAAGTATTTGTGCATCTAAAGACTTAGAATTAATTGTATGATCATATTTTCTCTTTTTTGATTCCATTTATAACCATATCAAGGTTAGATGTCTTGTTATTTAGGATTTTCATAGGAATCTCAATTTTCAAATTTGGTTAGTTTGATAAAACCCTAGTTTAATCCATTAATGAAGCCCTAGTTTTCATTAATAATTACTTTCTCAATGGTTATTTTATTTGGTTTTTTTTATAACTTATCCTATTGCTATGATTTACCATCTTTCATGCAAGCTTTGCAACAACCATCGTTTTTTTCTTTTTCTTTTGTAGTGTTTGGAGATTTTTTTTTACCAACATTGACATGAATGTTATATTTTATTGATGGTATTGTGAGTTTTTAGATAAGCGTTTTTATAATTTCCTCTTTCCTTTGTAATCCTTGAAGCTACTAGGGAAGTCGCTCTTGTATAAGATTCGTCCTTTTTTTTCTTTCTAAATGACAGTGATAACACGTTATGTTCCATTAATCTCAATGCCTTATCAAAAGCTTTCCACTTAGGTGTTATATTTTATGATAATGGATTCTAAATTTAACTCACTAAATGTCTTACTTTAAATGTTGAACATTCCAACTTTCATGCAGTGATAGATATCTCATAGAACTGATGATTTTAAGTTTGAATCCACATATATCTCTAGGGAAATTTTTTATGAGAAACTAACAAGGTTGATAAAATGCATCTACTTTTTTGATACTTTCATGGTCTCCAATTCCTCCATACTCAATACCAAGGAATCATCCTTCTCTCCAAACTATATCCAAACATCATTAGATACTTAATAAGATCAATCCATATCATCCCTACAAATTTGACCAAAAAATTTACATGACCTTTCAAATTTTCTTCTGAGAGCCAGAGAATAAACGATTTCTACCTTGACATTTCTAAAATTGGCAACCTTAACTACTCAAACACTACAATATTCATTGTAAAGTTTATTTACATACTCCAAGCATTCCAAAGAAAGTAATTTGCAAACATCTTTGATCCTAGCTTGAATCCCAAATCATTGCCCTATTTAAATCCATAACCCTTCCTCTAACGTTGTGAGGAGACGAGACCGTTTAACCACTAACTGTGATGATACTCGACCCTCGACACCTAATATTTGCAAACATGAAAGTTCATATTTAAGCTTATTATTACTAGGATCAAATACCTCTACATTTGTAATAAATAGTTTAAAGATATCATGTTCCTTTGTTAATTTCCTAAGGAAGTGTCGAGGCCTCAGAATTTCATTACCACAACATGGGGGAAAACCACCCAGTCTGGAGTTTAAAGCAGCTCCTTTTCCGTTTGGTGTGGTGGCTCCGACTGGGGATAGTGGGACCAGTCTCCTAATAAGGATGATTTGGGGTGTGTTTTGTTTATATAACATGCAATGGGAAATGATTCTAATCTATCATGTGCATCTATGTAACACTATTTAGTTCTACTATATACCCAGGGTGTTTCTTCCTTTATGCAATCTAAAGAGATATCCTCCAACTATTAGTAATGAAGATTATTTAATAGTTGAAAGAGATGAAATTATGTAAATATGATTCTTCTAACAAAATAGTTTGATTAGAAGAATTTTCAAATGTATATCGCATTCGTATGTGTGATTATATATCCAATAAGAAATCACAGACAAATATTAGTACAGAAGTGCATTTCAAATTCATCTATGATGATGTTTCAAATATATAATGCTATAAAAAGACAACTATCAATCTAGAAAGCAAAACTTAATACAAGTGAATAGAAGTACCATATGTATGAATTTATACTCATGTAAACTGACAGTAGATTTTATGCTCCTCTTCACTTTAAATAAATTTAAAGAGTACAATAGTGCAACATCAATTAAACAACTTCAAATGTCAAAAGATAACAGGCTATGTTCCATTAATTCATCAAAGAATTCCCAAACTTACAAAAGTGCATTCTTTGCAAATGTTTTTGACAAATTTTTGGACCCTTCTCTAAATGCATGAGAGGGGTTTAATTACTAAACTAAATATGTTTAAAAATAGATTATTACATAACAATAGAGGAGGTTTCAAACAACCATCCTCGTAAGACAAACTTTAACAACAATCTAGAAAAATAAAGTAACAATATAACTATGAATTCCGATCTTTCATTTGTATTTGATCCCGAAGTTGACAAATATCTAGCATGGGTTTGAGTTGAGCTGGCTGTGAAATCCTTGATCTGACTTGTCCTTTTAATACCACATTTGAGAGTGTTGGCTGCGATCTTGTTGTTGAATCTGTTAAAGACTGATGGGTTTGATACCGATGATAAGGTTTGATAAAAAAAAATTCCAATAATTTTCTTGATCAAACTTATTTACTTTTTTAATCATTACTTCCTATATTTCCATCTTTTGTTTCCATTGTGTTTCTAGCTGCTTGATTTTTGAGAGCACTTAAGACATGCACTCTTTGATAAGTTATAATTTCAAAAGTTGTTCACATACAAATTCAGTAATTTCCTTTGTTAACCTTGATGCTTTCGCCGCTTCTTTCTCTACTTACTTTATATGTGCTTCCCAATCCTTAAATAAGATTTCCTTGTGTAATTTATCTACCTGCGGTAGATCAGCTTCCTTGCCTGAGTCTGAAGCTTGCCATTGAATGTGTTCATTGATTTTCTTCTCAATCTTCTCACACTCAAGTTTTTGGATAGCCACTCGCTGGATCAGTATTTCACTTGAGTCACAATAAGAGCTAGTGATAGAAGCTTGTTGGAAAAATACTTCTAGTTGTTGCTTTAGCTTAACATTCACATCCAATGCTTGCTTTATGAATTTCTCTAGTTGTGGCTTACTTTGTAGTTTTGTTATTGCTGCTTTGAGTTGCATTTGATTCTTAGTGAGTTGTACCCGATGTTGCAATTTTAGACTTTCAAAATCCTTTTGAAATTGGAACATATTCAATTCCATTTTCTCACTAGAGTTAGAATTTTATTGCTCTAACAGTCTCTCTAAATCTTGTATTTTATCTTCTTTCTGCTTCAATAACATTTGAACTTTTGTAGCCTTATCAATAGTGGCAGTAGCATATGCCCCTACAAACTATGATAGTTTGGTTAAATGTTCAGTAGGATCATCTAGATGATCTTTCCATAAAACGTCTACAGATAGACATGTCTTTAGTTTCATTATCCAAGCTAATACTTGGAGTTGGTTTGTTTACATCTTCAATAGTAAATAAATCCAAAGGAATCCTTTCTAGTCTCTTGCTTATGTCTGCTTGGAAGGCTTCCCAGTCATCTTGATTTGGTTGACTGGAAGCAAAATTAAGTACATCTGAAAAATTTTCAATACCTTGAAAGAAATCATCAAATCTATCTATCTCTTTCACAAAAGGCTTCATTTTGAGCTCTGTGATGAAGTTTTTAATCACATAATTGGGGTCATATGGCCACTTTAGAATTACATCCAAATTCAATAAATTAATATTTGAAACTTCATTTTAGGTATGACCAATATCAAAAAGTGAAAAAGTACCACATTGTAAAGGAAAATTAGGCCAAACAGCCTTCTTAGCATCTTTAAGTTGTTTTGAAATACCATTTACAACAAGCTGGCAGGCAATCTCTCTAGCAAGTAACTTGTTAGGAACATAATAGGGAAGGATGTGAGGAGAAGAATAACTCCCAAAAACTCTGACATAGGTGAAATTATCCTCTGCAAACCATCCATGAACGAGAAAAATGTCTATACTAGCTTCTTTGGAAATCCTAGGGGCTTTCTCATTGAATAAAATTTGGTGCATAGGCAACATGAATCTATGGAAATTTTTGTAAAAATGTAGATGAAAATCTAATTCCCAAAGGGTTCTGTGGTAAATGTGGATTGGAGTAGGGTCTTGGGTCGTCCATTTCCATCCCATGGGAGGAAAACTTGAAGAAAATCAAATTGTGTCCATAACATAGGCACTCATGTAAAAGGGGGCCATTTCTCTAGATGAATCACTTCTTTTTCTCCTAGTGGTATCAGGTTTTTCAAATAATCTACACAACATAATGGCATCATAGCAATAACTGGAAGGAATTTTTGCTATTGGGTACGTACTAAGTTTATCTCGTTTAAGCTTGCCTTGGTTATCCTTCCATTCCTTTATGACTTTCATCAGGTCTGGATTTTTTTCTCTAAAGCTTTGAAGAAAAGCTTTTTCATAGTTCTGCTACGGGACAGGTAAGTGGTACATTGTTCTCAAATATTTTTCCCTGAATGAACCGATATTCTTCCCCTTTGAATCCTTAAATTTTATATCTTCTACATTCAAGTGGTCAATTACCCACTTAACCATATCTGTATAGGGGAGAATCTTTGGCCTTGCTGATACCTTATGGATGAATGAGCATGCAACATCGAAATAGGTCGGATCTCAAGGAACTAACGCGCTTGCTGTAGCAACTTTGGTTATTACCCTTGAATTTTCATATTCAAATAACTGATACATTTCTTCCCATGAAGAACTTCTGCAATCCTTGTTGCAGGTGGTGTATGATAATAGGGGAGACATCTCTAAGCATTCAGTAGATGATGGGTGGGAAATTTCTTTGCATTTATTGCTCATTTCTATAATCCTTGCTCCGTTAAGTGGTTTCCTGATTTCAAGAAAACAGAGTAAACTTTAAAAATATAGAGAATAGCGAGACATATAAAATAAAAATCCGGCATTCAATCATTTCAAACATGCTCGAAGTAGATATGAACCTATCAGACCTTACTCCTATTAAATGTTCTTAATCACCGATAATCCTTTAATCAAATCTCTTACACACCTTCACGTGAAATGTCTATCGATCAATTTAAGACATTAGATTTTATGTTCGGTTTTATTTGACATGAATCATTTCACACACTTGAGAAATAACTACCCATTATCGTATATCACAACTTATAACTATTTCCATTTGTTATGTTATCCATAAATCTCGCGTAATGCACAAATCGCACATCACAATTTCTATGTGGTAATAAACTTGATTTTAGTTATGTCTTGCGAAATGTGAAATGCGTTTAAGAAATCATTCCGCTGCGCTTCATCAGACACTTGGAGCTTTATGTTTGTTGCTTTATTGGTTTTTCAAGTGTGTTTAATCGCAACTTTTACCAAGTTGTTTATAAGTTTGATCGTTTTACAAGGCGCAAAGTGATTTTCGTTTATAACGATGTTTAAAGCGTTTGCATTAACATTTTTATATAACTTTAGAAAGGGTTTAACACATATCGCAGCCTGCATGACTTAATATGTTTTAAGTTGTTTAAGCTCGTAAGTTATGCGATTTGCGATGCGCGCTAAGGTATGAAAGTGGAAAGAAAAAGAAACATTATTTCCTAATGTTTTTTTACTTAGGCTCAAAATTAAACAAAACAAAATTCTTATTTATTTTTAAAGGGTCCCCATTTAGTAAAAATAAATGGGGGTTTTTGTATAACACAACAATTGGTGATTCACTTGGGAGAACCAGCTATCTATGATTATTTTTTTGAAATTTCTAAAAACTTTTTTGAAATAAAAATAGTTGCAGGAATGAATTTCAATAAATAATACCTCACTAAGAAAAAAAATCTCTCTTAATTATAATTCATAAGATTTTCTCTTTTAAAAATAAAAGTATGAGTATCTATATCAGTCTTTACTCATTTCAAAAAGATAAAGCAGGTGGCTCTTTCATATTAGCTTTATAAATATTTACTCTTTTATCACATGTAGAGCCTCTGATCCAATAGGAAATTTAAGCTCTTGGCAAGGTTACCTTTTACCCAACAATGATTCATTGTCCCTTCTATCCTTTCTTACAATTTTCAAAAATAAATTCCAACCTTATACACTTGATATTTTTTGAAAAGTTCTTTTTCTTTTTTTGTATTGTATTTTTATTTACTTAAAAGCCATTCTCTTGGCTTGGTAATTAAATATTGATAATGCCATTCACTAGTTGTAATTAAACTGATCAAGCTGGCCCCTTGTCCTCTTGATATAATCTCAATTCATTACCCTATTTTGGTTGGCAGTATTGGTAATGTCAGTTCAACTATTTCCCTATGAACATGGTAAACAAGCTCGTGATCAGGCTTATTATCTTTTAAGCCTTTTCTAGTATAATCTTCTTGAATTTCTTTCCAAAAATTGATAATTTTTCCCGGATGGGGTGAATCATTGGTCCTTTTGAGGATTCTAGATGATAATTTTTTGAGTTTTATATTGCTTCTCTGTAAAAGAGCCTTTACTATGCTTAAGATTCTTTTCTTGACTGATAACAGAATAACCATGCTTTATAAAGATGAGATTTCATCAGAGAATAAATAACTTCAGTGAAATTGCATCTTTTAGAAAAATGGAATCTATTTGTCTTTCGAATATTTTGATTGTTTCCTTAACATTTCTTATTTCTATAAGTGATAAATCAAAAAGATCATCTGAGATGTTTATTTGAAAAGCCAAAAATCAATGCAATTTTTATTTTCCTAAGGAAAAGAAAAAGACAATAGTATACAAGAATAGAAGGGGTTACCTCCTATGAAAAGTATTTCTTTAAAATCTGCCCATTAACATGCAAAGAATCTATTTTTCCTGATAGATCTTGCAATAAAAATTTTGACGGGCCTATTTCTTCAATTATTTGAAATGGACCTAGCCAGAGTTTTTGAAATTTAGTGTGTTTACCTTTTTCCTCATGCGCTTTGTCCCATTTCAATACCAGATCACCAATTTGAAAGTTTTTTGGAGTAACAGAAGTTGAATCAAATGAAGCTTTTACTATATGTTGATGATGTGCATGAGTATTCTTAGCTTTTTCTCTTTCTTCTTCAAGTTTAAGAATTTGGAATTATCTTACTTGTAAGGAGGAAGAAGGAGATTCATCAATAAATTGAACTAAGGAAAGATAAGGAATAACTAAATTGGTAGGAAGAACATCTTCGTTTCCATAAATAAGATTGAATGGAGAAGTGCTAATGGAAGCTTTCTTAGTTATTCGGTCTGCCCAAGGCCCGCAAAGATTAATGACTTATTCCAATTTTGTTGGTTTTGATCAATAGTTCGTTTGATTATTCTAGTAAGGTTTTTATTTGTGGATTCTGCTAAACCATTTCCTTGCGGATAATAATTTTCAGAATACTTAAGTTTAAAGCCTCCTTTGGTTGCAAATTCTATCATGGCAATTCCTGAGAAATAAGATGCATTATCAAGCATTAAAGCAGTAGGTAAACCAAGCCTTGTTATGATAAATTAGTCAATGAAATCAATAATATTCTCGGAGTTGGCTACCTTCAATGGAATTTCTTCCACCCATTTAGTAAAATAATCTGTAGCTGTGAGAATATATTTATGCTATTTGGAAGAGTTAGGAACGATCTCACCAATTATATATAATCCCCATTGTTCAGATGGTTGTTTGATATTAACTAGCTGTAATGGGAAGGTTGGTTTCCTTTGTCTTCTAGATACACTTTGAAAAACTTTGCATTTTTTTGCATATTCATGAGCATCTTTGAAAAGTGTAGGCCAATAGTAACTTGCATGCAGGATTTTGTGTGTTGTTGTATTTCCTCCAAAATGTCCTCCATTTGGTCCATCATGGAGTTCCTGCAAGAATTTCTTTGGTTCAATTTTCTCTAAGCATCTTAATAGTACATAATCAAAGTTTCTTCTAAATAATACATTATTGATTAATTGATATTGCTTGGTCTTTAATCTCAAAGAACATTTTGTTTTATAATTGAGTTGGGTTGGGGCATATCCATTTTTCAAATAAAATATGAGATCAACGTATTGAGATTGCACATCGTTGAGGCTTACCTCTGATATTTTCACATTGTTACCTGAATCTTCATGAGATGATAAATGGGATGCTCCTGTTAGCATTCTGCAAAAACCTTGACCTCTAACAATTTTAAAGGGTCTAATTTCTACATCATATTCTTGTAAAGTGGTAACCCAGTTATCCTTTTTCTCTCCTAATTCTCTTTGCATCAATAGTTGTCTCACTGCAGAGAATGGAAATATTATTTTGGTGAGAGCTTTTAGGAGAAGTGGTCTGAAATGATTTATAGCCTTAAAGACAACAAATGCTTGCTTCTCAACAGTTGAATAATTTAATTCTGCACCTTGCAAATTGGAACTGAAAAATGATATTGGTGCTTCAATTTGTTGGTCATTAAGTTGTGTTAAAACAACAACGTATGATGTAACTAATGAAAAAGTATATAAAGTAAAAGGATTAAGAAAATTGGGGGTAGTCAGGAATGGAGCATTGATAATGGATTGTTTGATCAAATCAAATGCTTCTCTTTCATTATGTCCCCATTCAAAGACTGAATTTTTATTAATCATGTTTTGTAATGGTAAAACTATTTGTGAAAAGTCAGGACAAACCTTTTTAAAAAAATTATTTGTCCAAGAAATGACTGCATAGCTTTCCTGTTATGAGGGAAAGGAATTCTTTCAATCTCTTCAATTCTTTCAGGATCAATATAGATACCTTTCTTTGACACAATGAATCCTAAAATTTCTCCTTCATCTAAAGCAAAAAATGACTTCTTTGGGTTTAATGAGATCCCATACCTTTTACATTGCTCAAAGACTTTCTTTAGGACTTTTACATGATTGGTTGTTTATTTACAAAAGACTATAATGTCATCTAAATAAATAACCACTAATTTATTGATGAGCCCCCTAAAATTTGTGTCCATAGCTCTCTGAAAAGTGGCACCTGCACTAATTAACCCAAATGGCATCTTTTGATATGCGTAAGTTCCCCACTTAGTCCCGAATGTAGTCTTTAATCTGTCATCTGGATGTACGAGGATTTGGTTATATCCCGAAAATCCATCTAGGAAAGACATAAGTTCAGAACCAGCTATCGTTTGCAGTACTTGTTCCATGGTTGGTAATGGAAAGTTTTCCTTTTGACATGCTTTTTTAAAATTCCTAAAATCAATACAAATCCTAATATCACCATTTTTCTTCCTGACGGGAACCAAATTTGAAACCCATTTAGAATGTATAACTGGAAAGATTATCTTTGCTTTGAGGAGTTTATTCAATTATGTTTTGATTTGATTTTCAAGATTTGGGTGAATCTTCCTCAATTTTTTTGTATAGGTTTCTCATCTAAAATCATAGGAATTGTGTGTTGAATAACAGAAGTGTCATATTTTTTAAGATCAGCGTAATCCCAAGCAAAAACACTTCTGTACATTCTTAATAATTTGACAAATGATAATCTTTCGCCAGAAGATAGACCAAGACCTAGATTAACATTTTGAGGTTTATCATAAGTTCTAAGATTTACTAACTCAAATCTTAAGGTATAACTTTGAGTTTTTGAGTTAGTAACTCTTTTAAACCTATCTTTTAGATCATAGAGATCTTCTAACTTGACAACTGACTTAGGAATTGGATTTTCATCTTGTTCTTCTTTTATCTGAGTGTCATGTTCATTTTCATCCAAAATTTGACTATCATAAGATCCTTCAAATGTTAGGAAATCTATGATATTTGAATCATTATTAAATACTCTCCAATTGGTAATATTTTCAGGAATGGATGGTCTAAATATTAATTCAATGGAAAATATATCAGGACTAAATTATTGAGATAGAATTAATTTCGATGCTACATTAGCCAGTAGATCTGCACTAGTATTTTTTATTCTAGGCACGAAAGAAATATTGAAGGCTAAGAAATGAATGGTCAATTCTTGGACTAATGATTGGTAATGCTTTAAATGTCCAGAATTACAATGAATGGTATTTCTTACCTGTCTAACAATAATTTTCGAATCTCCTAGGACTTTCAAATATTTGATGTTAAGATCAATTACTTTGTACAAACCTTGGACTAATGCTTCATATTCGGCTATATTGTTTGTGCAATCGAATTCAAGTTTGCATGCTAACATGGTTTTTTCTCCTTATGAGCTTATTAAAATACAACCATCTCCTACATCATCTTCTGATTTAGAACCGTTAAAATAAAAAGTCCAAAATAAAGAATTAACTATTGGTTTATCTACAAATTTTTTACATTTTGAAGTGTCTGTCTAGGAAAAATTCTCGATCTGAGAGATAACTACATTATCGAAAAAGTGTGATGGTTGAGCGCTAAAATTTCCGAAAAATGATTCTACCAAGTAATTTCCAATAATATTATTATTGAATGCTATTGGATCGTTTATTCCTTCAAGATCGGTGACTGTATGTTTCATGAAATTTTCACGGTCTACTCGGATTTGATTTGGCTTTCCATTGTATGGTAGCCACATATGTGACTAGTCTGTTGCAAAATATCCATGAAGTTTTTTAGACCAGTATCTACTTGATAATAAACCGTAAAACTCAGGAATATCAACCATCAATATATTGATTATCTGAGTAACCTTGGGGTTTGATGACAATCTGATAGAAACATAATCTATTTCTCCCACAAACTCTACTCTAGTTCTATCAAGTTGTACTATATGAAAAAAATAACTCTGAGGAGTTAGGTTCAACTTAGCACAATCTAATTTTGGCATTATATTAGAGGAAGCCCCTGAGTTTATTAAATAATTATGGACTTTTTTTATTATAGATCTCATAGGTTAAAAGAAATGGAGGAGTATGAGAGATGGATCGATCACCTATCATAATCAAATCTGTAGCATCTATTTTAGTTGAAGGAGAAGGTGGTTTACCCATTTCATTAATATCTTGGACTACTACTGGAGCAGGTAAGGCTGAAGTGGGAACCTCATTCAAATCTCTAAGTAAGATTTTATGATGTTGCTTTAATTTAGTAAGTTCGTGAATTGAAATGTTGGCCCTGGTCTTCTTCATATATTCAACTACATTGTACTCAATAGTGTCATATACTACCATTGTCTTTGATGTAGGTGGAGTATCTGAAGTAACATGGCTTGTTTGTGTAGCCTTGGAAGTAGAATTTTTACTTATTGTTTTATCTTTAGCAGGCGTTGAATTATTCTATTGTTGATTTGGCTGTGTTGCTTCAGTAGTTTTTTTTCTCCTTGTACACACAGGTAAAGCTTCTTGTTGTTATTCATTTGGTAGGATGAAATCCCACGTTCCATTTATTTCAACTTCGTCTTCTTCTTCATTTTCTTCTTCCTCTGTTTGCTCTTCATCTGTATCTTGATCAGACTCAGAATTAGATATGATATTCGGTGGTTGAGCATTAGAGGACTGGTTTTTCTTGAAGGGTTTGAAAATATTTTTTGAGCTATAACTTTCAACGACTTGTTTCTTGATATTTTCTATCTCATTTGTTAAAGTCTTTAAAACTTTCTAAAGACCTTCTACATCAAAAGGGTCTTTAGATGGCTTCTTTTTTTAATCATCTTTGAATGATACCTTCTTTGATTTCCTATATTATTGGGAATTCTTCTTCTCGAGAGCAATTATGTGTTTCTCTACAGATAATGATTCCTTCATGTTTTCTGCAGGTGTAGGCAGTTTTTCTCTATCAACAAAAATGGCTATATTGGATTGAAGAGATGAAATATACCACTCAATTTGAACTTTTGCACCAGGAATTGATGTAGCATGAATTTTATTGAGAAATTTATTAAATCTTGAATTAAAATATTTTATTTTCTCCCCTGTTTTACCCTTTAGATTTAATAAATCATTCATGAGCATTGCAGTGGTCCTATCATCCCCAAACTTAGCTAGAAATTGTTCTTCAAACATATTCCAACTAGTTATAGAGTAGGCAGGCAGTGAAAAATACTAGGATCCTGCAGATCTTGTGAGAGTATATGGAAATAATCTTACAACACAATCCTCTTCAACTACCTCTTTTAAATTGATGGCTAACATATAATTATGGATGTGTTCTTCTGCTCGAAGACTGTGATTAGGATTAAATTTAGGTAACCATCTTTCAGGTGATTTTAGAAGAGCATGAAGAGGAGCAGGCATATTTATGACCCCTGGATTGTTCCATGGGTGGCCTGCCATTGGACCTTGGGTGGATGTGATGGATTGATTTTGAGTTGAAGAAGAGGTAGGCTGAGTGCTAGAACTAGTTGAAGGGATAGTAGTCTAAGTATTGGAACTAGTTAAAGTAACACTAATTGTTGGAATGGAAGTTCTCGAAGTGAGTGGAGGTAATGGAGGTGAATGGGATAAGATATCAGTGGCAATTGACTCTAATTGAGTCCTATTTATTCTCATTCAAGAAGTATCGATGGGAAATTCAAAGGAGGGATTCCTGCCTTTTGACTTTCTGATCGAGTTAATATTCTTCTAGGTTGTAAAGAAGACGAAATACTAATCTCAGATGTTTGAGAAGATTCAAGGTTTTTAGCAGAAATGGATACTCTCTCTAGCTTTTCTATCAAAGATTAAACTTCAGGGGAATTTTGAAGAAAATCGGGAGATAGTATGGGTTGAGTATCACTAGGAGACTTAGGAGAAGGATGTTCAACTTCAGATTTTAAATTTGTAGATCTAGATAATTTTTTGGAAGTTGGTGGGGATCTATAGGGAGAGAAAATTTTAGATTGAATTTTAGATTGACCAGACCTTCTTGCCATTCACAAGGCCCTCATTCTAGCACCAAAATGTTGAGGCCTTGGAATTCCATTTCCACAACATGGGGGAAAACCACCCGGTCCGGACCCTAAAGTAGCTCCTTTTCTGTTTGGTTCCGACTGGGGATAGTGGGACTAGTTTCCCAATAAGGATGATTTGGGGTGTGATTTGTTTATATAACATGCAATGGAAAATGATTCTAATCTATCACAAGCATCTATCTAACACAATTTAATTCTACAATATACTTGGGGTGTTTCTTCCTTTATGCGATCTAAAGAGATATCCTCCAACTATTAGTAATGACGATTATTTAACAATTGAAAGAGATGAAAATTATGTAAAGATGATTCTTCTAACAAAATAATTTGTTTTGAAGAATTGTGAAAAGTATATCACATTCATATGTCTGATTATATATCCAATAAGAAATCACAGACAAATATTAGTACAGAAGTACATTTAACATTCATCTATGACGACGTTTCAAATATATAATGCAATAAAAAGATAACTGTCAACCTAGAAAGAAAAACTTAATACAAGTGAATAGAAGTACCATATGTATGAAGTTCTACTCATGTAAACTGACAGTAGATTTTCTGCTCCTCTTCACTTTAAAGAAATTTAAAGAGTACAATAGTGCAACATCAGTTAAACAACTTCAAATGTCAAAAGATAACAGACTATGTTCCATTAATTCATCAAAACATTCACAAACTTACAAAAGTGAATTATTTGCTAATGTTTTTGACAAATTTCTGGACCCTTCTCTAAATGCATGAAAGGGGTTTAAATACTAAACTAAATATGTTTAAAAATATATTATTACATAAAAATAGTGGAGGTTTCAAACAACCATCCTCGTAAGACAAACATTAACTACGATCTAGGAAAATAAAGTAACTACATAACTATGAATTCTGATCTTTCATTTGGATTCGATCTCGAAGTTAACAAATATCTAGCATGGGTTTGAGCTGAGCTGGCTGCAAAATCCTTGATCTGACCTATCCCTTGAATACCGCATTTGAGAGTGCTGGTTGCGATCTTTTTGTTGAATCTGTTAAAGACTGCAGGGTTTGGTACCAATGATAAGGTTTGATTAGAAAATTCCAATAATTTTCTTGATCAAACTTATTTACCTTTTTAATCATTACTTCCTATATTTCTATCTTTTATTTCCATTGCATTTCCATTTGCTTGATTTCTGGATAGCCACTTGCTGGATCAATATTTCACTTGAGTCACAATAAGAGCTAGTGATAGAAGCTTGTTGGAAAAATACTTCTTGTTGCTGCTTTAGCTTATCATTCACATCCAATGATTCCTTTATGAATTTCTCTAGTTCTGGTTGGCTTTGTAGTTTGTTTATTGTTGCTTCTAGTTGCGTTTGCTTCTTAGTGAGTTGTACCTCATGTTACAATCTTAGACTTTCAAAATCCTTCTGAAATTGGGACATATTCAATTCCATTTGCTCGTCGAAGTTAGACTTTTCTTGCTCTAACAATCTCTCTAAATCTTGTATTTTATCTTCTTGATGCTTTAGTAACGTTTGAAATTCTGTGGCCTTATCAATAGTGGCAGTAGCATATGCCCCTGCAAACTGTGATAGTTTGGTTAAATGTTCAGTAGGATTAGCTAGAGGATCTTTCCATAAAATGTCTACAGATATACATGTCTTTAGTTTCATTATCCAAGCTAATACTTGGAGTTGGTCTGTTGACATCTTCAATATTCAATAAATCTAGAGGAATCCTTTCCAGTCTCTTACTTCTATATGCTTGGAAGGCTTCAAAGTCATCTAGATTGAGTTGACTGGATGTAAACTTAAGTACAGCTGAAAACTTTTCAATACCTTGAAAGAAATCATCAAATCTATCTATCTCTTTCACAAAAGGCTTCATTTTGAGCTCTGTGATGAAGTTCTTAATCACATCACTGGGGTCATATGACCACTTTGGCATTACAACCAAATTCAATAAATTATTATTTGAAAATTCCTTGTAGGTATGACCAATATCATAAAGTGAAAAAGTACTGCATTGTAAAGGAAAATTAGGCCAAACGGCCTTCTTAGCATCTTTAAGTTGTTTTGAAATACCATTTACAAAAAGTTGGTAGGAAATCTCTCTAGAAAGTAACTTGTTAGGAACATAATAGGGTAGGACGTGAGGAGAATCATAACTCCCAAACACTCTGACATAGGTGAAACTTTCCTCTACAAACCATCTAGCAACGGGAAAAATGTCTGCACTAAATTCTTTGGAAATCCTAGGGGATTTCTCATTGAATATAATTTGGTGCATAGGTAACATGAATCTATGGAAAATTTTGTAAAAATGTAAATGAAAATCTGATTCCCAAAGGGCTCTGTGGTAAATGTGGATTGGAGTAGCGTCTTTGGTCGTCCATTTTCATCCCATGGTAGGAAAACTTGAAGAAAAGAAAATTGTGTCCATAACATAGGCACTCATGTAAAAGGGGGGTATTTCTCTAGATGAAACACTTCTTTTACTCCTATACTCCATGATATTTCTGGCTAAATTATCAGATAGGATATTTTCCCAATTCAGAATTAAGGAATTGACGATTGCGTCAATTAATGGGACCCAATCTACTAAAAACCTAGTGGTATCAGGTTTTGCAAATAATCTACACAACATACCAGCTGCATAGCAATGAGGGGAATTTTTTCTATTGGGTACGTACCGAGTTTATCTCATTTAAGCTTTCCTTGGTTATCCTTCCATTCCTTTATGACTTTCATCAGGTCTATATTTTTTTCTCTAAATATTTGAAGAAAAGCTTTGTCATAGTTCTGTTGTGAGACAAGTAAGTGGTACATTGTTCTCAAATATTTTTCCCTGAATGAACCGATATTCTCGCCCTTTGAATCCTTGAATATTCTATCTTCTATGTTCAAGTGGTCAATTACCCACTTAACCATATTTTTATAGGGGAGAATCTTTGACCATACTGCTACCTTATGAATGAATGAGCGTGCAACGTAGAAATAGGTCGGATATGAAGGAGCTGACGCGCCTGCTATAGCAACTTTGGTTATTACCCTTGGCTTTTCATCTTCAAAGAACTAATACATTTCCTCCCATGAATAACTTTTGCAATACTTGTTGCAGGTGGTGTGAGAGAATAGGGGAGACATCTCTGAGCCTTTAGTAGATGATAGTTGGGAAATTTCTTTGCCTTTCTTGCTCATTTCTATAATCCTTTCTCCATTAAGTGGTTTCCTGATTTCAAGCGAATAGAGAAAACTTTAAAAATATAGAGAATAGAGAGACAAATAAAATAAAAATCCAATGTT
Source organism: Pinus albicaulis (assembly GCA_034641835.2). Lineage (NCBI taxonomy): Eukaryota > Viridiplantae > Streptophyta > Pinopsida > Pinales > Pinaceae > Pinus > Pinus albicaulis. The sequence continues at coordinate 860,392,462 of CM076581.1, forward strand.
CAATCATTTCAAACATGCTCGAATTAGATATGAATCTATCATACCTTACTCCTATTAAATGATGTTAATCACTGATAATCTTTTAATCAAATCTCTTACACACCTTCACGTGAAATGTCTATCGATCAATTTAAGACGTTAGATTTTATGTTCAATTTTATTTGACATGAATCATTTCGCATACCTATGCAATAAATACCCATTATTTCATATCACAAATTATAATTATTTCCATTTGTTATGTTACCCATAAATCTCACGAAATATGATCTGCACAAATCGCACATTGCAATTTCTATGTGGTAATAAACTTTCTTTTAGTTATGTCCTGCGAAATGCGAAATGCACTTTAAGAAATCATGCCGCTACGCTTCATCAGATACTTGGAGCTTTATGTTTGTTGCTTTATTGGTTCGTCGGGTCCGTTTAATCGCAACTTTTACCGAATTTTTTATAAGTTTGATCGTTTTACAAGGCACGATGCGATTTTCGTTATAACAATGTTTAAAGTGTTTGCAATAAGATTTTTATATAACTTCAGAAAGAGTTTATCGCATATCGTAGCCCACATGACTTAATATGTTTTAAGTTGTTTAAGCTCGTAAGCTATGCAATTTGCGATGCGCGCTAAGGAGTTAAAGTAGAAAGAAAAGGAAACTTTATTTCCTAATGTTTTTTGACTTAGGCTAAAAATTAAACAAAATAAATTTCCTATTTATTTTTAAAACGTCCCCATTTAGTAAAAATAAATGGGGGTTGTTGTATAGCACAACAATAAGTTGAGTGATTAGGGAGGATATTTGCAAACCTTTAGAATTGGAAGTCTTAGTCGAATCTGACGAAATTATACTCATCGCGTAGTGATAGGAAATACCTTTCCAACACCTTTTGAATAACCTCAAACATACTCTGAATGCGAAATTTATTGCGATGTGAAGTTTGTACCAAACAAAAAAAAAGTTGGTAGAGTGACATTTGGCAGGTTAAATAATTGACATGGCATGATATGCGACAATCACGGAAAATTTAGGGGCTAATATTCACACGTGGGCTAATTTTCTATGTTTTTTCCAAAAAAAGTTTCACCAATTTCCATTTTTCCTAAAAATTATTTGCCCAATTTTATATCATAAAATTATTTTACCTTAAAAATCGCCAAAGTTTTATAGAGACTATATAAAATCATTAGAAATTTGAATATTTTTACAAACATATCGCTAAAAATTTTATAGTTTGCATTTTAGGGACTAGTAAGATTCACCAAGGTTTCTAAACTTTAAGATAAATTTCCATCCTTCAAATTTTCCGTGGCGATAGTTTATACAACTAACATGGTAGGGACATATAGTGATACTAGAGGCTAGCACATGAAAAGGGCATATGATTTGGAACACAGTCAGTGGGTGACATGGCACCCAATCAAAAATTGACATGATTTAGTGGCGAGGTGGACCAATGAGAGGCCGCCACGTGGTGGCCTTCTAAAGGTCAAGAAATTTCGAAATCTCGTCGAGAAACTTGGGCGTCTATGGGATCGAACCCCTAAACTCTAGGTTCTAAATGTAAGTCATTACCAAGTAGGTAAAAGCCAATTTGTGATGGTTAAAAGGAGAATGTTTATTTAAAGTTTGAACAAACCGGTGGTTGGATCCAATGGGGCTTTACCCCATAGTCCTCGGGACCAGGGATGGAATTTGACAGGGAAATTTCACATCATAGTGTGATTTTCTTGTAAATACAACCAATTATTTTCCCACTGTCAACATTCTGCATTTAAATTATTGAAATGGGCATTAGAGTTGTAGAAACAATCAAATTTGACAAGTGCTTTAGATTTGAAATTCCTACACTTCTCAAGACCACGCACAAGCACCCCACCACTTGGACATGGAAAATTGTTGGAATGGTGGTGAGGAACCACACACAAGCGCCCCACCAATAGGGCACAATGAAAGGTTAGAATGGTGGTGAGGAATATTATATATAAGGTAATATTGTTATGTGTGGGATAAAAAGGGAATGTCCACAATTTTGAATGCATAGCCTATCCCACTTTATTACAACTAATAAACTAAGAAGCCATCGCGCCAACATTTGAATGGGCTACATATGGGTATACGTTTAATATTGTCATGTGTGGGATAAAAAGGGAAGGTATGTGGTTTTGACCACGTGACCTATTACACATTGTTACAACGAATTAACTAACCCTGTATTGTTGTAATATAATAGATACCACCCTACCTTGTATTGTTGTAATATAATAGATCCCATAATCCATTTTATACTTATGATCTAGATCATAAATATCTATTTAGTGATCAATAATCACTTGCTTTGCATCAAAATCAATCGCTTCCATTGCTTTGCACTGGTCATTTTGATGTAAGCGATAAGTGGAAAAGTACTTGGAGTTGGAAGGAACAATATAACAAAAATAAACACACTTCCATGATATCTTGATTTTGACTTTGTTCAAAAATAGCTTAAGATTTGATCTCACAAAGATCAATGAAAATCCATGAAATAGATTTATTTAATTTATAGAATTGACTCGACCACATTAATCAACACCACACCAACATCTGAATGGGTAGCATATGTGTATAGTTTTAATTTCAAATATTTGGTAAGGATCGATGCCACAACCCCCACAGGCTCAACCTTGGGTTGGTTAGCACCCAACACTTTAAAACAAGGCCAGTAACTAGTGCACCAGAGGCTTGAGTTTTAGAAAATGATGGCATAAAAAAACTAATATGCAAAGTCTAAGTGCCATTGTGATTTTTTGTGAACCATAAGGTGTGTATAGTCAAAAGTTGTAGTTTTCCAAGATAGAGTTGATGGTGACAACTACACCCGAGTTTGTGCAGAAGATAAAAGGACCAGTTGTTGAAGTGACGACTACACCCGAGTTTGTGCAGGAGAGCAAAGGACTAGTTTCTGAAGCACTTGTGGGCAAAGTGTTCAAGTAAATATATTTTCAATCTGAAACATGGGAGGTGTGAAATGGGAAACCAAAGTGACTACGGATACTGTTCAAGTGGTTCAAGAGTGGAAAGATATTGATTAGTGCAACAATCTTCCCAGAATTGGTGGCCAAATCAAGGTTCCATTATGACGTAATAAAGTATGTTGGATGCTTAGAATTATATTAATGGAATGGATGCTTAGTTGAACAAGCCTGAAGGCATAACTTAGAGTGGGTGAACTCCATTACCAAATTCTTGTCTCTTTGTCACCATCTTTTATTTTCATGTTTTTTTTCATTTCTATTTTTGAGTATATAAATGGTTAATTAAGTAATAAGGAACAAATTATGGGAGTTAATAATTGATTTTAACATACATCTATCAACTTCAATTTCGATCCAGATCATTAAGATGAGTTTTTGGGTTTCTTTTGAATCTCAAAAAGAAGAACTTAGGGTAAAGGACTGCCCTTCGAAATTGGTCAATGATGGTCAAACCACATCCCTTCAACAATCACAAAACTTCTTCATAATTTGGAGTCAATTTCCATGAAGAAATTTTTTGACGTATAAAGGCTTTCGCAATTTGTTCCCATGTTGACTAGAAATTATGTGACAACACCCCTGCGTGGAATTGTGTAAGGGCTTACTATTTTAGTGCAAAAATTGGTGAATATTTTGTGGGATTTTATACTGTATGCAAATGCACGAGAATGAAGCAAATAAATTGTTGTTGGTAATGGGAGATCACTTGTTTCTATAGCTTCACCTGATTACACAACATCATCATCATTTGTGTAGAAGGAATGAGGGAAGAAATTACTTAAAAGGGCGCGATGATCTAATATATGTTGGAAAATTGGCAATATTAAGAGGGGGCGAGGGGGGGGGGAATTAATATTGGATTATTATCATTTTTTACTCATTTCAAATCCTAAATCAACCATTTATTAGTAGCTTAACATGTGAGAGAATCGATGAGTAAACATGCACCATATGGGGATATAACATGAGCATGTAAACATATCGAAACACACACACAAATCATCATCTCAAGGAGGCACAAAGATATCTGGGGGAAACCCTTCCTAGAGAAAAACCACCCTTGTTGTTGTTTTGTTGCTTTGAATATTCTATTATGTGTCAAGAAAATGATATATTTTACATATATTGTTGGCCACCACTAGCTAGGAGACTCAATACCAAAATATAATTAGTTGGCCACCACCAACTACTATCTAGCCACCACTTTCGCAATATTGTTGCTAGTCACCACAACATAGAATCATTGCTCCAACTTAGCAAGCCACCAATTATCAGAGCCCACTCCTCCACAAAAATTATGTGGACATCGTTTCAATTTTTTCGGACTAGATCCCCAAGACACTATGATCAAAAAACTTAGTTCTGTTATCAAAACCCAACAACAAGACACTCTCAATAACTCAATAACAATCAGATCATCAATATAAACAACCACTAGCGATACTACAATTCACACTCTCACATTAACAGAGCAATGAAACACATAAAATATTGTGGAAATAAAAACATAGAAACATGTAAAACAAGAGAGACACAAATATATGTGGTTCACCCAATTTGGGCTACATATAGAGAGAAACAACTAGTCCTTCCATTATATTATCCAGCAAAATGACAATATACAAACTACAAAAAATCTATTGTAATTTCCTCTTCACTCTCACAAAGTCTCATCTCTCTTTCTCACACAAAATAATAATACATAGCTGCAATACAATTCCCTCATATAAACCAAGGGTTTCCTTCTAGGGAAAAAAACCTTAAATTAGCATAAGTTCTACAGTCAAATCTTTCACCTAATGAACGACCTAAATTGGCTACGAAATTACAATATTTTACAAGACAAATTTTAATCTATTTTTTTCTTTGGGGGCGCTTCCCCCAAACCTATGCCAAGGAGGGGCTCATAAAATCGCCATTGCCCCCCCCCCCTCCCCGGACCCCCTTGACGACAATCCCACTGGAGATGTTGACGCCTCGTTAGGAACTGTGATACAACGAATAAAACAATACCTCTGAATCAAGAAGATAATTAGGCTCCATACCCAATGCAACATACATCAATCAATCCACTCATGGCCATATCAATCTCATTAATACAAAATTCAACATACAATAAATAGATCAAACCCTCAATATATCAACAACATAAAATCATTATTCCGTTTTTCCATTTGCACCAGCAACCCTGCAAAACAAATGTCAAATAATTTAATAGGTTCATTGCTTTATCCATGCTAAACTACATGCCTTTTTCTTAAGGCTACCTTCCTCCAAACAAACCCTACTACTGCAAACACAAATATGATCTGCAAACTGATATTTTTCTTCAGTACTCTACTACAGGCCTTCAATTTTCTCAGTCCTCTACCATTTGCACACATGCACTAGATATTTTTGCTCACCAATACACCTGAAGCATTATGCCTTATTGTAGAGCTTTTTCTCACTCAATCACACTAACCAGCCACATCTCATATATATATATATATATAATGTGTTGGGAAAATTCCTCTTTTCGACTAAGTTCATAAGTGCTCAACTTTGGTGAAATCCATCCATAACCATCACTACTTGTGCATTAAAGGAATTCACACCCAATGGAGGACTTATTCAACCAGTTTCCAGCTTACCCAATCAATTTTGAAGCTTATGGGAATTACCATGACTAAATACTTTTGATGATGTGCAAGGAATGCAAAGATTTTCCTGCTTAGGTCACAACCGTAGGGACGATGACTAGCTCCCTATAACTATAGTTGATCCAGGTGGATATTGGTGGCCACCCACCTATTGCACCTAGACCTCCATTTAGTTTCATCATTTTCCTTTTTTATAGCAAAATTTACTTTTTTTTATCATTTTTTGGGTCTTGAACTTCTGGAGCGGTTTTGATCCCCTAAACGATGTTTTTTTGAGGTTTGCAGCAAGCCCATAACCATAGGTAGGGTTCTGTGGAAAAACTTGTAGTACTCGGAGAGATAATTCCAATTATATATCGTACGTGCCAAATAGATATAATATGACCAAGTTTCGACCCCGGGAATTTGGCTACCCAACTAACCCCAATGGGGCCCACAAACTCTTGACATTTCATCTCCTAGGGTTAGGGTTTTGGTTGTTTAGGGTTTTCCTATGATGTTCAATAAAAAAAATGCTCTTGAGCCTCTTTGTAACACAGTTCAAAGGCCTATAATGGCCACAACTCTTCTCAAAGATAAGCTACTAGTGCCCTATCTATTTTATTTCCATTTCTATCTGTAAGCATATTTCAGATATTTGATATTAATGAAATGAATTTTCATTTATGCTGCATATCTACGTTTATGTGTATTTATGTATTTTTTTGTTCCTGCATAAGTCTGGATCAGTGGTATCAAATCAGTCTGCTCTTTCTCGATCCTTCTTTGCTTGTCCCCAATGTGGTGGGGTATAATGAATTAAGGCTCGATACGGTTGAACCTTTGCAAGATCAGCCTCGCAAAACCCGACAACCACCAATTGGGAAAGAAAAGAAATATGAGGGAGCGGGAGATCCTATCAAAATATTGCTCGAGGAGTCCCTCGAGAAACAAAGGAACGCGATGATGGATAAATTTTCCTAGATCCTTCAACGGATGCCCACTGGTGGCACATCTGCATCCATAAGCCACTCCGGAGGTGCCACTCCTTTTAAGGTACAAGTAAAATTTGACATTCCCATATTTGAGGACCAAATAGATGCATATGTCATAGATAGATGGTTGAATCTATTAGAAGGATATTTCTCAGTTCATGACTTTTCCAACTAGGAAGATATTACTTTTGCACTCCTCAAATCCGCCCCCCCATGTCAAGGACTGGTGGGAATCATATTGTGATAAAAGTGACGAGAGGGAACCCTCTATGTTATCGGTTGCACCCACTTGGGATTCTTTCTAGGACACCATTAAGGAACAATATTATCCTGTGGGGAGCTATGAGGACAATTACATACAATGGACTACGTTGCGGAAGCAAAGGGATCGAGATATTCATGAGATGAGAATCTGTTCCATACCCTGCACACAAATTTGGGTATTAAAGGTTCAGAGAAAAATTTGGTGCTGAAGTACCACAATTGTCTGTAAAAATACATTCAGGAGGAAGTGGATTTCCTTGAAATATCCTCGTTGGGTGCAACATACCAGTATGCTGCCAAGATTGAGCAGAAGTTCAAACAGAAGAAGCGAGACGTTCGATATGCGAATCAGAAGCAAGGGAAAGTTGCCCCCAAACTACAAAACAAAGGACAAATCCAAGGTGGGGCAGACCAAGACAACCCGTCAAAGCCGTAAGAAAAGAACTACACCGTGAAGCCAAATAAGGACACGAGAAAACGGTGTGAGTTCCATAAGAGATCCACTCACAACACAAGTGACTGTCGGGCCAAGGAGTGACTTGTGGCCAAGTTGTAGTCTTATGAATCAGATGCATGCTCTGAATGTGAATCAGAACCTAACAAGGGGAATGAAAAAGGAATCAAATTATTGATGTGGAGCCCAATTCCATCGTTGCCACCATGAAGATCCAGAAGGAGGAATCAGAATATCCAGAGGAGGGGGAGTGCCTCTTCCATTCCCAGAAATGTGGGTAAAGGGTTTCCCACTGCAGTTCATTGTCAACAACGGGAGCCAAAAGAACCTCATTTTAGTAGAGGTCCTGAAATGGCCAGGCTTTCCAACCACAACACACCACATCCATACACCATCGGGTGTCTTCACTAAGGACGGGATCTTCATGTCAGCCAACAGTGCCGCCATCCCTACAGGATCAAGCCCTTCACAGATGAGGTATTATGTGACATTGCTCCACATGATGTTTGTGATGTATTATTAGGCCAACCATACTTGTGGAAGCAACATGTTGTGTATGATTCCAGGCCTCGTGTTGTTATTGTTAATTTGGGAAATAAATTGTACAAGATATCAGAGGTAGCACCGCCTACCACCATCTCTTTGGTTACAGCAAAACAATGAATTAAACTCATTTCCAAAACTAGGAAATTTGTTTTCCTTATGATCCATCCTCAGGGAAAGAATAATACTGTGGCCATGACCTCCAGATAAGGCTCCTCTGCACAACAACAATAGATGGAAAAGGTTGTAGAGGAGTACGGGGACATATTCACCGCACCCACAGGGGTGCCTCTACATTGTCAGGTCAAGCACTCCATCGATCTGACCCCAATTGCATCGCTTCCCAATGAACCAATATATTAGCACTCTATTCTAGAGAAAAAAAGAAATCAAGAGGTAGATTCATGACCTTCTACAGAAAGGTCACATCCGGCCGATTTCATCACCCTGTGGGAGCTCGATCGTGTTGGTGCAAAAGAAGGATGGGACTTGGAGACTTTGTATTGACTATCGGGTGTTTAACAAGATCATTGTCCATAATAGGTACCTAATCCCACAGATTGATGACCTTATGGACCAACTCAAGGGGGGAAATTATTTCAGCAATATCAACATGAAGTCCGGGTGTCACCAGGTACCAATCGAACCCTCCAATGTGTGGAAAATTGCCTTCAAATCCAAGGAGGGCCTTTTCAAATGACTGGTCATGCCTTTCGGGTTGAAGAATGCTCCCACAACCTTCATGAGGTTGATGGAAGACCATTTACAGCCATTCATCAACTCATTTGTAGTGGTGTACTTGGATGACATCTTGATCTTCATGCAGACTTGGGAATAGCACCTCCACCACATCCGACAAATCCTCCAAACACTACGACAACACAAGTTGTGTACTAATTTGGAGAAGTTCACTTTTGGCATGACCCAAGTTTAGTATCTGGGATACATTATTGATGAGCGGGGTGTTTGTTGATCTAGACAAGATCCAAGTCATTCGAGATTGGCTAACGCCAACCACTCTAACAAAGCTCCGCAACTTTCTAGGTCTTTCCAATTTCTACCGCAAGTTTGTGTTGGGATTCTCTCATATCACTTGGAACTTGAGTCAAGTCAACATGGGAGGAGCGAAAGAAAATTTCTTTTGGTATAAATCTCAACAGAAGGTGTTCGTAGAGTTGAAACAATGCCTCTGCTCTGCACTAATGCTCACATTACCAGACTTGCAACAACAATTTGAGATCAAGACAAATGCCTCTAACTATGCTATTGGGGCAGTTATTGCTCAAGAAGGGCATCTAATGGCATATCATAGTGAGACACTTTCTGAAACAGTCTGGAAGTATCCCACTTATGACAAAGATATGTACTCTATTGTGCATGCTTGCCAACAATGGAAGCATTACATTTTGGGGAAGGAAACATTCATCCACACAGACCACCGACCCCTATAGTTCATACAAACATAAGGGAATTTGCAGAACGATCGCCATCGGAAGTGGTCCACATACTTGCAACAGTTTCATTTGAACATCAAGTACAAGAATGACATCACGAATAATTTTGCATACTTCCTCAGCCGACCACTGATCGTGGCGCTAACCACCGTGCTCAACTCTTGTGGGAACGAGACTTTCGATTGGCCGCTTATCTACAAAAGCGATCCAGAATTTGGCCACACATACAAGACTTTCTTGGAGGGTAAGAAAGTTCCATATTTTCACCTCCAAGATGCACTATTATGTCACTTAGGAAAACTTTGTGTTTCTTCAAGTGAGTGTGCCAAGATCATTTGGGAAACGCATTACAATCAGGTCGCTAGGAATTTTGGGGTTGAGAAATTAGTGGCATTACTGCAGAAGTATTTCTATTGGCAAAACCTTTGACAGGATGTTGGGAAATACATTAGGTCTTGCACTTCCTGTGCCATTTCCAAACTAACCATCAAGAAGAAAGCCCTCTATACTCTGCTGCCTACCCCTAGTCGACCTTAGGGATTCATCTCCATGGATTACATGTCGGTCCTTCCTTCTACTAAGCATGAAAACGACTATGTTTTTGTGGTCGTCAACAAATTCTTGAAGATGGCCATTATGGTGGCCTGCAAGAATAATATTATAGCATAAGCCGCTGCTAAACACTTCTTTGAACGAGTGTGGGTACACTTAACTGGGATCCCACAGTCTATCATCTCATATCGGGACATCAGGTTCCTTAGTACATTTTGGTCTAGCCTCTGGTTGATGTTGAACACCAAGCTCACCAAGTCCACAAATTTCCCTCCCCAAACTGATGGCCAGACATAGGTCGTCAACATGATGATCATACACATTCTACACATGTATAACTCAAAGCATCCACACACATGGGATGAGAGCCTCCCCTATGTATAACAAAACTATAATCGGGATCTCCACAACTCAACCGACCACAACCCCTTTCAGGTGGGCTTGGGATTCAACCCACTATGTCACATTGATGTAACCATGCCATTTGCGACTACTCAGGAAGATTCAGCTCATGTCCAGTTTGAAGCTAACAAGGCGAACAACTTCATTGAGCGCATTCAACACATATGCCAACAAGTTCATGACATATTGGACAAAGCCAATGCTAAGTACAAGCAGCGAGATGATCAACATCGAGTGCCATAAAACTTCTAGGTGGGCAACAAAGTGTGGCTACATTTGCAAAAGGAGCACCTCGCTGGACCCTATTGCAAGCTTCACCCGCTCCGATATGGGCCATACACCATCACTAAGGTTGTAGGGGATAATGTCTTCGAGCTCAGTATTCCACTATTCCTTAGTCTACACCCAGTGTTCAATTTGGATCACCTTCGACCCTAATTTCCACCTCTACTAGACACATCTGACATGCAGAAAAACTCACACCAACACAGTTAAACCAAACTGCATGGAACAAGCCACAATGGATCAGATCATGGACACATATATCAAGAACACCCACGAGCATAGGATCCATCTATATAAAGTTTTCAAAGCAGGCCAACTCCTTCACCGGGGAAAGTGGTTCACCAGGGACCAGGTTCAACATAAATTTCCTCACCTCACAGAGGCTCTGCGCGCAATGGGAACCATTGCTTCCTAATGGGGGAGGAATGAACCCCTAAATGACATTTGTTTTTAGGTCTGCAACAGACCCATAGCCATAGGCCTATGAAAAAACCTGTAGTAATTGGATAGATATTTCTGATGATATATCATACGTGCAAAATAGAGATAATATGACCAAGTTATGACCCCAAGAATTTGGCTACCCAACTAACCCCAACAGGCCCCACAAACTCTTAGTATTTCATCTCCTGGCATTAGGGTTTTAGTTGTTTAGGGTTTCCTATGTTGTTTAATAATAAAAATGAAATTGAGCCTCATTGTAACATATTTCAGAGGCCTATATCCGCCACATCTCTTCTCAGAGATAAACTACCATTGCCTGAGCTAATTTATTTCCTTTTATGCCTGTAAACATATTTCAATTATTTGATATTAATGAAATCAAGTTTTGTTTCTGATGCATCTATGAGTTTGTGTGTCTTTCTGTATTTTATTGCGTTCCTGCATAAGTCCAGATCAATAGCTTCTCCCTTTACATTGGGCTCCCAGTTGCTGAGAGCCTACAACCGCTCTGTGTAGGTTTCACTCCCAAAAATTGTGGCTTATCTTAAACAAACCAATGAATATTCTGCTCAAAACTTATGTGAGCCTTTAAGACACCTTCTTCAGCACCTGTATAGTCCTCTAGACCTCTGCCAAGCTCTGTGTCACTTCAACAAATAGGCAAACACAATAAGCAAGTGCCATCACCAAGTTGACCTGAATGCCAACAAGCCAAGAGTTGACATCAATGCCAACAATATATCTACTCTTCCTTAGACACCTTCAACACCTCTGCACAACTCTATAACACATCAATCAACCCACTAATCCATCAAAGCCAACATGATTGGCTCACTGTACCATGTTAACAGCAATGCAACATAGTTGACATCAATGCTAACACAAACCAACTACAACCATGAAAGCCATAATGCCAAAAGGAGAAGGTCGGAAAGCAAAGCATAAACACATGTGGCCAAGGTGTGTAGATATTATAAGGGTTTGGGAAATGCTCGAAATTATGGTGAATAATAATAATAAATGGGCTATACAAAATTCTCCCCATAATATGTGTGTGTGTGTGTGTGTGTGTGTGTGTGTGTGTGTGTGCTCATTTTTTATATTTATATATGCTATTTTATTTTTTCCTCTTAAGCAAGGTGAGTTAAGGGCTAATCATTATTAGAATAATTCTTTAAAATTATCAATGAAAACAAAAATTTATCCATAGTAAGATGATATCATCAGGGTTATGCTTAGCTAGCTTGAGTTTGATTGCCTGTTGGAATAGTTTAACTCCCCTAAAAGTGATTTCCATCCTCAAACCTCCCCCATGATGTTTAAACTTGAGAATTGGTAGGGACTAAACCCCACCCAAACCCACTCATCTACACCTCATGGGTTTTGAATTAAATGAGGACACAATGATGGGCTTTGATTGAAGAGTGACCTATGCACCATTTATGTGTGCACAGGTCCCAAAATAATTTAATATAGTATATTTGGGTACAACCACACATTCAACCACTACCTCAAAGTGTCCCATTGCTCCAATCAAGATTGAATAGAAATTGAACTTGTCTAATGATAAAATCTCTTCATTGTCCAGAGTTAAAATCCAATAACAAAAATATATACATTCCAATCATGTCATTAAAATGGTACATAGATGCACATACATTTTGTTATTGGGAATTTATAACACATCAATACGAACATCAATAAGATCAAACCACATGACAAAAATAATGTTTATCCAAATAAAATAATCATAAAAATGAAATATGAATAAAGCAAGAACCATTTGGTGGCAATGTCATTGCTCTTTTGTATATTGTACCATTGAGTACGACTATAGTATGGAGAAAAAAAATGAAAGAGAAGTAACCCCTGGAGTAGCAAAAATTGTGGATAACTTTCTTAAAATTGGGAGGAATGATGAGATGAAGATGATTTATGTCTTACATCTCAACCCAAAAATTATAAAATGCCCATTTCCAAAAAATATTTAAACGACTAACGGTTTTTCTTAAATTTCTCAATATGCCATTTAACGATTTAGAGATAGTGAATAAAATCTAACAATTTCTCATTAAGAAATACTATTATGTGGAAAATAATATAAATAAAATTAATTGGGCTAATTCTTGTATCTAAACCAGATTGACCACATAACACAATAGATGAAATTGAGAGCGTTCACAACACAACAACCAGTAAAAATAATCCAAGTAAGCATTTTTGTTTACTTTGGTGATTGATCTGCAGGATTTATCACCGTGTCTGACAAATAAATCGTCTTATGATTTTAAATTTTAATAAATTTATCAAAATTTATTTTCAGGATTGATACTTATTAAAAAAAACTAACCAAATAAATTTAACTTTGATTTTTTTTTGAAATAATAAAAAACTTTCGTGTAGATCACAACTCTTACATATTTATAACTAAACCTATAACTTTATATAATTTATTAACCAATTTTATATTTTAGAACATGAATAAATAAATTCGATTTTTTTTTTTTTAAACAAAAACTAAATTGCTAAACACCTTGATTTATGTAGAAGATCTATTTTTAATAGTAAATATAACATTCTAAATTATTATTAAGCCAAATAAATGCAATAAAATATAAAAGAATACAATAACAAAAACACCTTGATTTATGTCGACATATATTTTAATAGTAAATATAACATTATAAACTATTATTAAGCCAAATAAATGGAATAAAATATAAGAGAATACAATAACAATAATCGTGTGCAAGTATAAATCTTAGAGTGTACGACTGTAAAGCAGGAAGGCATACTTGTGTTTGGAGTGGATTTTATCCTTATACTGGGTCACTTGGCCTGTACAAATAAGGGAGATAATTGCGTTGTGTTTGGTTGTAGTTTGAGTAGTTTAAAGAGGCTATAAATTCACTTAGAAAATAATGAAAATTCCAACGTGATTTTGCCAAAATTTGGTAGAAATTTTGGGAAATCTGTGTTATAGTAGTTAAAATTTAGGATTTTGGGTGCTTAGGGCATTTTTGATGGTGCTGAATCAATTTTTACCATAAAAAAATGATTCAAACACTCATGCGATCATATTTTTTGAAAAAAAATATTGTCAGATTGTAACGAAAATAACTCTATGGGCGAATTTATGACTTCCATAGATAACGACAATTGGATGTGCCAATCATCAGGGTTTCGAGCCCTAATGCGGTGGCCCTATAGGAAATTCAAAAACCCAAGATTTATTTTGCAAAAGGTAGATTTTTTTTTGTACTAAGCAACCTAATAGTAGCCCAACAATACTATATATCACTACTCCGCAGTGACATAACAATCATGAAAATGAAACCTTAGATAGAACTTTCTCACTGCCATTGAAGCTTCATCACGAACTTCTCTTTTATTAATTTTACCTGTTCTATTATTTTACAACTGGAATGGAAACCAAATATGTATTGATTCCACTAATTTTACTATTTTACAATAAGCCAAATTATTCGCATGTTATTGGTCAACAGATATGGAAGAAAGAAAGAAATAAATTATTTTAACATCCACGAGGCTAAACATAGCCTATGGGACAGATTTCTTCTTCATATGGTTGATGTATTCGACCATTTTCCTGTGAATACTCAAAATAAATGCTTCCCACTTCTCGACAAACCCCTCGCTGAATAGATTATCCCAAGAGCTGGTTGCCAGAATGTCTACATAGCTTTCCTTGTTGTCTTTGAAGGCCTCAAATTCTAAAATAAAATGTTGTTTTGTTTACACTTCTTCAGAAGAACAAAAAATACATACTCTTTCCTGCCACACTTCTTTTGGCCTTTTCCAGTGCCTTGTTTCACAATAGAGTTGATGAGAACTAGTCCTTAATTGAGAAATAAGAAATTTGGCTCTCCAAGAAATATTGGTCTCTGTGTATGTTTTTCATTAATGATTATGAGTGGGATTAAACACTTCAATATAGTACTTTTTCTTTCTCCCTATCTCCTTATCCCAAGTATGCTTATGGAACGTATTGATCATAAGCTTAGTATTTAGCTAAAAAATGAAAGTGCTCAGAAATGCTTCAAACCAAAGCGACCGGATAGACCTCGTCACCGGGATTCCAACGCAACCCGTTTTATCAAAATCTGAGTTAGTATGAGTAAGTTATGGTCTGTTGTTCGTTTTCCCAAACAGGTAAAAATTGTGAAGAACAGTGACAGACTGATGACTTGGCAGTCCAGTCAGCACCTCAGGTATATTTAGGGAATATTCTCCAATTTTCAACCAGTGACACTGTGACAAGTGTTGAAACCGAATTCACCGATGTTGCTTGGGGAAGTTGAATTGTTCCTCCTAATCCTAAGTTGGAAATTTCTATTAGGGTGGATTACTATTATTATGGTGAAATTTTTGGTCCAATGGGGAAGGGCCATGTGGTGCAGCCAGAGGCTGCCACGTGCCCCCCGCATGGCAAGTTGGATGGGTGCATATTTATTTTAACGGAGGTCCGAATCAAAGGTTGGTCGCATATATATTTATCAAAGGTGTGAAATATAGTCATGTGCGCAATACATATTATTCAACATATATATTATATACAAACTTTTTAACTATGGATTGGGCATTACATATTACACCAAAATTTTTATGGCGGGGTCGGGGTTGAACCCACGACCACCTGCCTACAACGCCAACAACTTATCACTATACCAAACACCACAGTCCTTACCCCAATAAGGCTTCACCGCCATTTCAATTAACACACAACGAGATTTGGGAGTTTGGAGGGGGCCAACCTTGCGGGCCAGCCCAATCCCACATGTCCATGCGCTCAGAACCAACAGCCAAAGACTGCCCGGTGGGAAATTTAAAACGTAATTAAACCATGTTAATTAAAGTTAATACGTGGTTAGGCTACAATAATTCGTCATTTGCGCTAAGTGCGGGTTAGCGCTAAACACGCCCATAAACTCACTTAAAATCATGTTTATCTTTAATTAATGGCGTTCTTAACTTGGCGGAAGGTTTAGCGGACCCGCCAAATGCGGAGAAACTCCACATTTAGTGGAGTTAACTGGCAGACTTCTAGAATTAGTGGAGACAAACTAGGAAAAATTGGTTTTGCCATAACTGAGGCAATGTTCGACCAATTTTGGCTCAGGAAGAGTCATTATTGGTAGATTTTAATGTTTTGGAGTCATTGGAGTAGGTTGCAGAGGCAATAGGAGAGTTTAAACATCACGTTTTCGCAATTGAAGCTAATACAAAGGCCTACACTATGAAGTTGGACCAAGGAGATGTAGCCCAGGAGGGGTGAAATCTTCATCAAAAACTTGTGTATTTGTCTCTGTTATTTGTGCTTGTCGTTTTTTATTATGATGTTGTTCAAAATTGAGTTTCCATGCTTTATGTTCATGAAATACACTTAATCTCATCAAGTTTAATGAATTTTCAATCATAAACACATGTATAAACCCTTGCATAAGGAGAAAACCAAAGCACTTTCATGTTGATTCTGAAACTGATATTAGCATAGCATTAACTAACAATCAATTTCAGATCAAGTTAGTATCAGAGCACAAGGTTGCTAAAGGTTATTTGATTGCTTTGCTTGAGATTGTGCAATAAGGGTTTTAATAGTTGCAATTTTGTGATGCTTACAAGGTTGAAGTTACAGAGAGGAGAAGGGAAGCTATTGGTTGTTAGTCCTGAGATTAGGAAAAGAAGAAAGAAAGTTGAGAAACCATCATCTTCACCTAAATTTTAACTCAAAGATGTACTTGAAGCACCTCAAGTTCCATCTCCAGCAGTTGATATTGAAGAGGTACAAATTGCACAAGAAGCTGAAGTGATTGAAGAGTTACAAGCATCAAAGGTTGAGCTTGAATCCTTAGCCATTATGTTTGGAGTTGGAGGGACTCATGGACATTCAGAAGAAGAGGATGTTAAGAGAGACTTCAAAGACATTCAAAGAATGGTTAAAATCATGTTTGATGCATTCACTGTAGAAAGATCAAGAGAAGGTTCTAAGCCTCCACATGGAAAAGCATCTTCAGATGGTAATAAGGATGAAGAGAAGAGTTCAAAAGGTAGTGGAGGAAAGCCACCTCCATCTCCACCATCCCAATCCTCATCATCTTCATCAACATCTTCATCTTCCACTTCCACCATAAAAACCACCCACACTCATTCAAAAATCCTGAAAGGGAAAACTCCATTACTCAAGTTGGACATCAAGTTTGAACTTCCCATGTACAATGGTGAGGTAAATGCAGAGAAGTTAGAAAATTGGATCTCTCAATTGGAAGTATACCGCAAAATTCATAATCTATGATGACATAAAGATCCAGTTAGCTTCATTAAGGCTAGAAGGAGCAACACTAGTTTGGTGGGAGGAAAATACTCAAGAGGAAATGCAAATTCATGGTAATATATCCATTTCTTGGGTTGAATTGATTTCTTAAATTAAAAGACAATTTTATCCATTAGCCTATATGCAAAAATAAATAATGAATTGGCAAAAATTTAGGCAACTGAAATGCCAAACTATTCAAGAGTACACATAGGATTTTAGAAAGAAGACTTTGTTGTTAGGAGTAAACATGAATTCACAAGACACACTCTTGAAATACATTGGGGGTTTACATTCCTACTTGAAACATACTATCCTTATGTTTAACCCAAACAACTTAGATGAAGTATGTGTGCAAGCCACACATCTTGAAGTAAGGGGAAAGAACATTCAGGAAGAGGGTAGTAAAAAGAAGCCATTCAAGGGTAAGGGAAAAGAGAAGGGAGGAAAATGGAAGGGAAAGAAGAATGAAAGCATCAAGAAAGAAGGGGAGAAAATTACATGCAACAATTGTTCCAAAGAGGGGCATGATGAAGCCCACTGTTGGAAACTACATCCCGAACTAAAGCCAAAGAAACCAAATAACAAAGGGAAACAAAAGATGACTGCCACCACACAACAAGACCTTAGATCTGATTCAGGAGATGAGACCAAGATTGTAGCCATGGTTAACAAAGGAAAGTAAGCCATAACAAGCACTAGTTCCTCAAATAGTCACAACCACACTCCAAATGAATACACAAGGATAGAATTGTTCCATGTTAGAGTGATTTCAAATCATACAATGATTGATACATTGTTTGATCGTGGGTCACAAGCAAACTTGATTTCAGAAGACTTGGTCAAAAATCTTAACCTTGAAACCATACCACATCATAAACCATACCCTTTGAGTTGGATAGTTAAGAATGCCAATTTATAGGTTACAAGGAAATGGATATTTAGATTTTCTATTACTGCAAACTTTGTTGATGAAGTCGAGTTAGCTATGGTTCCACTTGACATTTATAGGATTTCTTGGGAATTCCATATTTGTGTGACAGGAAAGGGGTGTTTTATCACCATGAGAACAAATATCATTTTCTTAAGGATTGGGTGGAGTATATTGTGAGAGCTCATCACAAGAAACTAAATATTTCTTTAGTTAATGCAGGGCAAATGAAGAGGCTAGTTAATGCAAGTAAAAATTTTGTACTTCTCATGATCAAGAAAAAGGATGATGTGGACTATGAATATTTTGAAGGATGTGATGACAAATTAAAATATGATTTGTTTGATGTGGTAAGTCATCATGGTGAGATGTTTCAAGAACCAAACGGGTTACCTCCCAAGAGGTGAATTTAGCATGAGATTCAGTTGCAGTAGGATGTTCTACTTACAAACATTGGTATGTATTGCATGTAAATTATGGAGAGTTTTGAAATCAAGAAGAATATTCAAGAATTGTTGAACAAATGTATCATACGACCATCCACTTTTCCATGTGTTTCACCAATTTTTTTGGTACCAAAGAAGGACGGGACTTGGCACATGTGTATAGATTTCTGTGCACTGAATAAAATCAGGGTAAAGAATCGCTACCCACTCCCACACATTGATGATTTGCTAGATCAGTTAAAGTATGCAAGTTATTTCACTAAGTTATACTTGCGAAGTGGTTATCATCAAGTTATAATAGCTAAGGAAGACATTTGGAAAACTAGTTTTAAAACTAGACAAGGATTGTTTGAGTGGCTAGCTATGCCATTTGGTCTAACAAATGCTCCAGCTACTTTCATGAGAGTCATGAATGATGTACTTAGACCATTTCTAGATGACTTCATCATTTTTTACTTAGATTGCATACTTATATTCAGCAAAACAAGAGAAGAACATGTCATGCATGTGAACAAGGTACTTGATGTCTTGAAAAAAGAGAAATTATTTTTAAAGATGTCGAAGTGCAAGTTTGGAAAGACTTCTTTAGTGTATTTGGGACACATTGTTGGAGGATGTGAGTTGAAGATAGATCCTTCCAAATTAGAGGCCATTCTGAATTGGCCCAAGCCCAATACAGTTACAAAGGTAAGAATCTTTCTTGGGGCAGCATAGTATTGGAGGAAATTCATTGCTAATTTTTCTGCCATTGCAGCTCCGTTACATGCATTGAAAAGTGTTAATAAAGTCTTCCATTGGGGAGATATGCAGAAAAAAGCATTCGATCTTTAAAGAAAGAGATAAGTTCAGCATCGGTTTTGGCTCTTCCAAATCTTAAATAACCATTTGAGATCCAAACAGATGCAAGTGATTCTGTTGTGGGAGTGTTTCTCATGCAACATGGTAAGCCTATTTCGTTTCATTCTGAAATTTTTAATGGAGTTGTGACTAATTATCCAACCTATGATAAAGAGTTATATGCATTAGTACAAAGTGTAAATAAATGGAAGCACTATTTGATGGGGAAAGAGACTATTATCCATACCGACCATCGGCCTTTGCAATACTCACAACCACAGTCAAAGTTGCAGCAATCAAGGCATTTCAGATGGATGGGATTTCTACAACAATTTCATTTGGTTATCAGGTAAAAAAAGGGAATCTACAATAAGGTAGTTGATATGATCTTTAGACCTATTGTAAATTCATCTATTATACTCAAGCAAAATTCAATTATGCATGAAAGTCACATTGAACAATATGCATATGATAGTGAATTTCAAGATGTGCATGAAAGCTTGAGTCAAGGAAACCAAATTGAAGAGTTAGATTATCATGTGCATAATAGTTTGTTGTATCACTTGGGCAAGTTATGTACACCACAAGGAGTGTTGAGCGGTTTAAGTGTCGAATTAAAGCTCTCAATATTAATTATCAATCCAGGAGTCGTAAACACGAGTTGTACTGCGTCTTGGCTCAGCTTAATGGTCAAAGTATAAATATTCCTTTGTAATGATAAACTACGTGCTGGAATGAAACACACCTTTGTTGGAAAATAGACAATCTTAAAAAGGAAACCTACTAAACTAATTTTATCAAGCAAACTCCATACTGCGATTAAACTATAAGGAAATACAAAGCAATTCTAAATCATATGACATTCTCACAATTCTACTTTTTAAATCTCCTATGATATCTTGAAAACCTTAACCTATTTGCTCCTTTCACTTACTTGAAACTAAACTTGATATAAGCAAAAAGGGCACACACCTTAAACTAACTAGAGCTATTCCTGAAAACAAACTCAGTATTCAAATTAACAAAAGCCAGTTCTAACTATTGCTAGAAGAAACCATTTCACTTCATGTAAAATAACAATTAAAAATCCTATTAAAAAACACATTACAAATAATCAATGAGAACCTTTTATTCAAAGATTTTAATTTAGATTAAATGAATCATATTCAAAGATTTTAATTTAGATTAACTAAATCTTACTATTCAAAACCATATAATTCAATAATGAAAATGAAATCACTCTACTTGCACAATTAAATATGCACTCAAACTTGCTCTTCTAAGGAAATGATCACACTACGAAAACAAGAGAAATTATAATTAAAAATAAATCTAATTATAAAGCAAAGCCCCGGGATACATAAAAAAATCAAAATAAATCCTGCAAACATTCAAAAGAAACTAATTAATGCAAACCATACTCAAACTCAAAGCATTAAAATATGTTCTCATTCCATATTCAAATTCGAACTATTAAAATATGTTCTAATTCCATATTCAATTTCAGAAATCGTTGTATTCCTATGCTCCCATTACATTCAATTTAACAAGAGGAATAGAGGGTCGCGCTGTTTTATAACTCAAACACAGATCTTGTAATGAGTAATAATTGTTTAGTCCATTAATTGGCACGAAGCTAAGATGACTGAAATTCTTTGGAGTTGAACCACAAATTCACACATTCGTATAGAAAGAAGAAACTACGATATGAAATCAAGCACACATCTAATTATCTTATGCTGATTGATAAAGCTTAGCTCCAGAGGTGGTGGGCCCTCCCATGCCTGGAGTAAGCTGAATTACTGCAATCGAGGAAAGGTTTAAAACATCAAATACTAAATGTGAAATGAATCATGGCACAATTGTTTCTGCTCAGAACAACAACTTGAAGGCGATCATGTATTGTTAAGACAGCATTGAGAAATTGATCACACCAATCATACGAAACAATAATTCTTCCTTTTTACATAGAAATCCCTCTATCTCTATTACACTCCTGCAAATTAGATGTCGGTTCTACATCTCAGAATTTCGACTTTAAAGTTGAGAAATTTTGTTTCTACATCTGAAAAATTCGAACTTGAGAAATTCGACCTCTGCTACCAATTACATTCTCATTCCTGTTTTATTCCTATCGATCTCAACTCCCGTCTCTCTAATTGATGGAATCACCCCCTTTCGTTTGATCACGACAACCTATATATATACTGGATTTACAAATTGGGACTTCAATCAACCAATTAAAATATAGAATATTATTGGTTTTAACAATTTGCTAGAAGAAGAATTAGTTTCATAACAGAATGATGAATTAGGAAATCGATCCTCTTTTTCTGGGATGTTGTTGTTTCTGGAAGGTGCAATCTTGGATTCTAGAGGCAATTTAACCTTCGTATAGCTGGTGGAAGAAATGAGTAGCTGGCAAGTCAACGTAGGAACTATTTTCATCATACTTCCTACTACACGGGTAATAATATGGCTCTTGCGTGGGAAGTGGGGGCATTGAACCATTTTCTGAGGCGATGTATGTAGCAGATAAGTCCATTGAGTGTTTAGATAACTTCACAAGCAGTAGATGCAGGAAGAAAATCATTCATAGCAACATTCAAAAATTCGTTCCAAATCTCAATCGCAATCTCCGTGTGTGCATGCCTATTTTCAATAACTGGCATTAATATTTGTAATCCTCAAAGAAGCATCAAATTTCTACTAAACGATGTGGAGGAAGCTCCTTAATGTTTTTGTAATGGCGGTACTCGAGGTCATCAACGCACACAACAATTATCTTATCATCTTCACAATTTCCACAACACAATTGAACACCGAAGGAGCTCCAGGTCCATTCTCAATATCATTCCATGGATGTGCAGCAACAAATCTATGTGATAGAGATGAAAGAATCCTTTCATTCAGAGGTGCATGAGGAAAGCGTATTTCCTCCATTTCTTGGACCTTCAGAACTGGGTGGAACAAATGTTTAAATACAGTGAAACACGTGTCTTTGCTTCAACTAATGTGGAACAGGCCCACAAATTGATCCTTGGCATATTACAGTTGACTCAACCTGGTGTATCAGCCACTAAAGCCCCAAATTCTTGAAGCTTAGAACCAGATATATCGCCTCTGAGAGTAGTGATGATGTGTTTTTCTTGGCCAATTCCCATGCATGTTAGCTGAATCTCAATCTAAAATATAAAGTGTGCATATGAGTTTGTTTTTGAGGCACCCCAAATGCACCAAAGCGCACGGACAACAGCGCATGCGGCGGTACTATCCAGACTACCTCACCACAACCATTACATTGATGTGCCTTCGTAAGAAAAGGCTGCTCACAACCGCTTCTATCTTTCTGAATTGATTCCTTCTTAGAAATATTGTGAAAATGTTCTGAAGAGGCCAATGTGCTTACAGATTCACACTAAAGAATTCTAAAACCCCTCAATTAAAAGACTGCACTCTGATATCAATCATTAAATCAAGGAATATAACTTCTAATTGGGGTTTCAAGAATTTCAAAACCACTAAATTGAAAGACTGCACACCCACTAATTATTGCAGTTGGAAAATATTTTTCAACTTCCCGCACCTGTGGAACACATCGTATTAGACATATATGCCTACTCAGGATCTCCTACAATAGAATAAAATGTCCCATCATAATCTAGAAAGACTACAATATTTTTTCCTTTTGTTGCACCCATCATCTTCTCAAACATTATCGAAGTTGAAGGATGATCCAACGTCCATGAACCATAAGTTGCATCTGTCATGTCCAAATCAAGTTCAACATAGTTAAATCAACTTGCCAATATACGTTCTAAAGCTTTCATAGCATCAACCCAGTTGTCTTCTTAATATTGTTTGGAAATATTTTTGTTAAATAAACTGATGTTTAACTGGAAGAATGTGACAATGTTGATGCTAAAAATGAGACTGCGGGTGTAACAAGGGACAAAGGAGATAAGCTTAACCCTGGTTTTGCCAAGGATAGTGAATCTGCCACCAAGAAGGGACTTATTAATGAAACTATTACACACAAATACCTTCCAAACTAATTAACAAAAGGAATTTACAAATAAATAGTTATTATCCCTAATGCCTCTAATTAACAACATAGCAAGTTTAATAATTATTAAAACACTAGGTACAAGCATGTATTTATTTGATAAAAAACCATAAAATTTTGGACAAAGATGCAGCTCAACATCCCCCCACACTGAACTTCTTGCACGTCCTCGTGCAAGCCAAATCTTTAAACTATAAAACCCTGGAAGAAGGTAGGGGACATGTTTGAAGATTAAGCTATGCTTCCGATAAGTATGTCAGCAAAGATTTCAGTAAGCAAGGATGAAGATACCTGATATTGAAATTCCTTCATTAGCATACAACATAACTATTACAATGGAAACCAAAACCATGTTACAATTCTAATGAAATCATAAATTGCAGGAATGTAACAAGATCAGGTACAACAAGTAGACATTATAGAAAAAGAGTATGGCACATGCCTGATACCTTGTTCCAAATGAATTCCCTGTTTTGTTTCTACCCAAAGTCTTATGATGAAAATCAAATTTTGTTGAAAAAGTGCACTTTCAAAAAGAATAACACAAGATTCCTGCACCTACTATAACAATATCGTACCTAGGTCATGCCGCACATATTTAGAGGCAATTACAATCAATACACATTGATGGCAACCAACACCTTGTGAATAGTCACCATTGAGTATTTCATTACTCTGAAAACGATGATAATTAGAGTGAGTTATGATACCAATCAACAATCTCTTTATTTGAACACTCTAAATTACATTGTCATTTGGATTCAAAACTAAATTTCCTCTTAATATAGTACAATGAATTACCTTCACTAAGGGTACCACATCATTAAAGGTTCTTGATTTTTGAAAAATAGAACTCAAAGCATCATGTTCAAATTGTCTTAAAACCATTGTCCAAGAAAAATGATGATTCTTAGGGAAAGAGAAGGATAACCAAGAAAATCATAGTATGTAGTTAACTTTAATACCACAGACATGGCCCTGCTACCTGCAAGTGTCCATAACCTCGGCAGGGATATATTTTAACCTAGCGAAATGTCAGTATCGCACTTACTAGATATAGATTCAGAGTTTGGTTATTTGACTTTTTAGATGAAGGCCACTGTCCTGGCTTGGTAACCAGCTGATGGCAGTGCCACTCACAAGAAGTAACATGGATGAACAGGTCGACTCGTGATGAGACCTCCTGTCTTCCAGCTTTTTGGCTGAAAGCCATTACTCTGGCTTGGTGACCAGTAGCAGTAATGTCATGCATGTTATGCCTCATGATCGTGGTAGGTCGACTCATCATGAGACCTCATATCCTTCCATAAGTCTTTATAAGCTCTGATTATAATTAACCTTAAAGTTTACTTAATAAGTGGGGAGACAGATCTACTCCTTAAGATTACAGGATGGCATGAAAAGTTTTTAATGACTAATCATTGCTGGCTAATTCCTCTACCCTAAAGACTTATTAAAGATATCCCAGACAATGATTGAAATATTCTTTGAGTTAAGAATGCTAGTGTTCTCCTGAATAGCTCATTATGATCTTAACAGGATTGGTCCACCATAGGGGGTTTCCAATAGTACCTTCTAAGGGAAACTGAAAATATATATCCGAGACGACAACTCATTAGAGTGATTAATCATGGTTACTTTCGTAAAATCATAAGGTACTAGAGTGAATTTTACTCAACAAGATTTGTCACAAATGTGTGTGTTAGCAACTAATGTGGATCAAAAGTAGTTTTAACAGCCATGATTTAAAATTCAAAACCCTAATAGCATTGTAACAACTTTATTAATTTATTCTCCTACCCTATTTTACCCTAAGAGGCGAAAGACTCCATTTTTAAGTATAGGAGTACTTCCAATGAAGCCATGTGCGTAACAAAATGTTGGTGATACTCACACTTATTTTTAAAGAATAAACTTCAAGACATATGAAAGCATGAGAAACCAGTTGCTTCAATTGATATGGTACCAAGAGTTTCCGAATGCTGAGGAAATAAGATGGCTTGATGACTGCTCGAAACCAGGATTCAATGGAATCCACCTATTTATGATTTTCCAACTGATGCAAGTCTTCCACAGTTTGATATTAATTGTCTTGGAGGCATAAAGGATCAAGTGAAAGATAAAATATAAATCCCTCAAGTTCAAGCTCAAATATCTGCTTTTCAAATTGACAATAGTGGTTGAAAGAGATTCTAGGGTTTTGAGTTTCAACAACATTTTTAGAATAGGTCCCAATGAAAGATTGCTCCTCTGGTGGTCTTTGAATTATATCTTCCTAGGGTGAATGCTCTGTAGTAATGGGGGGAGTTTCCAAATTCATTCCCTTTCCCAACATGGAAGATGTAGCATTTTGTTCAATAGGGGAATCAACAGAAAGAATAGGTGGCTCAAACTGTTGCACAACTTGATGGTTTAGATTAGGGTTTAGGATGTGATTTGGGCTAGGGTTTTGGTTAATGCTTGGACTAAGGTTTGGATTTGGATTGGAATTAGGCTTTGGTCTAGGGTTAGGTATAGGTTTTAAATTAGATTTAGGGTTAGTTCTAAGGTGTGGATTAGGGTATGAAATAGGGTATGGATTATGGTATGGACTACGGTATGAAATAGGGTTAAGGCATGGATTAGGGTTTGGATTAGGACTAGGGTATGGATTAGGGTTAGGTCTAGGGTAAGGATAAGGGCTAGGGTAAGGTTTCACATACGACTGGGACCATGGAGGAGGATAACTTAATGGTGCATTGGAAATAAACTATGGTTGTTGTTGGTGCTCATATGATTGAATTTGCATGGGAGATTTCCCTAGAGATAAGGATCCAAACGATTCTTGAGGCCATAGATATATCTCGCTCGAGGATGAGGGCCAAGGTGAGGGCCACTACGGCCATGAAGTAGGATATTCAATTGGAGGAGGATCAAAAGTTTTCCATGGAACTGCAGGATTGTAAACATGTTGAGGAACCTACTCAGGAAAATAAGAATTATTCCAAGCATCAAATGATGTTTGGTTTTGAGTTATACCTGGCAGTTGATTTGATTCCTTACTTGATTCCCTGAGTACCTTTCATAATTGTGGCAGTGATGGGCAGTGTTCGGTTGCATGACCATCCTCGCAAATTTCACAAACTTCCAGACCGCTAAGTGGGCACTTCCCAAGGAAGTTCTTCTTTCTATAATTGGCACACACGATAAGCAGTGGTTCTTCATCCTTCTCTTGTTCCCGCAAATCATCCAATTTCGAAATCAAAGATTTAATTATACTAAATTTATGTTCAAGAAAAGTATTAAATTTTTCACTTGTGAATTCTTCATCGGATGAGTTGTTCGTCTCTGTCGCAGCATAAAAACTCCTCATTGAATGATTCCTCAAAATACCATTTTCTTGTTCTCAACAAGCCACTAATACATTCTGTCATCACATGGATTACTACACAAGGGTTCTTACAGTACCCCAAAAATGATATAATGTTGAAGATTGGATTCTGAAGATAAATGAATTTTAAAAGCTATTGGCTAAAATAAAGCTCACCAAACTTGCATGAAAGGAAAATGTCGAATCAAAGTACTATTTAATCTATGAAAAGAAAATAAATCTGGAAATTAAATGTCTAAATCCTGCTTCTACTTCTACACATAAGCAAGATAAGGAAATAAAAGTTCAAGAGATAAGCAAGATGGCCAGACTTTGGAGAAACCCCACAAAAGTGGATGCATGGCTCTTCACTCATGTCTTACCATACACTCTCCGCTCTCTGACGTCCTGCAATACCCTTGAAACTCTGTAAGAAAATTTTTACCTGAGCCAAAATACAACTCCCCGACAACGGCGCCAAAATGTTCGCCGGTTTAATTGTCGGATTAAACCTCTCAATATTAATTATCAAACCGGGAGTCGTAAACGTGAGTTGTACTGCATCTTGGCTCAACTTAATGGTCAGAGTGTAAATATTCCTTTGTAATGATAAACTAGGTGTTGGAATGAAACACACCTTTGTTGGAAAATAAACAATCTTAAAAAGGAAACCTATTGAACTAATTCTTATCAAGCAAACTCCATACTGCGATTAAACTATAAGGAATACAAAGCAATTCTAAATCATATGACATTCTCACAATCGAATTCTACTTTTTAAATCCCCTATGATATCTTGAAAACCTTAACCTATTTTCTCCTTTCACTAGCTTGAAACTAAACTTGAGATAAGAAAAAAGGGCACACATTATAAATTCACACCTTAAACTAACTAGAACTATTCCTGAAAACAAACTCAGTATTCAAATTAAAAAATTCCAATTCTAACTATTGCTAGAAGAAACCATTTCACTTCATGTAAAATAACTCTTAAAAATCACATTACAAATAATCAATGAGAACCTTTAATTCAAAGATTTTAATTTAGATTAACTAAATCTTACTATTCAAAACCATATAATTCAATAATGAAAACGAAATCACTCTACTTGCACAATTAAATCTGCACTCAAACTTTCTATTCTAAGGAAATGATCACACTAAGAAAACAAGAATAATTCTAATTAAAAATAAATCTAATTATTAAGATAAGTCCCAGGATACATAAACAAATCAAAATAGATCCTGCAAACATTCAAACGAAACTAAGTAATGCAAACCATACTCAAACTCAAAGCATTAAAATCTGTTCTCATTCCATATTCAAATTCGAACTATTAAAATATGTTCTAATTCCATATTCAATTTTAGAAATCATTATATTCCTATTCTCCCATTACATTCAATTTAACAAGAGGAATAGAGGGTAGCGCTGTTTAATAACTCAAACATGGATCTTGTAATGAGTAATAGTTGTTTAGTCCATTAATTGGCACGAAGCTACGATGACTGAAATGCTTTGGAGTTGAACCACAAATTCACACATTCATATAGAAACAAGAAACTACGGTATGAAATCAAGCACACATCCAATTATCTTACGCTGATTGATAAAGCTTAGCTCCAGAGGTGGTGGGCCCTCCCACGCCTGGAGTAAGCTGAATTACTGCAATCGAGGAAAGGTTTAAAACATCAAATACTAAATGCGAAATGAATCACGGCACAATTGTTTCTGCTCAGAACAACAACTTGAAGGCGATCATGTATTATTAAGACAACATTGAGAAATCGATCACACCAATCTTAGGAAACAAAAATTCTTCCTTTTTACACAGAAATCCCTCTATCTCTATTACACTCCTGCAAATTAGATGTCGGTTATACATCTCAAAATTTCGACTTTAAATCTGAGAAATTCTGGTTCTACATCTAAAAAATTCGAACTTGAGAAATTCAACCTCTGCTACCAATTACATTCTCATTCCTGTTTTATTCCTATCGATCTCAGCTCTCGTCTCTATAATTGACGGACTCACCCCCTTTCGTTTGATCATGACAACTTATATATATACCGGATTTACAAATTTGGGCTTCAATCAGCCAATTAAAATATAGAATATTATTGGTTTTAACAATTTTCCGGAATAACAGTTAGTTTCAGAACAGAATGTCGAATTAGGAAATTGCTCCTCTTTTTCTGGGATGCTGTTGTTGCTAGAAGGTGTAATCTTGGGTTCTAGAGGCAATTTAACCTTCGTATATCTAGTGGAAGAAATGCGTAGCTGGCAAGTAAACGTAGGAACTATTTTCATCATACTTCCTGCTACACGGGTGATAATATGGCTCTTGCGTGGGCAATGGGGGCGTTGAACCATTTGTTGAGGCGATGCATGTAGCAGAAAATTCCATTGAGTGTTCGGATAAATTCACAAGCAGTAGACGCAGGAATAAAATCAATCACATCAACATTCAAAAATTCGTTCTAGATCTCAATTGCAATCTCCGTGCGTGCGTGCTTGTTTGCAATAACCGACATTAATATTTGTAATCCTCAAAGAAGCATCGAATTTTTGCTAAATGATGTGGAGGAAGCTCCTTAATGTTTTTGTAATGGCGGTACTCAGGGTCATCAGCGCACACAACAACACTCTTATCTTCTTCACAATTTCCACAACATAATTGAATACC
This sequence comes from Pinus albicaulis, assembly GCA_034641835.2. NCBI lineage: Eukaryota > Viridiplantae > Streptophyta > Pinopsida > Pinales > Pinaceae > Pinus > Pinus albicaulis. The sequence continues at coordinate 860,422,140 of CM076581.1, forward strand.
AAAGGAGCTCCAGGTCCAATCTCAAGATCATTCTGTGGATGAGTAGCAACAAATTTATGTGATATAGATGAAAGAATCCTTTCATTCAAAGGCGGATGAGGAAAGCGTTTTTCCTCCATTTCTTGGACCTTTAGCACTGGGTGGAACAGATGTTGAAATACAGTGAAACAAGTGCGTTCGCTTCAACTAATGTGGAATAGGCCCACAAATTGATCCTTGGCATATTACAGTTGACTCGACCTGGTGTATCAGCCACTAAAGCCCCAAATTCTTGAAGCTTAGAACCATATATATCGCCTTTGAGAGTAGTGATGTTGTTTTGTGCTTGGCCTCTTCCCGTGCATGTTAGCTGAATCTCAATCTAAAATATGAAGTGCGCAAATGAGTTTGTTTCTGAGGCACCCCAAATGCACCAAAGCGCACGGACAATAGCGAATGCAGCGGTACTATCTAGACTACCTCACCACAACCATTACACTGATGTGCCTTCGTAAGAAAAGGCTGCTTACGACCGCTCCTATCTTTCCGACTCGATTCCTTCTTAGACATATTGTGAAAATGTTCTTAAGAGGCCAATGTGCTTACATATTCACACTAAATAATTCCGAAACCCCTCAATTAAAAGACTGCACATTGATATCAATCATTAAATCAAGGAATACAAATTCTACTCGAGGTTTCAAGAATTTCAAAACCACTGAATTGAAAGACTACACACCCACTAATTATTACAGTTGGAAAATATTTTTCAACTTCCCGCACTTGTGGAACACATCGTATTAGACAGATATGCCTACTCAGGATCTCCTACAATAGGAGAAAATGTCCCATCATAATCTAGAAAGACTACAATATGTTTTCCTTTTGTTGCACCCATCATCTGCTCAAACATTATTGAAGTTGAAGGATAATCCAACGTCCATGAACCATAAGTTGCATCTGTCATGTCTAGATCAAGTTCAACATAGTTAAATCGACTAGCCAATATACGTTCTAAATCTTTCATAGCATCAACCCAGTTGTCATTCTCAATATTGTTTGGAAATATTTTTGTCAAATAAACTAATGTTAAATTGGAAGAATGTGACAATGTTGATGTTGAAAATGAGACTGCAGGTGTAACAGGGGACAAAGGAGATAAGCTTAACCCCGATTTTGCCAAGGATAGAGAATCTTCCACCAAGAAGGCACTTATTAATGAAACTATTACACACAAATACCTTCCAAACTAATTAACAAAAGGAATTTACAAATAAATAGTTATTATCCCTAATGCCTCTAATTAACAACATAGCAGGTTTAATAATTATTAAAACACTATGTACAAGCATGTATTTATTTGATAAAAAACCATAAAAAATCGGACAAAGATGCAACTCAACAATGAGAAAGAAACAATATCATAAGGGAGGCCCACACATCATTGATTGTTGGACATTTCGGTGTAAGCAAGACAATAGTGAATCTCAAAAGGTATTATTATTGGCCACACATGATTGATAGTGTATCTCGTTTTATTAGAGGATGTTCTTTATGTGCAATAAGTGAGCCTAGTAATAGGAAACTTGGATTGTACACTCCACTTTTGGTTCCTTTACATCCTTGGGAGAGTATCTCAATGGATTATGTAGGTGGTATTCCTATGTCAAGGAAAGGTCTTGATTACTTGTATGTTGTGGTAGATGGGTTCAAAAAAATGTGTCTTTTGATGCCATGTAAGAAAACAATTACAGTTGAGAAAACCACTAATCTTTTATTTCAAAATGTATGGGTTCATTTTGGTCTTCCTACTTCAATTATAAGTGATCGAGATTCCTAGTTTGTTGGGAATTTTTGGTCAAAATTATGGGACATGATGGACATAAAGTTGAAGAAGAGTACAACATTTCATCCGCAAACAGATGGTCAGACTGAGGTGGTAAACATGACAGTTATTCATATTCTTAGAGGTTATTGCAACAAACATCCCAAGTTGTGGGATGAACAATTACATTACATTCAACATGCATACAACAGGGAAAAGCATTCTTCCACAAACACATCGCCATTTGAGGCATGTTTTGGGTACTTTCCAAGATCACTTTTGGACTTCATCTTTGAGAAAGATGTCGCTATAGATGGTCATAGTGACATAGATAAGGCAAGGAATTTCATTGAGAAAATTCAGTTGATACATCACACAGTGCAAGAGCAACTTGAAAAGAGTCAAAGCAACTACAAGGCAAGGCATGACAAACACCGTTTTGATCACAAATTTCAGGTTTTATATGAAGTTTAGTTATATATATCAGCAAAGAAATATTGCAAGGGGAAGGTAAAAATCTCAAGCCAATCCATTATGGTCCATTTAAAATTCTGGAAAATATTTGTACTAATGAATTTAAACTAGATTTGCCTTCTTATATGCAAATATATTTTGTCGTTAATGTTGAGAATTTGAGATTGTTTGAGCCTCCTTTGATTGATGATCAAGGAGAACATGCTCAACTGTCATCAATAGATTATTTCTTGCCAGAATATATTGATGAACTTCGGCAAGATCTCATACTTGACAAAAGAATCAGAACTTCAAGAAGAGGGAATGTTGAATACCTTAGAGTGGGACTGAAGGGACAAAATCCTTCAAAGGCCAAATGGATGGAGAGTGAAAGGGTGAGGGAGTTGTACCCTCTCCTGCTAAACAATTGATAGTAACTTTTGGGGTCCAAAAGGATTCTAGTGGGGAGGAATGATCAGAAGCTCAAAATTTAAATAAAAAATGAAAGTGCTCAGAAATGCTTCAAACCAGAGCAACCAGATAGAGCTCATCACCAGGATTCTGTTAGGTCCCTATATTACTAGTATAGTCCCTTATTGTTGTTATTTTAACCCCCTTATTGTTATTGGTGTACCCATGTAACCCCAAAATTGTTATTATTGTGCCCTTACATTATTATTGTTAGGTCGGCTAGGATTATATTGTGACACCATGAACTCCTATATATAGAAGAAGGTTTTGTCATTAGTATCATCCAAGAATTTTTCATTTATGTAATGTATTGGAGGTTTCCCCCTTCAAATGGCTGATTAATAAGGCATTGATCTCTCTTTTCTTCTATTTTTGGAGCTGGTTTCATAACAATTGCTATTAGAGCTTTGGATTCTAGGGTTTCGCTGCTCAAAACAGGTCATCGTGGTTGTTTCACTATAACTTTTTTTCTACAAAGGTTCAGAAGCTAAAATGTTTACAGCGATAAGCTGAAATCCTGAGGAACGTTGTTTATAAATTTCAGATCTTGGTTCACAATATTATCGGAGATATGATCTGTGGAAGTTAGGGTTTTTTTAGGATCCTGAATTTCACCTAAAATATGTCATCGTGGAATTTGCGCTATAATTTTTTTTCTAAAAAGATTCAGAAGCTGAAATTTTTAGAGAGCGAAGCTGAAATCCTGAGGAACTTCCTATACAAATTTCAAAAATTGGTTCGCAAAATTTTTGGAGATATGATCTGTGGAAGATAGGGTTTTTTCAGGCTCCCAAATTTCATCTCAAAGAGGTGACCGTGGGAAAATCATCGCAACTCTCTCTCTGAGTGTCAAATTGGAATTATGTAAAAAGTGGCCACAAGTACACAGACTTTAATTTCCTGTATATCAATTTCAAAGACGAATGAGGAAACAGTGACACGTGGCACGTCATACAAATTCGCTCTACTGAACCAGTCCATAATTAGGTCATTGTGGGAGATTGGGCATAACTTTGCCTTGAAGAATGAAAATCAGGTCAGACCTATGGCATTTGAAAGAAGATTCAGAGTGCTAATATAGGGCCAAATTTCAGATATTGAAGATCTTATATCACAGAGATAATTCAATTTCAATATCAAGCTCCTCAAAATAAAGAAAAAGGTGTGTACTTTTTTCTGAATTGCATAAGTCTTGTTTGAAGAATCAATTTGAATTGATTCCAAGGGAATATTGAAGAATAGATATCAGTATTGGGTTCTAAAATCCCCCCTAAAAATAATTCAATACCCATTAAGCCTTCATAAGGCTCTACTATGGCTCATGAAGATGAAGAAATGCAACATGACATATCAAAATTACAAGAGCAAGTGCACCAAATTTCGCTCTCGCAAAGAGCAATAAAAAATGAAATGGATGTTTTGAAGAAAAGCGTGGAAGCTAAGATGGATGGTTTGAAGAAATGCGTGGAAGCTATGATGGATGGTTTGAAGAAGGTTATGAAAGAAAAAATGGAAGGTTTGAAGGAAGACATGAAAGGTTTGAAGGAGGGTTTGTCAAAGTTGATACAAGAAATGATTCCTAATGGCGAAAAGATAGTAGAGGAAACTCATGATGAGAACAAAATAAATGTTAATTGTGATTTCATAAACTCTAATGTTGGCTTTAAGAACCACCATATTCCAAATATGGATATGAGGAAGTTTGATGGTAAGGATCCCGTAACATGGATACTACAAATGGAGAAATATTTTTATCTCAATAATGTGCAAAACATACAAAAGGTACACATTGAAACTTTACATTTAGAACAAAATACATTTGTATTGTATCGATGGCTTTGCTCCCATAAAAAAAATTTCACTTGGTCAATTTTTATGGAGGAAATGATAGCACATTATAAGGATAGAAAGAGCAACACCTTCTTTAGCCAATTGATAAATCTCAAACAAAAGGGTTCATTGGTGGAACACATTGAGGACTTCCAAAAATCGAATATAAGGGTAACTGATATTACATAGGAACACATGATTGATGTCTTCATAGGGACTTTAAATGATAACATCCAACATGAAGTTCGTGTTTGGGAACCTGATTCACTGGAGAAGGCATTCAGGTTGGCAAGAAAAATTGAATGTAAAATTATGGCAACAAGGAAGCCTACCACTCACATCTATAAATATGGAAGTGTTGCTACTCCTAGACTTCCACAACCTACAAGGTTGACACCACAACAATTGGAAGAAAAAAGAGAAAAATGGCTTTGCTATAGTTGTGATAGCAAATACACTAAAGGTCATAAGTGTGCTGAGAAGAAATTATTTTACATAGATTGTGAAGAGGAAGAAGAAAATGAACAAGAAGAGGATATACACCGGGAACCAACCCTAGAAGAGGAAGAAATGAATCCGACCATATCGTGTAATGCACTGGCAGGAATTACCACTCCTCAAACTCTCAAGATACAAGGACAAATCAAGAAGAAAAAGGTAATAGTGTTGATTAATTCAGGTAGCACCCATAATTTTATTCATTGTAAGGTAGCCAAGGAATTAAATTGTTTCCTATACCCAGCACCAAAATGTCAAGTGATGGTTGCAAATGGAGGAACTATAAATTGCTCTGGAAAATGACATAATATCAAGCTAACCATGGGGGAATATGTGTTGACTAGTCCAATGCTTTCCATTCCTATGGGAGGTGCTGATGTTGTACTAGGAGTACAATGGTTACGATCTTTGGGGACGGTAGCTTTTAATTTTCAAGAACTTTTCTTGAAATTCTTTTCAGAAGGAAAGGAAGTCGAATTACGGGGTATTGAAGGGAAGCCAGGAAGGATAATAAGCTCTAATGGCATGACAAAGCTTCTAAAGAAAGAACAACGAGGCGTAAGTGCACAATTATGCTCACTAGAAGTTCCAACATCAAAATCATCTATTTCTGCAGATCTCCAACAAGTCTTGGACAATCATTCCAAGGTGTTTGAAACTCCCAAAGGACTCCCACCTATACGTGATCATGATCATGCTATTCATTTGATTCCAGGAAGTGTTCCTCCAAACATCAGGCCTTATAGATATCCTTACTTCCAAAAGAGCGAAATTGAACGTATGATTGTAGAAATGTTAGAGGCAGGTATAATTCAGCCTAGTCAAAGTTCTTTCTCTGCTCCTGTAGTATTGGTACACAAGAAGGATGGATCATGGCGAATGTGTCCGGATTATAGGGAGCTCAATAAGCTCACCATTAAAGACAAATTTCCCATTCCTGTGATTCATGAATTATTGGATGAATTACATGGAGCAATTTATTTTACCAAGTTGGATCTTCGTTCAGGATATCATCAAATTAGAATGAAGACTGAAGATATTTTGAAAACAACATTTCGAACTCATGAGGGTCATTATGAATTTTTGGTCATGCCTTTTGGCCTTACCAATGCACCTTCTACATTTCAAGGGTTCATGAATTCCATTTTCAAACCCTTCCTTAGAAAATTTGTGCTAGTATTTTTTGATGACATACTAATCTACAACAGGTCTTGGAAGGAACATGTTCAACATGATGACAAGGTGCTCAAACTATTGGAGGAGAAACAATTATATGCAAAAACATCCAAATCTTTCTATGGAGTACAAGAGGTGGAATATTTGGGTCATATTGTATCTCATGAGGGTGTTAAGGTAGACCCTAACAAAATTAAATCCATTAAGGAATGGAAAGTCCCCACAGCCATAAAATAGTTGCGAGGATTTATCGGGTTAACAGGGTATTATCGCAAGTTTGTTAAGAATTATGGGAGAATAGCAGCACCTATAACAACATTATTGAAGAAATATGCATTTTCATGGACTCCTGAAGCAACTAAGGCCTTTGAACATCTTAAAGAGGCAATGTCCTTAGCACCAGTCTTAGCTATGCCAGAATTCACAAAAACCTTTATTGTGGATGTGATGCCTCATGAAATGGAATTGGTGTTGTTTTAATGTAAGAAGAAAGACCCATTGCTTTTGAAAGTTGTCCAATCAAAGGAAAGTATTTACAGAAATCTATTTATGAGAAGGAAATGTTGGCAATACTACATGCACTAAAGAAATGGAGACCTAACCTAATGGGAAGACACTTCAAGGTAAAAACTAACCATGGTAGTCTTAAACACTTTTTGGAACAAAGAATATCTTCAGAAGAGAAACAAAAATGGGTCACAAAGATGTTGGGTTATGAATTTGAAATAATCTAAAAAAAAGGGAAGCTAAATGTTGTTGTAGATGCACTCTCAAGAAAGAATGAAGAGGTGTAAGCATTGCTTTGTGCCATTTCTATTATCCAACCAGATTGGATAACCGAAGCAAGGGATGAATGGAAGAATGATGAAGACGTGTGGACACTCATTCAAAAGTTGAAACAATATCTTAGTACATCTGATACATTTAGTTGGAAAAATGATTCCTTATGGTACAAAGATCACTTATATATTTGCAAGAATTCCCAACTATTACAAAAGATTCTTTTGGAATTTCACACTTCTCCTTTAGGAGGACACTCAGGATTTTTAAAAACTTACCACAGGGTGAAGAAAGTTTTTTTTGGGGATGGCCTTAAATATGATATTCAAAAGTTTGTGGCAGAATGTTTGGTTTTCCATCAAAATAAAGTTGAGACGATTAAGACCCTGGGTATTCTACAACCTTTATCCATTCCAAGTCAATGTTAGGAGGAGATTTCAATGGATTTTATCACAGGTTTACCTAAGTCCGAAGGAAAGAGTGTCATCATGGTGGCAGTTGATAGACATACCAAGTATGCACACTTTTGTGCATTATCTCATCCAGTTAAAGCAAGTACATTTGCTATTGCATTTATGGAAACAATTCAAAATCTACATGGAAACCCAAAGATTATTGTAAGAGACAGAGATCCCATTTTTACCGAAAATTTTTGGACGGAATTATTTTCTTGTTTGGGTACTCAACTAGCTCAGAGCCCATCTTATCATCCTCAATCTAATGGTCAAACTGAGATAGTGAATAATGTTTGGAAGGATATCTTTGTTGTTTTGTATCTGATAAGAAAACACAATGGGTCGAGTGGTTACCTCTCGTTGAATGGTGGTATAACACTTCCTTCCATACTGCCACAAAAATGACCCCATTTATGGCACTTTATGGATATCATCCATCGTCCATCACATCTTCTTTAAGAGAAAATTCTAAGGTTCAAGCAGTGGAAGATCATATCGAGCATCAACAAGAAGTTATCAAACCTTTAAAGGATAACCTAAATTTGGCACAAAATCGAATGAAACAATAGGCAGATCAACATCGCAGTGAGAGAAGTTTTGATGTAGGAGATTGGGTATTTTTACGGCTACAACCATATAAAAAAATGTCCCTCAAGCAAGCTAAGAAGGATAATAAATTATCGCCAAAGTACTATGGTCCTTACAAGGTGTTGCAAAATATTGGTACTATGGCATACAAATTGGAGCTTCTTACTTCTTCGCGAGTGCATCCAGTTTTCCATGTTTCATGCTTAAAGAAGGTTATAGGGGACAAACTTCCAGTTCAAACAATATTTCCAGAACTTGATGAGGAAGGAAAAATAAAATTGTAACCTTAAGCAATAATGGAAACAAGAACTTGATAGCTACGAAATCGATCAATTTCAGAGTATCTCATCAAATTGAAGAACTTACCCACTGAAGATTCTACATGGGAGGATGAGAATTTTATACAGAAGCATTCAAAGCTACTCAAGCATTGAGGACAACACTTTTTTGAAGGAGAGGAGCATGTTAGGTTCCTATATTACTAGTATAGTCCATTATTGTTGTTAGTGTAACCCCCTTATTTTTATTGTTGTACCCTTGTAACCCCAATATTCTTATTATTGTGCCCTTACATTATTATTGTTAGGTCGGCTAGGATTATATTGTGACACCATGGACTCCTATATATAGAAGGAGGTTTTGTCATTTGTATCATCCAAGAATTGTTCATTTATGTAATGTATTGGAGGTTGCCCCTCGAAGTGGCTGATTTCAAAGGCATTGATCTCTCTTTCCTTCTATTTTTGGAGTTGGTTTCATAACAGATTCCAACGCAACTTGTTTCATCAAAATCCGAGTTCGTATGAGTAAGTAATGGTTTGTTGTTCGTTTTCCCAAACAGGTAAAAATTGTGCAGAACAGTGACATATTGATGACTTGGCATTCCAGTCAGCACCACAAGAATCTTCAGGGAATATTCTCTAATTTTCAACCAGTGACACTGTGGCAAGTGTCAGAATCAGATCCGCCAATGTTGTTTGGGGAAGTTGAATTTTTCCTCCTAATCCTAAGTTGGAAATTTATACTATGGTGTATTATTATTATTATGGTGAAATTTTTGGGCCAATGGGGAAGGGCCACGTGGTGCAGCCGGAGGCTGCCACGTGCCCCCCCCCATGGTAGTTTGGAGGGGCGCATATTTATTTTAACGGAGGTTCGAATCAAAGGTTGGTCGCATATATATTTATCAAAGGTGTGAACTATAGTCATGGGCACAATACATATTATTCAACATATACATTATATCCAAATTTTTTAACTGTGGATTGGGCATTACATATTACACCAAAATTTTCATGGCAGGGTCGGAGTCGAACCCATGACCACCCACCTACAACGCCAACTACTTATCACTATACCAACCACCACAGTCCTTACCCAATTGGACTTCATTGCCATTTTAATTAACACTCAGCGAGATTTGGGGGTTCAGAGGGGGCCAACCCCCTCCCACATGTCCATGTGCTCGGAACCAGCGGCCAAAGACTGCTCGGCAGGAAATTTAAAATGCAATTAAACCATGTTAATTAAAGTTAATACGTGGTTAGGCCACAATAATCCGTCATTTGCGCTAAGTGTAGGTTAGCGCTAAATGCACCCATAACCTCACTTAAACTCATGCTTATCTTTCATTAATGGTGTGCTTAACTTGGTAGAAGGTTTAGCGGACCTGCCAAATGCGAATAAAATCCACATTTAGTGGAGTTAACAGGCGGATTTCTAGAATTAGTGGAGAAAATCTAAGAAATTTTGGTTTTGCCATAATTGAGGCAATTTTCGACCAATTTTGGCTCAGGAAGAGTCATTCTTGGTAGATTTTGATGTTTTGGAGTCATTGGAGCAGATTGCAGAGGCAATACAAGACTATAAACAACACTTTTTCACAATTGAAGCTAATACAAAGGCCCGCACTATGAAGTTGGACCAAGGAGATGTAGCCCAGGAGAGGTGAACTCCTTCATAAAAAACTTGTGTATTTGTCTCTGTTATTTGTGCTTGTTGTGTTTTATTATGTTGTTGTTCAACATTGATTTTCCATGCTTTTAAGTTCATGAAATACACTTAATCTCATCAAGCTTAATGAATTGTCAATCATAAACACATGTATAAACCCTTGCATAAGGAGCAAACCAAAGCACTTTCATGTTAATTCTGAAACTGATATTAGCACATCATTAACTAACAATAAATTTTAGATCACCTATCCATAACAAAATAATTTATCTCTTTACTATTTATGGGACACGTGTTCAAGCAAATACCCCATTTACTAAACAATTTGTAATTTTGTTGCATCCAATTTTTTTTTCTTTTGCACAATATGTCATTAAAGAAAACTTTAGGTCATTTTCCCTCTTCTATTTGCTCATTTTTTTTTAAATACCTTATGACTCGCACCATAGCAATTGCTTCAATAGGAGCAACCCATGTTTCACTTAACAAGATAGCATAAGGAACTACACTTTTAATTTTGAATTTGTTTGTAATCGAACACTTCTGAATTTTCTCAATTTGTTTCCACTACATGTCAGATGTATTGTTGGCCCATAGTTCACAACCATAGAGAATCACTAGTAGCCCGAAAAGAGTGAGTGGTTTTCTAGTCCCATAAATTTGCCTCTCTACACCTATTTTGAAAAGCATAAAATTCTTTCCAACCCCCCAAGGTTTTTTTCTTTCTATAGTCCAGCTTATATTTTAGTTGAAGTCAATTATGAGGTATTTGTAATCCACAACTTCTTCCATAATGTTTTCTTCAAAGTAGAACTTATGTTGGTTAAGTTTTCTTCTTCTTTTTTAACAAAAAACCGCTACTTTCGTTTTGCTAATATTGACTTGCATCCCCACCATTCTAAAAAAATGCTCGAGGGATAGTGAGTGCTCTTGCAAATCAAGAGAAAATTTAGCAATCAAAATAAGGTCATCTGCATACAAAAGAAGCCTTATAACAAACTTGCCCAAATGGATACCATCACCCCCTTGTGAATTTAACCACTCCTGAATCTTGTTAATATATAAACCAAAAAGGGTAGGAGATAATGTGAAACCTTGCTGACCCCGATATCGCTTCTAAAACTTTCAGAAATGCCCGTTGAAGTTCTAATTTTGACTTTCACCTCTTCATACAACCTATGCACAATTGCTCTCAAATTTCTAGGAATCCCACTTTTCTCCATTCTGTGCCAAAGCTTATCCTTAGGAACCATGTCAAACGCTTTTATGAAATAAAAAAAGCAACAAAAGTCTTCTTCCTTTTTCTCCCAAACTTTTTCAATGATGTGCCTTAAAGTTATACAAGGATCAACCATGGAATGTTTAGGTCTAAAACTTGCTTGCCCTTTAAGACACTTATCTCTTTCTTCTGCCCACTTGCCGATTTTATTTTCTAGCATGCTTCCAAATAACTTTGCAAACAAGGGGTTTATCATTATGGTCCTATAATTAGAGGGATTACTGACATCACCACTCTTGAAAAGAGGTATTGCCAGACTAGTTGTTCAATTTGTGGGGAACCCCTGTTGTATGACGTTGTTGAACATTTTTGTAATGTGAGGTGCAAGAATATTTAAGCCCCACTTTAGATACTCTGCTTGGAGCTCAACCAAGTCTTTTATGCTTGGAGTTCAACTAAGTCTTTTGTTTTTCCAACACCCAACTTCTTGATACCCATCTCTACCTCTTGCACCGTGAAGAGTTTAGTATCAGTATTGACCAAGGGAGGAGAGTCAACCTTGGGATCCTGCTCATAGAGTTGTCTTGCACAGTCAAACCATTTAGAAGTTGTAATACTATTTTTAATTTGCACCTTTGTCGGTTGAAAATCCTTCCAAAATAATTTGGGATTATTTTTCCAAAGGAAGATTGGTTATTCCCTTCTTGAAACCATGAAATCAACCTTTTTCTTTCTTAATATCTCCTTGCAAGCTTTGAGTTTTATGTTATCCTCATTTGACTCTTTCCACATTCTCTTTGTCTTTTTGCATTCATCATTAAACCAAAAAATAATTATTTCAAACTTTTGAATTTTTACACTTTTACACTCTTTAAGTACGCTTTAAATTAATTGTATTAATTCATAACCATGAAAGTTGTGGATTGAGATTTTCTCCTTCTAAAAATCTCTCTAACATCATTTTTAAAGGTATTACAATTTCTTAGAGTAAAAAACCTCTACCCTTAAAAAGTAAATGGTTAAAAAAGTGCAGAGTAAAGCACATACGTAGTTGTCATTAATGCTAATGCTTCATTGCGATATTAATACCCAGATTATAAAGTACGCAAGAGGATAACGATGAATATTTGACATTCACTGCGATATCAATACTCGATTATAAACAACGCCAAGTTTAGAATAAAATTTGAACCCTAGCTTTGAAGAGGATAACGATTAAGAAGTTGTTTATCCAGCATATAGAATAATTTGGACAATAGTTTTTTTTTGTTGCAATTTAGTAAAATAAAATTCAAAAAATTAAGTACTTAGAGTGTTTGAATTGCATTTTTTATAATGAAAATGAATTCAGCATTATTAAAAACTTTTAAGACACTGAAATTTAGCAACTATAAACAAATTTTTATAAAATCTTTACCAAATTTTCTAAAAATCTTTACCTAATTCTAAACCATTCTATTACTTTTTTAGACTACACATAACGATTAATATTTAACATTAATGCATCTGTCCATCCATTTAACTTTTATCATTCCAAGAATTATTATTCTGGCCCCTCGTTTCCAATATAGAACTTTTATCATTCCAAGAACCTCGTTTCCAATATAGAACTTTTATCATTCCAAGAATTATTTTTCTGGCACCTCGTTTCCAATATAGAGAAGTTTACTAGAACAATTGTATTGCTATTTTATATATTATTTCACCATACATTTTAAGTTTTCAATACTCACCTTAATTATGTTTTTAAACATTGATTTAGGTTGGTGTCTATATGATAAAATTTAGCTCAATGCTTACCTTAATTATTTTTTAAAACATTGATTTAGGTTTCTATATGATAAAATTTAGGAAAAAATTAAAATTTAGAAATAATAAAAATTAGTTATATTGATAAAATTATTTTTAATTAGTTTGGAGAGTTAGAAGTATTTTTGCTATTGAAAGGTCATGAGTTTATTTATCTTTGTACTCTTGAGATCATAATGATTGAGCCAATAAAAAATGATCATTTCCAATATCTCTATATAGTACAAATATTTCATAAATATAAGTCATTAATCTTCATAAACTCTCTATATATAGTTTCCTTTTTTAATTATTATATTATTTTTTTTAATGAAATTTATAAATATTTTTTACTAATGGACAATATAAATCATTACAAGTTCAATGTGTTTTAGATTACCTTTTCTTTTAGATTTAAATTAATGAAAAAAAATTGTTTTATTTGCACATTTAGATTGATAAAATTATATGTTTACATAATATAATTTAGTAATAGTGCAGGTTTTATTTATAGAGTAAGAATATCAATTTCATCAATTTAAAATTATAATTTTGATAAAAATTTATTTAGATTTCATTTATCATAAACAAAAAAAAATCTTTCACAATGAATAATTTCTAAAATCTAGTTTTAAGGGTTAGCTCAATTGTTCAAGTCCCCATCGTTAAAACATCTTTCTTATTGAGAGGTCACAGGTTCAACTCTCTCAACACTCTAGAAGTGATACCTTCAAGTGGATCTACCTCGCACAAATATAATGCGGGTGTAAGGGTCACCAATCTCCAAGCTTCGTAAACCACATAGAAAAAAATGAATAATTTCTAAGAGAAAAAAATTGCAATTTATATTTTATTGTGAAATGAAAATTACATTCTTTAAATATTAATAAAAGCAAGTGCATATGCATATTGTGCCTAAACGAGTTCAAAGGTGCATTAATAATATACATATAATTTCTTGTTCTTTAGTAATATTCAACGTTTCTGAGAATATAAGGTTGTTTGCATAAATGGAAGGAAAATTGGCTTTGAAAATTTTAAGGTTTCTTTTGCATTGTCACCCATGTTCTATTCTACAAGAGGGGGCTCTTCCCCCTCCTTTAGCTAGATTATTTCAAAAATTCATAACAATTTTGGATCTATTGATATTCCCCTTCAATCTCCTCATCTTCCATATCCTTTTCACAAAGAAACTGGGCAAAGTGGAGTTTTTGGTTTCACAACGAAGCCTTTGACGAGTGCATCTTGGCAAGCTAGAAATATAGGATGTCGCCTTACAAAAGTGGTGCAAGATCCAAAACATGAGGTTAAATCTAATAATATCGGGGAATATATCCAATATATGCAAGATTGCACTATGATTTACAAATTCATTGGATTATGGCTCTCTGAAAAGTTTTTGATTGGGTCGATCTAAAACAAATGGAACCTCTAGGGTAAAATATAATTGGATAGGGGAAAAATGATTCTTCACAATCATTTTCTCCAAATTGGAAGACAAATCAAGGGTTTTTGAACGAGGGCCACATTTTTTTAACAATACAAGGCTCTTTATGTGATTTTGGAAGGAGCATTATAATCTAGAGAAGGAAGACTTCCTTGCTTAACTTGTGTGGGTACAACTCTTTTCTCTTCTGAAGAATAATGGGAGGAGGAAACCATTGAAGTTATCGACAATTCCATCAACAACTTTGTCAAAGTATTGGAGGCTACTAAAAGAGGGAGGTACACATTAGATGCTCAAATTTGTGTTTACATGAATATCTCCCATCTTCTTCCAACATCCATAGATATTTATTATTCAGATAGTTTAGAAGTAGTCTTTAGATTATGAACATGTTCCCTTTAGATGTATACATTGTCATGAAGATGATCATCTTATTAGGGTCTGTTTGATGAATACCAAGGAATTGCCTGAAGATAACCCTTCTCGCAAGGGGAAGAATGATTTTGGAGAATTCCCTTAAAGAATAAGAAATTTGATTCCTTTGGGCACCTCGAATCCTGACCAAACCCGTAGATCTGGAAATAGGTTCAAGTCTCTCTCCTCTCTGAAGGAGTCTCTAAAGCAAGACAACGTTAAATCAAGCATGAAATTAGTGGATGGAAAATCCCATAATCCTCTATTGAGTTGTGCAAAGCCCTTGTAGAAGTATCTTGAATAACACCAACAAAAGCCATTACCACAAGAAATGGTTAGCTCCCCATCTAAATAAGTTGAAGCCCAAGCCCTACCATAAGATATAGTTTTGGATGACTCACCATTGATTTCCCTTGTATAAGAATGACATGGAAAGGATATGAAGGACATATCAGCTCATCAGGGTAGGATTCTGCCCAACGTCTATCTTCAAAACAAGGAAATAAGCCAACTTGACTCAAGTACTTCATATTCTGATCTTCATGTTTAAACAAAATATTTCAAGGTGGTCTCCAAGCCAGACAAAGAAGTGAAAAAGCGAGGCCACAAGAGCAATAAGGAATGGATCCAAGAAGACAATGAAAAATTAGTCAATTTAGTGAAAATCATGCCAATGTCAGAAACATTCCCTCCTTGAAATCTTGAACCTTCATGGAATTTTCTGTGTATTCGAGATTATTGTAGTCAGTTTCTAATTATTTGTTGTCAGTAGACAACTTTCTAGTCACAATAATCTTCTGGATTTAAGTCCTCTTTTGGAAATCTAAGATATATGTAACTTTTTTGATCAATGAAAAGATCATTTACCCCACAAATAAAAATCTTCAATCTTTCCCCTTTTTTATATTCTTTTTAATTTCACGCCACACCACTAAAATGGAGTTATGATGATTCATGAATATCAAGAGAACCTACGATCATAATTCTTAAAAGCAATCGATGTCTTATCTGAATAAGAAGGATTAGTGTCATGATATCTTTTTGTTCCACCAATAAGAATGCCAACTATCACTACCTCCTTCAAGTAGAAAACTCTTTTATCTTTTTCTTCTACTCCGTCCTATGAGAAAGAAGAAAAATCCTTTACTAACACTTACAAGTTATGATTTACCTCATCTTAATTAAATTTTATATTCAAATTCGAATCCTTTAAAAAAATTTCATCTCTTTAATTTTAATTTAATTCTTTTTTTTTAAATAATTTTGAACATAAAAAAAATAACTAGTAAATGTCCTTGAAAATCACATATCCTACCTTTAAATACCAAATTCTCATAATCCATAACCTCTATGTATTTAAAATTCTTCTATATAAGAATCATTTTATCTTAAAAAAAAAACCTTCGATCATCTCAACAAACCCTCACTGATATGCATTTCAACACAAACTCATACACATATGCATAAACTATTATAATTCTCTAAAATACCGTTTTATGTGAGCACCCAAATCATTTTTAATATCCTTAAAAACTAGCATTCTTGTAATTTATGTAATGTTAGGTCGAATTGAGGGAACCAAGTGCAATAAAAAGTCCCTTGCTTTCCCAAAATGAGGGTCCTTATAGAGTGACTTTATACCAACGTTCCTATCATTTTTTTTTCAATTTAGGAAAATGTTACAATAATAAGGTTATTCATTTAATCTATCATTAATTTATAATGAGAACAATATGGAGTTGTAACTTGAATATTACTCTTATTTTTTTTTTTTTTAAATTGAGTGTTTCCTAGTATAATATGAAAAAAATGTTGTAATGACATGTTAGGTTATCTAAACAAAAATTATAAAATATAAGAAATACAAATAATGTAATGTTAAAGTTAAAATAACTTTAAATTAAAATAATAAAAATAAAAATTCTATATTATTACTATGATTTTTATCAAATTTTGTTGGGTAGTTAAGATAAACTTGACTTGGTAAAGTTACTGATGGTTTTTGTGCTCCAAGTCTATAAGAGCCCATGGTGTTGACTCATGGTATTCATGTGAAATGTAGCCTATTTAAAAGGGGCCTTGATCCATCTTAATTCTATATCTATAAAGGGTTGAGAAAGATTAAATTTCTTTTGCACTCAGAAAAGAAGTTTACACCTTGAGAAATTTGATCCCCTTTTGAATATACACGGGTTATTATAATAATAAGGTCACTAGTTTAATGTTTTGTTCATATAATTTTATAACTCCTAAATACAACAACATTAAAGACTTTTGTTTCCCCTAAAATGGTAAAATCTATCCTAATTAAATTGTTAATTTGTGATGAGAACAATATGGGGTTATAAGTTGAATATCACTATTTTTTTATTATTAAATATAAAATCTATATTTTATTTTAATTATTATATATGACATTATTTTTTATTGATTGAATTGATAGTGAATGGGTGTTTTGTTAAGACATTCCATGTGAAAAATGTTACTAGTTCAAATCTCTTATGGGTGCTCTATGTGAAATAGGTAATTAGTTCAAATCTCCCATGGGTATTTATCTCATCAAAAAAAATAAAACATTATTTTTTATCATAGAGGTTGTGTATCTTTCTAGTCTTATGATAGAGGATTGGCATTTCTTTCTGCAGGAATTGAACCTAGGTGTAGTAGAGAACAAACCATACTCCCCACCATCCAAATCAAAGCCAACCCTATTTTTACATAATACGAAAACCTATCATAACTTTACTGTCAAACCAGGTAAAGGGATAACAATCAAACCAGGTAGAGGGACAACAATCATTGATTGTTATCCGTTAATGCAGGTTGACTCATCATTGTTATTAATGGAAAACCCCGCTGATGATCTTTAAGGAGAAGGCTTTCACTCCTGCAAGATGCCTGTAATTGTTATTCAAAGAAAACCTCGTTGTTGGTCCTTAAGGGAGAAGACTTTCAATCTTACAAGATGGCTATAGGTCTGGAGTGGTTAACCTATTTCCCTACATTGGAGAAAAACAAACTCTTAACCAAACAAAATTAATTTTAAGACATACTCCAAACCTAAAACCAACCTGATTACATATAATACCCTTTCCTAAAGTAAACAAAAACCAAATCAAATCTTTCTAACTCAAACTCCAACAACAATATACATCTAACCATCCCAAAATCTTTCTAACTCAGAGTCCAACACCAATATATATCTAACCATCCCAAAAACTAGCATTAGATTTTGACCGGAACACTTATCGTTGCCCTTCGTATGCATCGGCCAAAAGCACACATTTTCTTTGAAGGCATTACTTGGAGAATGTAAAGACTCAAATTTAGAAGGCATTATTTGGAGAATGTACAGACTCTAATTTAGAAGTTTTAGCCACTTTGTCCTCAGCACTACAATCACATGCACTTATAGCCCATGAGACCATGATTCCCCATCCTCATAGAGTGAAGGATAAGGTTGCCTGGATAAGAAATCTGAGATGGCAAAGAGGCGAAAATGTAGACAAATAATCTAAATCTGTACATTTATTTTCGGAATGATTTTAGGGAACGAAAATCATAATTGGAGTACTCTGTGTGAAGTTATGTTGGCTATGAACACAGAGTTATACTTGGTTTCCAGCAATAGATAACCTGTGAATGCATAACGCTGTTAGTTGCAGTTTGCCCATGAATCAGACTTGTAATTGAGGCCCGGATGAAGGATCCTGCAATGGATTTGCTGGGTTGGCACTGAAACGAGGTGTGAACGAGATGAAATGCTTTGGATTTAAAGCCCATAAAATCAGTCTGCCAGTGAAGGTATATATTCTTCTGCCTGTTGTTACTATTCTTAGGCCATGAATCCTGTATCTTGCGCCTCACTTGCAATGCCCTTACAATATTTCCAGCCTTCTGCAACTGCTAAATTCATAAAACCTAACTCCCAACGCAATCGTACAGAACATCTTGTTGGTATATTTTTTATCAGTTGTATTAGGAAAAGTTATGACCCTTGTCCATGGCAGCCCACAGTGTCAAAGTCTGTGACAAACCCATCTATTTCACGCTATGAAGGAAAAAGAGCACTGACCCACATCAAGGTTTATGCTTTGAAAAATCCTAAAGGCTTTGGTCCTGTACCCAAGAAGAAGATGAAAAAGAAGACAAAGGAAATAGAATTCGAGTCAGAAGAAGATGACGAAGGAGGAGAAAGTAGTGATGTTATCCCAGAGGTGGTCACTAACAGAATGATGAAAAGGATTGGGATATTTGTTGGAGCACCCTTAGCCATTGGGATCTGTTTCTTCCCACTCTTCTACTATATGAAAGTGGTTTTGAAGTGGAATGTGCCTGATTGGCTCCCTTTCATCACATCATTTTTCACATTTGGTTCAGCAGCCTTGGGTATAAGTTATGGAATTGTGTCCTCCAGCTGGGATCCTTTGAGGGAAGGTTCGTTCCTTGGCTGGACAGAAACCCAAAAGAATTGGCCTGTGTTTTGGCAGTCTGTATGGAAAAAGCCAGGCAAGAGGTAGAGTGTATTCTTCTCTTTTTTTGTAAACGTATCATATATTACATTAAAATTCAGTGTCAAAAATCAGTTTGCCAGTACTTCAAGAATAGCATATCCAAGTGCCACAGAGTGATTACACCAGATTCCCTTGCCTGCTCAAGCAAGAACTAGCAGAGTAGCTCTGGCTCCAACTGAAATATTATCTCTCTTTCATTTCTCGAGGTCATATTGTTATTGCTCCACACTTTATTGCATATATGCATAGATTTTGTATTAGTATTCTTCCTTCTGGAAGCTTATTTATAAACCAGATAATAGTTTGTTACTATTTTAGAACGCCTGCACCCTTTTTTGGCTTGCATTTCCTGATTTTCCAAGCATTATGACACAGCACAGTGAATTCCAAAAACCTTCATACACATTATGGCACACTGTGGACATGTACATCCTCAGATATTAATAAATCCATTCAGGACTGCAAGTTCGTTCATTGGTGTGCTCACACTAATTGGTTGTGCTAGAATTATCAACTATTCTTTCAAGATTTTCAGGTTGTTAGATCTATGCCGAGCATTTGGGTTTGCAATGTCATTTCCATTCCATGCCATAAATGACTGAAGCCTATTGGAAGCGAGAAAAGGGATTTCACTCATTAGATTAGCAGCTAGTTTGGGCTTTTGTTTCAGCTCAGTATGACAAGTACTGGCTTTTATACCTAAAACCTCATTTAACAAAAAGTTGTTAGCTGTAAAATCCTCTGTGCACACTGCAAACTATAAAAGGGATATGGAGTTTACTTAGGATATGGAGAGACAAGCATTATTTAGGGAAATATGCATCTTAATTGAAGATTATTCGTCCAAGTTTTTGCATGTACAATAGTTATATCAACAATTCACGAATAAGCTTAGGCACTTTGGAATCCACTCCAACTCATCCACCAGGTGAACCAATCAGTACCCCAAACTGAAGGTGCGTATTCATTAAGTTGTTTGATTTCTTCTCAAATGGAAGCCACCCACTTTATGGTTCAACATTGGTAGACTCAGAGTGAATCTCTTGTCTGTTTTGAAAAGCTTTTCGTGATAAAAAATGAGCATGGTCTCAACTAGTCTGATATTAACCTTAGTCTTGGTTTTAAACAGACTGAGGCTCACCAGCGGGACTGTCTGCTCCAAACATAGATTTTTTAAGAGAAACTCTATTATGATTTTCATGCTTAGTTGCTGCTAATAAGCTGGTCTATTTATCTTCAATGTTTGATAGCCTTCCCTCATTGATTGTAATTCATAACGCAACAATCCAAACAGAATAAAGTTTGTCCTTTTATATGCTTTTTTACAAGACTTGAATTTTACTTATTACATGCATCGAAGATTCTGTGGACGCCATAAGAAAACTCCATCTTACGAAAAACCATTGCTCAATCCATTGGCGTTTTTTATGATGTTAAACAGAGAAATTAAGATATTGATTGTCAAAAATAGATATAAAGAAATTAGGATACAGATAGCCAAAACAGAAAAAACTGATGATGTTTAAAAGAACATTGCAGGGATAGAAACTACAGAAAAACCAAAAGAAAATCTTCTACAAGAGAGAATGAAATTGATCTAGTTGTGTGTCAAATATAAGAGAATATCTAACATATATAAGAATGAAAAGGGCCCAAAATTGACAAAATATAGTTGTCACAGCTGGACAGTAAGGATGCCTATGTAAACTTACCATTAATGATAGATGGCCCTGCATCGGAAAAATATTCTAACACTCCCCCTTAAGTGAAATGTAGGATTAAATAAAGAAGACAAAATGGGTCTCGACAACTTGGCCTACTAATGTACCAAAGTCAAATCCTCATAAGCAGCGCAAATGAGAAAAACCTGTAGGAAAAAGCTCCTCCCTGAAAGAGAAAGCAACATAAACAAAAATGAAGGTAGGAAGACTTAAGATGACCCCCAATGACAACTTCTTTTACCCCAATCATTGATTGTAACTGGAGAAAAGTAGGTGATGCCAAAGGTTTAGTGAAGATGTTTACAACTTGCTGTTCAATAGTTAAATACTCCAAGTTGTGAATACCATCTTCGAGGAGTTGTCAAATGAAGTGCATATGAATCTCAATGTGTTTCATCCTTTGATGCTCCACTGGATTGTGAGAAATGTGTATGGAACCTTGATTATCACACCAAAGAGTAGTAGGATGATCTTATTGAATGTCAAACTCTGTCATTAGCTGTCAAAGCCAAAGAACTCCCTAACTAGGAAGAACTGCAGCATGAAACTCAACCTCTATAGAACATAATGCAATCATTGATTGCTTCTTGCAAGACCAGGCAATAGGAGTAGAACCAAGGTGATACAAAGCTGAATGTGGAATTTTGATCATCAATTGAACCAACTCAATCAAATTTAGTGAAACCTACAAGCTGAGAAGCACTAGAGGTGTACTGTGCCAAAATTGGTGGTAGCCTTAGTGTACTTCAGAATTCTCTTTGCTGCCTTCCAATGATTCTCATGAAGATCTTGAGAGAATTGAGAGACAAGGTCAACTACCAAATAAATGTCAGGATGTGTATGAATCAAATACAATAGACTCCCAACTGACTTTCGACACAATAAAGGATTAACACACAGTGAAGATCAAATTGTGGAAAGAGTAACACTCGGCTGAAATGGAGTAGGTGCAGACCTGCAATCAGCCATGCCAAAGGCTAAAGTAAATCAAATGCATACTTCTGTTAAAAAATGGAGGTCCTTTCTGAAGATTGAAGAATTTGCAGACCAAGAAAATAATGCAAAAGACCTAGATATGTCATGTCAAACTACTACATCAATTTTTGTTAAACATTCTGAATCATTGCTGAACTCCTTGTGTGAATCAAATCATCCACATAAAGAGCTTGGATCAAGAGATCAATGTCTTACCTTCGAGTGTAAACTGTAGGATTAAAATGACAGCAATTGAAACGTGTAGTAATTAGAAAACTATCAATCTTCTCATACCAAGCTTGAGGAGCTTGTTTGAAACCATATAATGAATGCTGAAGCCAGCAAAAAAAGAAGAATCCTACACAAATGCAAGAGGCTGTTTCATGTAGATTTCCTCATGTCAATCACCATGCAAAAAAGTGCTTGTTACATCCATCTAGTAGATTAACTAGCTTTGGGAGGCAGCAAGAGAAAGCACAAGGCATATGGAATTCATCTTGGAAATAAGGGCAAAGGGCAAAGGTCTCAGAACAATCAACCCCTTCAATCTGTGAAAATCCCTTGGCCACAGTATGTGCCTTATGCTTGTCAAAAGAGCCATTTTGCTGCATATTTGGTTGTGTATACCCATTTATAACAAAATAGTCTTCATTTTTTAGAAAGAGGAACAAGATCCCATTTATGATTCTTCGTTAAGGAGGGATACTCCTCTGTCATGGTATCATCCCATTGTAACATTGCTTGTTTTGGCCCTTGCATTTTGTAATGTCAAATGTAATCGCAACACCAATGTGGGAAAACCACGACTGGCTCAACCCCTAATTAAACATTTGCTAATTATTATTAAAAAATAATTAAAAAACAATTGAAGAAGGGACAACTTTACATATCCTTGGTCCGAGGGAAGCTTGCTTGCTTGTGTATTCCATAAGCCATAATGTCTGAAGCTGTTTGCTTGCTCACCTAGTTTGAAAAGCCATGACCCGACTCAACCGAATTTAATGCTGAAGTTGCTTGCCAACTCGAGGAGCCATTATTTGATAGGTTTTAATATGATGCGATTGGGGCCGAACTAGAGTTGGCAGTGCTGCTGACAATTCATTTATGAGAGCAGATATTGGATTGGGTGGTGCCTATTTCCACTTTTCCCCTCTCCCATATCAAAGAGACAGTCATCAGGAAAATGCATTGAAGAGCTAAGGCAGTGCTCTCCCAACGGTACCAAGGGATGCAAGAGAAATTCTAGTTGTATGCACAATAGAAGTGAATTCAGGGTTCAACGATTTGAGGGGAGTTCTTTAACTATGTTTGAGATCATTGAATTCTTGTTTGAGCCCGTATTTCTAGTGTGAAGAGCAGAGATTGAATTCAAACACTAAGTTCTTTCCTTTGGCTGATGAACCACTTAGTGTTAGCAATTTGGCCAATGAACCACTTAGTGCTAGCAATTTGGCCAATGAACCACTTAGTGCTTCCCAGTTGGCTAATGAACCACTAATTGCTTGTTGACTGTTTAATGAAACTACTAGGTGCCTGCCTTGATTGATGAACCACTAAGTGCTTGCCATCCGATCGTTAACCAACCTACATAGTTAATTCAATCCTATGGCTCTGAGCAACATACTTCCATGAAAATTGGGCGAAGCCTAGTGTATTGTAACTCAGAGAGTAAGCGGGCCACTGAGGTGCTTACTACTAGAGAGTAGTTGATGAACCACCTATACAGTGGACTCCATCTCCTACATGTTTGGCCAATCCATTGGTGTGAATTTCCCTATGCAAGCATCCCCTCATGGATTTGGCTTGAGGGTGGTTAGCTACAAGAAATATTGCAGTGCAATTGGCTATGGATGGGTGGAGAGTGGAAGTCCCTCCTTCAGTTTCTAGCCAGCTCAATTCATTTAGATAAGTATAAAATGGTGCCTATTTGACTTTCATGTTGTGATAGCCTTGTTCTATTATTGAATGTTAGTATGGTCATGCATATTCACGTGTGGATGTTTGAAAATTGTTGTGACACTTACTATTGGTTGTCTTGAACATTATGGATTAAATGACCAATAACACCTTGGAACTACCACCCTGTTTATGATTTATAGTTATTTGTATGCTTGGAGCTGAAAAGTGTTGTAAATTGAAAATCTCTGCAATATTTCCTTGTTGTTGTTACTAGGAGGCTAACTTCAAATTATTCACTTAGAATATGGCATATTGAGTAAATGCATGACAAAATCCTTAAGAATTGAGTTGTGGGATTGTTTCACCTGTTGGAGGCCATTGTTCAGGCCTTGACCATCTCCTTCAAAAAATTTGATGGCACATCTCTGCCTCCTCCGTGTGACACTACATTTTTTGAAATAGCACTGTCAAAGTTGTGGTGGAATCGACAACCATTGGGAGAATTTACGTCTGTTGGCACCGTTAATCAATGAGACCACCTGCTCCTTGTTGACGCTTACGACCTAGTGTGCTTTCACAATCAAGCGAAGATAGTAGAGCGATGGCAGCGTTTGACATAAAATTTTCCATTTGTCGGGGTTGTCAACTGATGGGACTACCTGCTGCTCATCGGTGCTTACAAACTATTGTGCTTTCACAATCAAGAAGTGGTGGTAGAGTCGTGGAAAATTTTGGCATAAATTTTTTCATGTATCAGGGTTGTCAATTGATGGGACTACCAGTTGCTTGTTGGTGCTTACGACTTGTCGTACTTTCATAATCGGGCGACAATGATGGTGGTAATTGCATAAAATTTTTCATTTTTCAGGGCCGTCAACTCACGAGACCACCCACTGCTTATCAGATTGATCCTCTGGGCCTCGTTATTGAGTGGCCTTCTTGGATGGCGTGATCAGGGCATGGTTAGATCAATGGCCCAGGTTCACTTTGGCCCCCCCCTTGATCTATCGTGGGTTAAAGAATATGGGGTGACGGGGAGGTGGCGGGGGGGCGGGGGCAGGGGGGTATGATATGGGAACTTTCGTCGTGAGACCCTCATTAAATGGGCGCTACCCCGAGGAGGTGACATGGTGGTATGGGTCCCATCAATCACCCTCATTCACCCGGGTCCCCCCTGGTCTCCTGTGAGTTAACAAAGGGAGGGGGGTTCGAAACAAGAACTCACACACGATAAAAACCACTTCGGGGTTTGGTGGAACTTCGAAGTGGAACTCTGTGCAAGAGTGACTACCTCGCGTGTGGCCCATATCTCTTCCAGTTGAATTCCTTTTCAAGTAATGGATCTGGGTAATCAACATCTAGTGGTGGCAAGGGCCGCCACCTATGTGCACAGGCCAAACCCCACATGGGCTAGATTTTCCTTACTTAATGTGGCCCACATTCGAGATCTAGGAATTTGAGGTATGGTGGGGTATTAACTTCTACAACAAGCCATATGTGGTTGATGTCAGATTTATTCACCAAGGATTGGTTGCATCCAGAGGACTAGATGTGGACGAAGGAAAATCTACAAGTGTAAGGCCAAATGTGGCAGAACTAGATACAATGTGAGATGGTTGCAACACATGAAGGGGTAGGCCCAATGGGCCAACATGCCAGAGTTGATGTGGAAATGGCCACTAGGACTAGTAGTGGCCACATGAATGCTAGGTAGGGAGTCTCGGTAATGATGTGGACCCATGTTATGAAACCAACTCCAAAAATAGAAGAAAAGAGAGATCAATGCCTTAAAAATCAGCCACTTCGAGAGGGCAACCTCCAATATATTACATAAATGAACAATTCTTGGGTGATACAAATGACCAAACCTTCTTCTATATATATGAGTCCATGGGCCCACGATATAATCCTAGCCGATTTAACAATAACAATGTAAGGGCACAATAATAACAATATTGGGATTACAGGGGTACAATAATAACAATAAGGGGGCTACACTAATAACAATAAGGGACTAAACTAGTAATATAGGGACCTAACATGTCCCTCTCCTTCAAAAAAGTGTTGTCCTCAACGCTTGAGTAGCTCTGGGTGCTTCTGTATAAAATTTTCATCCTCCCATGTAGAATCTTCAGTGGGTAAGTTCTTCCACTTGATGAGATACTCTAAAATAGATCAATTTCGTAGCCATCGAGTTCTTGTTTCCGTGACTGCTTCAGGTTCCAATATGATTTTTCCTTCATCATCAAGTTCTAGCAATATTGTTTGAACTGGAAGATTTTCACCTATAACCTTCTTTAAGCATGAAACATAGAAAACTGGATGCACTTGTGAAGAAGTAGGAAAGTCCAATTTGTATGCCATAGTACCAATTTTTGCAACACCCTGTAAGGACCATAATACTTTGGCAATAATTTATTATCCTTTTTAGCTTGCTTGAGGGACATTTGTTTGTATGGTTGTAGTCGTAAAAATACCCAGTCTCTTACATCAAAAGTTCTCTTGCTGTGATGTTGATATGCCTGTTGTTTCATTCGATTTTGTGCCAAATTTAGGTTATCCTTTAAGAGTTGGAGAACTTCTTGTTGATGCTCGATGTGCTTCCACTGCTTGAACCTTAGAATTTTCTCTTAAAGATGATGTGATGGACAATGGATGATATCCACAAAGTGCCATAAATGGGGTCATTTTTGCTGCAGTATGGAAGGAAGTGTTATACCACCATTCAGCGAGAGGTAACCACTTGACCCATTGTGTTTGTTTATCAGATACAAAATAACGAAGATATCCTTCCAAACATTTATTCACTCTCTTAGTTTGACCATCAGATTGAGGACGATAAGATGAGCTATGAGCTAATTGAGTACCCAAGCAAGAAAATAACTCCGTCCAAAAAATTCCAGTAAAAATGGGATCTCTTTCGCTCACAATAACCTTTGGGTTTCCATGTAGCTTTTGAACTGTGTCCATAAATGTAGTAGCAACTGTACTTTCTTTACATGGATGAGATAATGCACAAAAGTGTGCATACTTGGTAAGTCTATCAACTACCACCATGATGACATTCTTTTCTTCTGACTTAGGGTAAACCTGTGATAAAATCCATTGAAATCTCCTCCCAACGTTGACTTGGAATGGATAAAGGTTGTAGAAGACCTGGGGTCTTAATTGTCTCAACTTTATTTTGCTGGAAAACCAAACATTCTGCCACAAACTTTTGAATATCAGATTTAAGGCCATCCCAAAAAAATTCTTTCTTCATCCCGTGGTAAGTTTTTAAAAATCTCGAGTGTCCTCCTAACGGAGAAGTGTGCAATTTCAAAAGAATCTTTTGTTTTAGTTGGGAATTCTTACAAAGATATAAGCGATCTTTGTACCATAAGGAATCATTTTTCCAACTAAATGGATCAGATGTACTAGGATCTTGCTACAAATTTTGAATGAGTGTCCACACTTCTTCATTCTTCTTCCATTCATCCCTTGCTTCGGTTATCCAATCTGGTTGGATAATAAAAATGGCACAAAGCAATGCTTCCACCTCTTCATTCTTTCTTGAGAGTGCATTTTCAACAACATTTAGCTTCCATTTTTTGTGGATTATTTCAAAGTCATAACCCAACATATTTGTGACTCATTTTTGCTGCTCTTCTGAAGATAGTCTTTGTTCCAAAAAATGTTTAAGACTATCATGATCAAGTATCAAATCTTTCGGTGAAAATCACAATGGAGAAATTTTTGTCGATGCATTTCGAACCAGCCAATGTGGTTCATCATCAAGACAAGATACGAAATCTGATCTAGGACTCGGCTTAAATAGAAAAAAAAGCTCCAAATCGCCGTTGTACAATAATGGCTAGTTTGACCATAAAAATAAAAAATAACAATAACAAAATAACAATAAAAATAAAACTATAAATAAAATAAGATATGAAAAACTAAAAACTAAAAATAAACATAAATAAAATAACAGCGAGTTTGACAAAAAAAATAAAAAAATAAAAAAATAAAATAAAATAAAATAAAATAAACAATAAATCAATAAAAATAAACAATAAAATAATTTTTAAAAAAATTAAGAATAAAAAATAAAAAATAATAATAAGAAAAATAAATAAATAAATAAATAAATAAAATAAATACAAATAAAATAAAATAAAAATAAAAATAAAAATATTAGAAAAAGAAAAAAGTAAAAAAGTAAAAATAAAAATAATAATAATAATAATAATAAAATAATAAAATATACATTAATTGAATATAATTCAATAAATAATTTGAAACTAAATTAATTCCTTTATTTTTATTTTTTATTTATTTATTTATTTATTTTTATTAATAAAAATAAAAAGTAAAAATAAAATAAAATAAAAATAAAAATAAAATATTAGGAAAAGAAAAAAAAAAATATACATTATTTGAACATAATTCAATAAATAATTTGAAACTAAATTAATTCCTTTATTTTTATTTTTATTTTATTTATTAAAAATAAAATAAAAATAAAAATAAAGGAATTAATTTAGTTTCAAATTATTTATTGAATTATGTTCAATTAATGTATATTTTATTATTTTATTATTATTATTATTATTATTTTTATTTTTATTTTTTACTTTTTTCTTTTCTTAATATTTTTCTTTTTCTTTTTATTTTATTTTATTTTTTATTTATTTATTTTTATTTTTATTTTTTATTATTATTTTTTTTTTGATTTCTTATTATTAATTTTTATTTTTTATTCTTAATTTAAAAAAATAAATTATTTTATTGTTTATTTTTATTGATTTATGGTTTATTGTTTATTGTTTATTTTATTTTATTTTTTAATTGTTTATTTATTTTTTTGGTCAAACTAGCCGTTATTTTATTTATGTTTATTTTTAGTTTTTAGTTTTTCATATTTTATTTTATTTATTGTTTTATTTTTATTTATTGTTTTGTTATTGTTATTTTTTATTTTTATGGTCAAACTAGCCGTTATTGTACGACGACTTTTTGGAGCTTTTTTTTCTTATTAAGCTGAGTCCTAGATCAGATTTCGTATCTTGTCCTGATGATGAACCACACTGGCTGGTTCGAAACGTGTCGACAAAAATTTCTCTATTGTGATTTTCACCGAAAGATTTGATACTTAATTCATGGATCACAGAAGTCAAATTTCTAACTATCATGATCAGTTTTTACCTTAAAGTGTCTTCCCATTAGGTAAGGTCGCCATTTCTTTAGTGCATGTAGTATTGCTAACATTTCCTTCTCATAAATAGCTTTCTGTAAATACTTTCCTTTGATTGGACGACTTTCAAAAGCAATGAGTCTTCCTTCTTGCATTAAAACAACACCAATTCCATTTCCTGAGGCATCACATTCCACAATAAAGGTTTTTGTGAAGTCTGGCATAGCTAAGACTGGTGCTAGGCACATTGCCTCTTTAAGATGTTCAAAGGTCTTAGTTGCTTCAAGAGTCCATGAAAATGCATCTTTATTCAATAATGTGGTTAGAGGTGCTGCTATTCTCCCATAATTCTTAACAAACTTGCGATAATACCTTGTTAACCTGAGAAATCCTCACAACTGATTTATGGTTGTGGGGACTTTCCATTCCTTAATGGCTTTAATTTTGTTAGGGTCTACCTTAACACCCTCGTGAGATACAATATGACCCAGATATTCCACCTCTTGTACTCCAAAGAAAGATTTGGATGTTTTTGCATATAATTGTTTCTCCTGCAATAGTTTGAGCACCCTGTCAACATGTTCAACATGATCCTTCCAAGACCTGCTATAGATTAGTATATCATCAAAAATACTAGCACAAATTTTCTAAGGAAGGGTTTGAAAATGGAATTCATCAACCCTTGAAATGTAGAAGGTGCATTGGTAAGGCCAAAAGGCATGACCAAAAATTCATAATGACCGTCATGAGTTCAAAATGCTGTTTTTGGAATATCTTCAGTCTTCATTCTAATTTGATGATATCCTGAACGAAGATCCAACTTGGTAAAATAAATTGCTCCATGTAATTCATCCAATAATTCATCAATCACATGAATGAGAAATTTATCTTTAATGGTGAGCTTATTGAGCTCCCTATAATCCGGACACATTCGCCATGATCCATCCTTCTTGTGTACCAATACTACAGGAGCAGAGAAAGAACTTTGACTAGGTTGAATTATACCCGCCTCTAACATTTCCGCAATCATACGTTCAATTTCGCTCTTTTGGAAGTAAGGATATCTATAAGGCCTAATGTTTGGAGGAACACTTCCTGGAATCAAATGAATAGTATGATCATGATCACGAATAGGTGGGAGTCCTTTGGGAGTTTCAAACACCTTGGAATGATTGTCCAAGACTTGTTGGAGATCTGCAGAAATAGATGATTTTGATGTTGGAACTTCTAGTGAGCATAATTGTGCAATTACGCCTCTTTGTTCTTTATTTAGAATCTTTGTCGTGAAATTAGAGCTTATTATCTTTCCTGGCTTCCCTACAATACCCTGTAATTCGACTTCCTTTCCTTCTGAAAAAAAAATTCAAGAAAAGTTCTTGAAAATTAAAAGCTACCGTGCCCAAAGATTGTAACCATTGTACTCCTAGTACAACATCAACACCTCCCATAGGAATGGAAAGCATTGGACTATTCAATACATATTTCCCCATGGTTAGCTTAATATTATGGCATTTTCAGAGAAATTTATAGTTCCTCCATTTGCAACCATCACTTGACATTCTCAGCTGGGTATAGGAAACAATTCAATTCCTCGCTACCTTACAATGAATAAAATTATGGGTACTACCCGAATCAATCAACACTATTACCTTTTTCTTCTTCATATGTCCTTCTATCTTGAGAGTTTGAGGAGTGGTAATTCCTTCCAATGCATTACACGATATGGTCAGACTCATTTCTTCCTCTTCTAGGGTTGGTTCCTGATGTATATCCTCTTCTTTTGAAGATTCTTGTTCATTTTATTCTTCCTCTTCACAATCTATGTAAAATAATTACTTCTCAACACACTTATGACTTTTAGTGTATTTGCTATCACAACTCTAGCAAAGCCCTTTTGCTCTCTTTTTTTCTCCAATTGTTGTGGTGTCAACCTTGTAGGTTGTGGAAGTCTAGGAGTAGCAACACTTCCATATTTATATATGTGAGTGGTAGGCTTCCTTGATGCCATAATTTTACATTCAATTTTTCTTGCCAACCTAAATGCCTTTTCCAAAGAATCAGGTTCCCAAATGCGAACTTCATGTTGGATGTTATCCTTTAAGGTCCCTATGAAGACATCAATCATGTGTTCCTTTGGAATATCAGTTACCCTTATATTCAGTTTTTGGAAGTCCTCAATGTCCTCCACCACTGAACCCTTTTGTTTGAAATTTATCAATTGGCTAAAGAAGGTGTTGCTTTTTGTATC
Source organism: Pinus albicaulis (assembly GCA_034641835.2). Classification (NCBI taxonomy): domain Eukaryota; kingdom Viridiplantae; phylum Streptophyta; class Pinopsida; order Pinales; family Pinaceae; genus Pinus; species Pinus albicaulis. Next base: position 860,453,546 of record CM076581.1, read on the forward strand.
CTCATAATGTGCTATCATTTCCTCCGTAAAAATTGACCAAGTGACAATTTTTTTATGGGAGTAAAGCCTTCGATACCATACAAATGTATTTTGTTCTAAATGTAAAGTTACAATGTGCACCTTTTGTGTGTTTTGCACATTATTGAAATCAAAATATTGCTCCATCTGTAGTATCCATGTTACGGAATCCTTGCCATCAAACTTCCTCATATCCATCTTTGGAATATGGTGGTTCTTCCATCCAACATTAGAGTTTATGAAATCACGATTAACATTTATTTTGTTCTCATCATGAGTTTCCTCTACTATCTTTTCGCCATTAGGAAACATTTCTTGTATCAACTTTGCCAAACCTTCGATGTCTACTTTTGGATCATTCTTCATGTTTTCCGTGTTGTCTTTCATTTTTTCATCGATCTTAGCTTCCAGGTCATCCATCTTAGCTTCCATGCCCACTTCCATGCCATCCATCTTAGCTTCGAAACCATTCATCTTAGCTTCCACACCTTTCTTCAAACTATCCATCTTAGTTTCCACGTCTTTCTTCAAAACTTCCATTTTATTTTTTGTTGCTCTTTGTGATAGCAAAATTTGGTGCACTTGCTCTTGTAATTTCGATATCTTATGTTGTGTTTCTTCGTCTTCATGAGTCATAATAGAGCCTTTTGAAGGCTTAATGGCTATTGAATTCTTTTTAGGGGGAATTTTAGAACCCAATACTGCTATCTATTCTTCAATATGCCATTGGAATAAATTCAAACTATTTTTTTTTTTTTTTTCAAACGAGACTTATGTAATTCGAAAAAAATACACACCTTTTTCTTGCTTTTTAGGGGCTCTATATTGAAACTGAATTATCTCTGTGATTTTATTCTTCAATATCTAAAATTCGGCCCCAAAGCAGCTCTCTGAATCTTCTTTCAAATGCCATAGGTCTGACCTGATTTGGATTCTTCAAGACAAAGTAATGCCCAATCTCCCATGATGACCTAATTATGGACTGGTTCAGTAGAGCGAACTTATACGACTTGTCATGTGTGACTGTTTCCTCCTTCGGCTCTGACATTGATAATACCGAAAACTATAGTCCGTGTACTTGCGTCCACTTTTTACATAATCCCAATCCGACGCTCAGAGAGAGTGTTATGACGTTTTTCCCACGATCACCTCTTTGACATGAAATTTGGGAGCTTGAAACAATCCTAACTTCCACAGATCATATTTCCAAAAATATTGCGAACCAAGATCTGAAATGTTTACAGGAAGTTCCTCAGGATTTCGGCTTCGCATTGTAAAAATTTCAGCTTCAGAAACTTTGTATACGAAATGTTATAGCGAAAATTCCACGATGACCTGTTTTAGTTGAAATTCAGGAGCCTGAAAAAACCCTGACTTCCCCAGATCATATCTCCGAAAATATTGCGAACCAAGATCTAAATTTTTTATAGGTGGTTCCTTAGGATTTCATCTTCGCACTGTACAAATTGCAGCTTCTGAACCTTCGTAGAAACAAAGTAATTGCGAAAATGCCACGATGACCTGTTTGGAGCAGCAAAACCCTAGAATCCAAACCTCTGATACCAAATGTTATGAAACCAACTCCAAAAATAGAAGAAAAGAGAGATCAATGCCTTAGAAATCAACCAGTTCGAGAGGGCAACCTCCAATACATTACATAAATGAACAATTCTTGGATGATACAAATGACCAAAACCTCCTTCTATATATAGGAGTCCATGGACCCACAATATAATCCTAGCCGACCTAACAATAACAATGTAAGGGCACAATAATAACAATATTGGGGTTACAGGGGTACAACAATAACAATAAGGGGGCTACAATAATAACAATAAGGGACTAAACTAGTAATATAGGGACCTAACAACCCATATCATGCCAATGTGGTAGTGCCACATGGAAATATTGAGGTGATGTGGACCTCGCATTACAATGGCATGGCGGTGCCACGTGTGCTAGATAGGAGTAACGTGGATGACATGTGGCAGTGCCATGCTGATGTGGTTCTCTTTATGATTGGTCAAAATTCAAATGGGTATAACTTTCAATCCAGGAGTTGGATTGAGATAAATGTTATATTATCGAAAATATCTTGATGAGTTGAACACGATGGTGGTTTCATAATTTAGTTCCACAAACTTTGAAAAGGAGGATTTTTGTAACCCCATCTTCGTAACAAACATTGAAGGTCAGGTGAAATAAATAAGTAACACCTCTTGCAGCTTGAGAAAGTACAAGGTGGTGGGAGGGAGTATTATAGAGTGGTATCAAAGCTCAGGTTCAACCCTCGATGTGAAAAGGCTCACAAACATGATTTAATATAACATATTAGTTATTACATACGCTAACTTTCCTTATACTTATAATTGATGTGGTTGCTAACCTTTCTAGAATGCTTACATGCATTTTATTTTATATTCCTAACATGGATTTTTATTTTGTGAACATCTCAGATCAACATGTTTAGTACTAACAGACCAAGGTAATAAGTTACTATGTCCATGTCAGAATTAACTATAAATGTGTAGAGACCAAACCTATATTTTACTAGATGAGCGCTAGGCCTTAACTATTTTTTTTTTTTTTTAAACACAGTAACTAGGAATTTACACCATAATCATACAAGTTGAACCTCAGTAAAAATTAATTCACTTATATCAAAGTCCATAAATTTATCTTCATAACACATACATCTATTTAACTTGTTGATCTAGGCACAATGAAATCATCCTAAATAAAAACAATTCTAGGCATCATGAAATCATCATAAATAAACACAATATAACTAACACATGTACCGTTCACCCTTAGACGAGAGCTAACTTGACTTGCCGCTTCTTGAGCTCCTTTATTGTAGTCTACCTCCAAGCTTGAATGTTGTAGTGCTTAACTCGAATGTAATGACCCACCGGTTGACCTCCCAGCCTACTCCTTGGGTACTCTCCTTTTCTGCGGACCCCCGAGCTGCAATGGAGTTGTACAACGAAGGAATGTGCTAGCTGATAGAGGTGAGCCTCTCTTGGCTCAAGAGTTCTCTCTTTATAATACTCTATCTCACCAAACTCAACTATAGCTCATAACCACTCAAAATGACATAATCTCCTCCATCCAACAATAGCGCAAAACCCCAAAAGTCCTTTTCCCTTCCATTTCCTTTTCTTTTATAGAATGCTTCATAGGTGACACTTGGAATTTCATGCATAAATAATTATTTTTTTATTAACCAAAAATTTGATTATTCACCCATCCATGTGTCACTCTCTCATCAAGACTCTCCAAAAATAATTTACTTAATTATTCATTTAAAATAGTATTTTCCTCAACCCAACAAGACTTCTTATTTCTTCTCCTAGTTGTCTCTTGATTCCCCTTTTTCTACTCCTTAATTTGTGTTTATTACTGAAGTTAATTGATAAGTCTGAGATTTGGTCCCCTAAACTACCTCAATTTGCCTTCATGATGAATATTCTTATGTTGGCTCTTGCCACATGGAAGTTCTCTAGATTTCTCAAATTTTAATTTATTAATCTTATTTTAATTCACCACCCTCTTCTCTTAATGAAGTTTTTAATAAATCTTTATACTTAACTCTATGTCCCTCTTTCCCCCTTTTACCTAGTTAAGTTACTTATGTACATTATCCACTTAATATTTTGTTTTAACATGGAAAGGGTAGAGTTATCATGGTAAAATATTTTATCTCTTCCTATTCCTCCCTTACCCTAAGTTTTATTCTTGATTTAATTCCTTTGGTTATAACCTCATATACCACTTGATATGAATTAGTTGGATTTTCATATATTGATTTTATTTATTAGTTTCTTTAATGATGTCGAGATGTCAAGTTTGGTCATGCCCTTCAAGAACTTCCATTCGAAGTTCCAAGGGTGCCATGCCTAAGAATTTATTTTTGATGCCAAGGGTGCTAAGTCGGTCGTGCCCTTCAAGAATTTCTTCTTGAAATTCCAAGGGTGCCACACCTGATCTAGGTGGATATCGGTGGCCAACCACCTATTCCATTTGGACCAGCACCATCAATTCTTGCAGCTTTTCACATTCAGCACAACTTACTATTTTTAGCAGGTTCTCGGGTCCTCCACTCTCGGAGCCGTTTTGGGGGCTTAATGATCCAGGTGGATATTGGTGGCCACCCACCTATTCCATTTGAACCCCCATCTTCAGTTCTTTCAATTTTCAAGTTGCAACAAAACTTACTATTTTTAGCAGTTTTTCGGGTCCTGAACTTCCGGAGCCGTTTTGAGGCCCTAAACGACATTTTTTGGGAAAACGGAGAGCAACATGGGTCCATGGACCGATGTTGCTCGTTCAAAAATTGAAGTCCTCGGATAGATCTTTCTAACGAGCCATTGAACGCGTCAAACGGAGATCGGGTGCCAAAGTTATGCCCCCGGGAAGTTGAACCACCAATTTACCCAAACGGGCGCCCACAGTTTTGGCGCCTCATCTCCTACGGTTAGGTTTTTGGACGTTTCAGATTCTACATTGTTTCTCAACAACAAATAGGCCCTCGAGCCTCATTGTAACACAGTTCAGAGGTCTGTAGCCATCACATCTCTTCTCAGAGATTCGCTACCAGCACCCTAGCTATTTTATTTCCATTATGCCTGTAAGCATATTTCTGTTATTTGATATTAATGAAATGAAGCATTATTTCCGTTGCATCTCTATGTTCATGGTTATTTCTATATTCTGTTGCATTCCTGCATAAAATCTGGATCAATGGTATCAGAGGGGGTCTGCTCTTTCTTTTTTTTTCTTTGCATGTCCCCAACGCGGTCAGGGTATAAGGAGTTAGGGCTCGATCTGGTTGAACCCTTGCAAGATCAGCCTCGCAAACCCCGACGACCTCCCATGGCGAAAGAAAAGAAAGACGAGGGAGCAGGAGATCCTATCAAAATACTGCTCGAGGAGGCTCTCGAGAAACAAAGGAACGTGATGATGGATAACTTTGCTCAAATCCTTCAACGACTACCCACATATGGCGCATCTGCATCCAACAGCCACTCTGGAGGCGCCACTCCCTTCAAGGTACAGGTAAAATTTGACATTCCTATATTTGAAGGAAAAATAGATGCAGACGCTGTAGACAGATGGTTAAATTTGTTGGAAGGGTATTTCTCAGTCCATGACTTCTCTGACCGAGAAAAGATTATTTTTGCACTCCTCAAAGCCGCCCCCCATGTCAAAGACCGGTGGGAAACCTACCGTGAGCAAGAGGGAAAAGGGGAACCCTCTCTGTTCTCGACCACACCCACTTGGAATTCGTTCCGAGACGGCATCAAGGAACAATATTACCCTGTGGAGAGCTATGAGGACAAATACATCTAATGGACCACGTTGCGGCAACAAAAGGATCAAGATGCACGAATCGGACGAACTGCTCCATACCCCCGCGCACAAAGTTGGGTATTAAAGATTCAGAGAGACATTTGTGCTCAAGTACCGTGTGCCTTTCTCGCACAAACACATCTGTGGAGGAAATGGAGTTCCTCGACATTACATCGCTTGGCACAGCATATTGCTATGCCGCCAAGATCGAGCAGAAATTTAAGCAGAAGAAGCGAGACTTTGGATCTGCGAATCCGAAAGGTGCCCTCGAACCGAAGAACAAGGGGCAAGGCCAAAGCAATGCGACTCAGAACAACACCACAAATCCAAATAAGGACACAGGGAAGTGGTGTGAATTTCATAACAGCCCCACTCACAGCACAAACGAGTGTCGAACCAAACAGTCTTTGGTGGCTGAACTAAAGGCACCTGAATCAGATGCATTTTCTGATCCTGAGTTAGAACCAGACAAAGGCAATGACAAAGGGAAGCAAATCATTGATGCGGATCCCAGTGCCATTGTTGCCACCACCAAGATCCAGAAGGAGGGTCCAGAGGATCCAGAGGAGGGGGAGCGCCTCTTCCAGTCGCAGATGTGGGTGAAGGGGTCTCCGCTGCAGTTTCTCGTCGATAGCGAAAGCCAAAAGAACCTCATTTCAGCAGACGTCGTGAAGCGGCTCGGCCTACCAACCATAGCACACCCGCAGCCGTATACCATCGGGTGGCTCCACCCAGGGAGAGATCTCCGCATCCGCCAGCAGTGCCGACTTCCATACAATATCAAGCCATTCACGGATGAGGTCTTGTGTGATGTTGCTCCTCTTGATGTAGCTGATGTATTATTGGGCCAACCATACTTGTGGAGGCGACATGCTGTGTATGAGTCTAGGCCTCGTGCTGTTATTATTACTTTGGGAAATAACTTGTACAGGATACCGAAGGTAGTACCGCCTCCTGCCATCTCTTTGACTACTGCAAAACAACGCAGTAAGATTGTTTCCCAGACCAGGAAATTCATTTTCCTTACGACTCACTCACAGGGAAAGAAGAATATTGTGGCCACAACCTCGAAACAGGGCTCCCTTTCAAGGCTGCAGTAGATGGACAAAGTCATGGAGGAATACGATGACAATTTCTCCTCACTCATAGAGGTTCCTCTACACTGTCAGGACAAGCACTCCATTGATCTGACTCCCAATGCACCACCACCTGATGTTGCCATACATCCTACAACTACACATACAAAATCCAAACATGTACTGTATGAGGCTGATAAAGAAACCAAATTTACTAAACGCATCCAGCATGTCCACCCGCAAGTCCATGACATCTTCAACACATCTAATACTCAGTTCAACAGAATTTGCCTCATCTCATGGAGGATCTCAACGCAATGGGGACCATTGCTTCCTAAGGAGGGAGGAATGATCCAGGTGGATATCGGTGGCCACCCACCTAGTCCATTTGGACCAGCACCATCAATTCTTGCAGATTTTCACATTCAGCACAACTTACTATTTTTAGCAGGTTTTCGGGTCCTCCACTCTCGGAGCCGTTTTTGGGGCTTAATGATCCAGGTGGATATTGGTGGCCACCCACCTATTCCATTTGAACCCCCATCTTCAGTTCTTTCAATTTTCAAGTTGCAACAAAACTTACTATTTTTAGCAGTTTTTCGGGTCCAAAACTTCCGGAGCCGTTTTGAGGCCCTAAACGACATTTTTTGGGAAAATGGAGAGCAACATGGGTCCATGGACCGATGTTGCTCGTTCAAAAATTGAAGTCCTCGGATAGATCTTTCTAACGAGCTATTGAGCGCGTCAAACGGGGATCGGGTGCCAAAGTTATGCCCCCGGGAAGTTGAACCACCAATTTACCCAAACGGGAGCCCACAGTTTTGGCGCCTCATCTCCTACGGTTAGGTTTTTGGACGTTTCAAATTCTATATTGTTTCTCAACAATAAATAGGCCCTCGAGCCTCATTGTAACACAGTTCAGAGGTCTGTAGCCATCACATCTCTTCTCAAAGATTCGCTACCAACACCCTAGCTATTTTATTTCCATTATGCCTGTAAGCATATTTCTGTTATTTGATATTAATGAAATGAAGCATTATTTCCACTGCATCTCTATGTTCATGATTATTTCTATATTTTGTTGCGTTCCTGCATAAATCCGGATCAACACCACTTGCCCTTCAAGTATCCAGTGGTTACGAGGGGAAATTATATGTGCAACAACAGAGACCCTTATCATCTCGTATGTTGCCTGCTATAGTGAGACTAATGGTGCTGGGGATCAAGGAATCTGCCTTGATGCGCGCCCCCCAGAAAATCCTCGTGAGTGAACCCAATTTGGGACTTGCCCCCACGACATCGTGATCTTCAAGGCGAAGGTATTTCGACCTTTCCAGCCTAAGTCACAGCGGGAGTGCTAGCGGGTGAGATCAGGAACACTGTCCCACCTCTCCCATGTTGTTCCATCTAATTGTACAACCCCATCACCCATATGTGAGTCATTCGGCCAAGCAACTAACATGTACCTGCAACCACTGACATATCATCAAAGTATATATATTTAACAAGTTTCAAACATGACTTAGAATTTCAAAGACAAAATATTAATTTCCATCAAACCAGATGTCGTCAACTCATCATAAGTGAGTGCCTCTGGCGGTTTCCTGTAATACTCAATAATCATCAGTAACCAAGTTTCTTAGTGTTAGTTATTGTCATAACAAAATCATCAACATGACATAGTTATCCACATCATTGTTTATCGTGAACCAGAAGTAATGTAAGTAGACAACATAAGGAACACATCCATCACAATTATCATCATCATAACATCAATAGAAAAATACATATCCATCAAAGCCACCATCATCCTAACACCGACTAGGAAATACACACATCCACTAATAGTAGAGTGAAGTGTCTGTGTCCTCCACCTGAGGTCCTCAAATAATAATGTGTGAGCCTTAAGGCTAAATCATTGTTAATGTCATATCAAGGTCAGAAATCTAGAGTGGGGCACTACAAAATGTTTCTCTGACAACACCTAAGAAAACACAAGTTCTAGCTAGAAGGAAAAGAATGAGCAACAAAATGGTGCAATACAACACAAATAGATCCCAACATAATCAGGAAGAGGAAACAATTAGGAAGAGGTCAAAGGAAAACTGCCCTGATCGGATGGACACTCTCGAAATCTTAAAGGCCAAATTGAGAAGTTGTAAGGTAGACAATGAAAATATTGTTAGAACATAAGAGAAACAAGCAGAGGTGAATGTAATAAATTTGTAGAGTTTATCATATTTGCAAAGAAAAAAACAACGTGAGCTTGGTGCCATCTATTTAGGGAAAAAAAAATCCAAGCAAAGTCCATTGGAAGTAGGGAGACATGAATTAGGAGCTAATAAGGTAGAAGAAGTAAGTCAAGGAAAAAATATAGATAGATGAATGAAGACCCCATGAGGGAAGAGACCCCACTCAACATTCCACTAGGAGAGTCTTGCAACCATAACCAATTGTTAAGTGTTGCAACTAGAAGACACCATCGAAAAAGAAGGAGTGAGAAAATCTTAATACAAAAGGAGTTAAAGAAAGCAAAACCCCCTAACCTTTGATGGAGAAATTAAGAAGGCCAAAGAGGCAGAAGCCTGGTTGTTAGGATTGAAGAAATCCTTCAAAGTACATGACTACTTCGAAATCATGAATGCTAGAGTAGCCATTTTCGGCTTGAAGGGAAAAGCTGATATTTGGTGGGAGGATTTGAGAAATGTCATGGAGAAAATTTGAGAAGTATCTATCTGAGAGACCCTATGACAAAATAGTTAAACAATTCCATGAAATGTGTCATACATAAAAGATGAGAGAGTGAATATTCAAAGGTATCTCAATTGGTTACCACAAGCTTACTGATACAAGATTGAATTTGATGAGCCAATAAAATTAGAGGACACCATCCAAAAAATAAGTGTTTCTATGGTTAGTCTAAGCATAAGGCTGAGGTCTAACCAGATTGGAAGAAGGAAAAAAACAAATTAAATGAAAGAGATCAAAATCTTATGGGCACAAGCAAATGGGGGAAAATAGTGAGTTCACCACCCTTGCTAAAGGGGGGTTCGAATGAACTTTCACTGCTGACATCAGAGATCGACAACCCACTAAATCATGAGAGAAGAGGCCGAGGGGCTCAAGAGACGACCATTTTAGTGCTGGACATGTGGATGAAACCACCTACGAAGGGGATGTGCTCAACAATAATAGTGGAATGATAAAAGGTTGTAGAATGTGCAAGAGGCAACAATAATGAACGATGTGGCTCAAAATGTGCCTCGAATTTATGTAATGTTGGATCGCCGATAAGTGGAAGATCATGATTATCAAAATGGAAGGTATGGTCTTTAACCAACTTGTTTGATTTTAATTGATCCAGACTCTAATTTCAATTATATTAGCCCAAAAGTTGTAGAAGATGTACCTTACAAAAGAAGCACATGCCAAGTCTTGGATGGTACAACTATTCACAAAACCAAGAAGAGAGTGACAAAGTTAGTGGAATAAAGTCACTTAGAGCTAGACAACATTCACACAACAAGGAATCTCAACATACTTCCATTGGAATCATATGATATTTTAAATGGCATGGACTGGCTAGCATCCTATAGAACCAACGTGGGCAGTGATAATAAATCTCTAGAGTGCCTTAGTAATGAAGCAAAGGAAAAAAACTGTAGGGAAAGAGAAAGCCTATTTTAGTCAAGTAGATTTCAACACTACAAGTGAAGAAATGCAGTTGGAAGGGGTGTGCCTTGTTTATGATCTAAGTGACCAGCGTGAAAGAGGGAAACAAACCCAGACGCAAGGATCACCCTATTTTAAAACAATATAGTGATGTATTCCAGAAGAAATATTGGGATTTCCACCTAAAAGAGACATCAAATTCACCATTGAATTAATTCCTAGTTTGGTATCATTTTCTAAGACCCCATATCGTATGAGCACACTAGAGTTGGTAGAATTAAAGCTACAATTGAAAGAGATGTTGGATACAGGATATATCAAACACAATGTATCGCCATGGGGAGTCCCAACGCAATTTGTGAATGTGGATGGTACACTATGGTTGTGCATTAACTACCAGTAGTTGAATAAAGTTACGACAAAGAACAAATACCTATTGCCAAGAATTTGTGATTTATTTGACCAACTGAGAGAAGCCACAATATTTTCTAAAACATATTTAGATCTGACTATCATAAAATTAGAATTAAGGACGAAGATATTCATAAGATTTCATTCAGGATGATATACTTCACTACGAGTTCGTGGTAGTGCCTTTTGGGCTTACAAATGCACCAAGCAAATTTATGTGTCGAATGAACAATGTTCTCAACCAATATTTGCACAATTTTGTATTGGATTTCGTAGATGACATCTTGGTTTATTCAAAAACCAAAGAAGATCATGAGGAGAACTTGATAGAAGTATTACAGTTGTTGAGAGAGCACAAGTTCTATGCCAAGCTAAACAAATGTGAATTCTTTAAGTCACAAGTTCAGTACTTGGGACATGTCATTTCAAGAGAAAGAGTGGCTATGGATCCAGAGAATATCAAGGCCATCATGGAGTGGCCGACTCCGAGAAATATTACAGAAGTTAGATATTTCATGGGATTGGATGGTTACTACTGATGATTAATTCAAGATTTTTCGAAGACTGGACATTCAATTATATATTTGTAGAGGAAATGAGTCAAATTTCAATGGACATCAGCGTGCACAACTAGCTTCAAACAACTCAAGCAATTACTCACACATGCACCTATCTTGAGAATAACCAATCTGGAGAAAGATTTCTTAGTTTGCACAGATGTCTGTAAGGAAGGTTTAGGTGGTCTACTAATGCAAGAAGGGCATGTGATTTGTTATGAATCAAGAAAACTAAATCAACATAAAATGTTATGAAACCAACTCCAAAAATAGAAGAGAAAAGAGATCAACGCCTTAGAAATCAACCACTTCAAGGGGGAAAATTCCAATACATTACATAAATGAACAATTCTTGGATGATTCAAATGACCAAAACCTTCTTTCTATATATAGGATTCCATGGGGCCATAATGTAATCATAGCCGACCTAACAATAATAATGTAAGAGCACAATAATAACAATATGGGGGTTACAGGGGTACAATAATAACAATAAGGGGGTTACACTAGCAACAATAAGGGACTATACTAGTAATATAGGGACCTAACATGCTCCTCTCCTTCAAAAAAGTGTTGTCCTCAACGCTTGAGTAGCTCCGGGTGCTTCTGTATAAAATTCTCATCCTCCCATGTAGAATCTTCAGTGGGTAAGTTCTTCCATTTGATGAAATACTCTGAAATTGATCGATTTCGTATCTGCTAACTTCTTGTTTCCGCGACTGCTTCAGGTTCCATATGGTTTTTCCTTCCTCATCAAGTTCTGGAAATATTGTTTGAACTGGAAGTTTGTCCCCTATAACCTTCTTTAAGCCTGAAACATGGAAAACTGGATGCACTCACGAAGAAGCAGGAAGCTCCAATTTGTATGCCATAGTACCAATCTTTTGCAACACCTTGTAAGAACCATAGTACTTTGGCGATAATTTGTTATCATTCTTAGCTTGCTTGAGGGACATTTGTTTGTATGGTTATAGCCGTAAAAATACCCAGCCTCCTACATCAAAACTTCTGTCACTGCGATGTTGATCTGCTTGTTGTTTCATTCGATTTTGTGCCAAATTTAGGTTATCCTTTAAGAGATGGAGAACTTCTTGTTGATGCATGATGTGATCTTCCACTGCTTGAACCCTAGAATTTTCCCTCAAAGAAGATGTGATGGACGGTGGATGATATCCATAAAGTGCCATAAATGGGGTCATTTTTGCTGCAGTATGGAAGAAAGTGTTATACCACCATTTAGTAAGAGGTAACCACTTGCTCCATTGTGCTTGCTTATCAGATACAAAACAACGAAGATATCCTTCCAAACATTTATTCACTATCTCAGTTTGACCATCGGATTGAGGATGATAAGATGAGCTATGAGCTAGTTGAGTACCCAAACAAGAAAATAATTCTGTCCAAAAATTTCCTGTAAAAATGGGATCTCTGTCACTTACAATAATGTTCGGGTTTCCATGTAGATTTTGAATTGTTTCCATAAATGCAGTAGCAACTGTACTTGCTTTAAATGGATGAGATAATGCACAAAAGTGAGCATACTTGGTAAGTCCATCAACTACCACCATGATGACACTCTTTCCTTCGGACTTAGGTAAACCTGTGATAAAATCCATTGAAATCTCCTCCCAACATTGACTTGGAATGGATAAAGGTTGTAGAAGACTTGGGGTCTTAATTGTCTCAACTTTATTTTGCTAGCAAACCAAACATTCCGCCACAAAATTTTGAATATCCGATTTAAGGCCATCCCAAAAAATTCTTTCTTCACCCTGTGGTAAGTTTTTAAAAATCTCGAGTGTCCTCCTAAAGGAGAAGTGTGCAATTCCAAAAGAGTCTTTTGTTTTAGTTGGGAATTCTTGCAAATATATAAGCGATTTTTGTACCATAAGGAATAATTTTTCCAACTAAATGTCTCAAATGTACTAGGATCTTGTTGCAAATTTTGAATGAGTGTCCACACTTCTTCGTCCTTCTTCCATTCATCCCTTGCTACGGTTATCTAATCTGGTTGGATAATATAAATGGCATAAAGGAATGCTTCTACCTCTTCATCCTTTCTTGAGAGTGCATTTGCAACAACATTTAGCTTCTCTTTTTTGTATATTATTTCAAATTCATAACCCAACATCTTTGTGACCCATTTTTGTTGCTCTTCTGAAGATAGTGTTTGTTCCAAAAAGTGTTTAAGACTATCATGATTAGTTTTTACCTTGAAGTGTCTTCCCATTAGGTAAGGTCGCCATTTCTTTAGTGCATGTAGTATTGCCAACTTTTCTTTCTCATAAATAGCCTTTTGTAAATACTTTCCTTTGATTGGACGACTTTCAAAAGCAATCGGTCTTCCTTCTTGGATTAAAACAACACCAATTCCATTTCTCGAGGCATCGCATTCTTTAAGATATTCAAACGGCTTAGTTGCTTCAGGAGTCCATAAAAATGCATCTTTCTTCAATAATGTTGTTAGAGGTGTTGCTATTCTTCCATAATTCTTAACAAACTTGCGATAGTACCATGTTAACCTGAGAAATCCGCACAACTGCTTTATGGTTGTGAGGGCTTTCCATTCCTTAATGGCTTTAATTTTGTTAGGGTATACTTTAACACCCCTGTGAGATACAATATGACCCAGATATTCCACCTCTTGTACTCCAAAGAAACATTTCGATGTTTTTGCATATAATTGTTTCTCCTCCAATAGTTTGAGCACCCTGTCAACATGTTGAACATGATCCTTCCAAGACCTGTTGTAGATTAGTATATCATCAAAAAATACTAGCACAAATTTTCTAAGGAAGAGTTTGAAAATGGAATTCATCAACCCTTGAAATGTAGAAGGTGCATGGGTAAGGCCAAAAGGCATGACCAAAAATTCATAATGACCCTCATGAGTTCGAAATGTTGTTTTCGGAATATCTTCAGTCTTCATTCTAATTTGATGATATCCTGAATGAAGATCCAACTTAGTAAAATAAATTGCTCCATGTAATTCATCCAATAATTCATCAATCACAGGAATGGGAAATTTATCTTTAATAGTGAGCTTATTGAGCTCCCTATATTCTGGACACATGCGCCATGATCCATCCTTCTTGTGCACAAATACTACTGGAGCAGAGAAAGAAATTTGACTAGGTTGAATTATACCGGCCTCTAACATTTCTGCAATCATACATTCAATTTCGATCTTTTGGACATAAGGATATCTGTAAGGCCTGATCTTTGGAGGAACACTTCCTGGAATCAAATGAATTGCATGATCATGATCACGAATGGATGGGAGTCCTTTGGGAGTTTCAAAAACCTTGGAATGATTGTCCAAGACTTTTTTGAGATCTAGAGAAATAGATGATTTTGATGTTGGAACTTCTAGTGAGCATAATTGTGCAATTACGCCTCGTTTTTCTTTCTTCAGAAGCTTTGTCATGACATTAGAGCTTATTATCTTTCCTCGCTTCCCTGCCATGCCCCGTAATTCAATTTCCTTTCCTTTCGAAAAAAATTCAAGAAAAGTTCTTGAAAATTAAACGCTATCGTCCCCAAAGATTGTAACCATTGTACTCCTAGTACAACATCAGCACCTCCCTTTGGAATGGAAAGCATTGGAATATTCGATACATATTTCCCCATGGCTAGCTTGATATTATGGCATTTTCCAGAGCAATTTGTAGTTCCTCCATTTGCAACCATCACTTGACATTATGGTGCTGGGTATAGGAAACAATTCAATTCCTTGGCTACCTTACAATGAATAAAATTATTGGTAGTACCCGAATCAATCAACACTATTACCTTTTTCTTCTTGATATGCCTTTCTATCTTGATAGTTTGAGGAGTGGTAATTCTTTCCAATGTATTACATGATATGGTCGGACTCATTTCTTATTCTAGGGTTGGTTCCTGGTGTATATCCTCTTCTTTTGAAGTTTCTTGTTCATTTTCTTCTTCCTCTTCACAATCTATGTAAAATAATTGCTTTTCAGCACACTTATGACCTTTAGTGTATTTTCTATCACAACTGTAGCAACGCCCTTTTTCTTTTTTTACTTCCAATTGTTGTGGTGTCAACCTTGTAGGTTGTGGAAGTCTAGTAGTAGCAACACTTCCATCTATATAGATGTGACTGGTAGGCTTCCTTGTTGCCCTAATTTTACATTCAATTTTTCTTGCCAACCTGAATGCCTTCTCCAATGAATCAGGTTCCCAAACACGAACTTCATGTTGGATGTTATCCTTTAAAGTCCCTAAGAAGACATCACTCCTGTGTTCCTCTGGAATATTAGTTACCCTTATATTCAATTTTTGGAAGTCCTCAATGTGCTCTCCCATTGAACCCTTATGTTTGAGATTTATCAATTGGCTAAAGAAGGTGTTTCTCTTTGTATCCTCATAATATGCTATCATTTCCTCCATAAAAATTGACCAAGTGAATTTTTTTACGAGAGCAAAGCCATCGATACCATACAAATTTTTTTTGTTCTAAATGTAAAGTTGCAATGCATACCTTTTATGTGTTTTGCACATTATTGAGATCAAAATATTGCTCCATTTGTAGTATCCATGTTACGGGATCCTTGCCATCAAACTTCCTCATATCCATATTTGGAATATGGTGGTTCTTCCATCCAACATTAGAGTTTATGAAATCACGATTAACATTTATTTTGTTCTCATCAAGAGTTTCCTCTACTATCTTTTCGCCATTAGGAAACATTTCTTGTATCAACTTTGTCAAACCTTTTGTGTTGTCTTTCATTTTTTCTTCCATGTCATCCATCTTAGCTTCCATGCTAGCTTCCATGCCATCCATTTTAGCTTCCACGCCTTTCTTCAAAACTTCCATTTTATTTTTTGTTGCTCTTTGCGAGAGCGAAATTTTGTGCACTTGCTCTTGTAATTTTGATAGATCATGTTGCAATTCTTCATCTTCATGAGTCATAGTAGAATAATCTAAGGCCTTAATGGGTGTTGAATTCTTTTTAGGAGGCATTTTAGAACCCAATATTGATATCTATGCTCAATAGGCCTTTGGAATCACTTAAAACTGATTTTTCAAACAAGACTTATGCAATTTGAAAAACAATACACACATTTTTCTTGATTTTGAGGAGATCGATATTGAAACTGAATTATCTCTATGATTTTGGATCTTCAATATTTGAAATTCGGCCCTGAATTAGCCCTTTGAATCTTCTTTTGAATTCCACATGTTTGACCTGATTTGGATTCTTGAAGGCAAAGTTATGCTCAATATCCTACGATGACCTAATTATGGATTGGTTCAGTAGAGCGAATTTGTACGACTTTCCACGTGTGATTGTTTCCTTATTTGTCTCTGAAATTGATACAGACGAAACTACAGTCTGTGAACTTGCGGTCACTTTTTACAGAATTCCAATCCAATGCTCAGAGAGAGAGTTATGATGATTTTCCCACGGTCGCCTCTTTGAGATGAAATTCGGGAGCCTGAAAAATCCCTAACTTCGATATGCCATATCTCCAAAAATGTTGCGAATCAAGCTCTGAAATTTTTCCATGCCGTTCATCTAGATTGAGGCTTCTCTTTGTCAAGATTTCAGATTTTGAAGCATCGTATAAAATTAGTTATAGCGAAAATTCCACGATGACTTGTTTAGGTTAAATTCAGGAGTCTACAAAAATCCCAAACTTGCACAGATCATATCTCCGAAAATATTTCGAACCAAGATCTGAAATTTTTCCACAACGTCCCTCAGGATTTTGGCTTCGCTCTATAAAAAATTCAACTGTTGAACCTTCGTAGAAAAAATGTTATAGTGAAAATGACATCCTGAACTGTTTAGAGCAGCGAAACCCTAGAATCCAAAGCTCTCATACCAAATGTTATGAAACTAGCTCCAAAAATAGAAGAGAAGAGAGATCAACGCCTTAGAAATCAACCACTTCGAGGGGGCAACCTCCAATACATTATATAAATGAACAATTCTTGGATGATTCAAATGACCAAAACCTCCTTTCTATATATAGGAGTCCATGGGGCCACAATGTAATCCTAGCTAACCTAACATTAATAATGTAAGGGCACAATAATAACAATATGGGGGTTCCATGGGTACAAAAATAACAATAAGGGGTTACACTAGCAACAATAAGGGACTATACTAGTAATATAGGGACCTAACATGCTCCTCTCCAAAAAAGTGTTGTCCTCAATGCTTGAGTAGCTCCAGGTGATTTTGTATAAAATTATCATCCTCCCATGTAGAATCTTCAGTGGGTAAGTTCTTCCATTTGATGAGATACTCTGAAATTGATCGATTTCGTATCCGTCGAGTTCTTGTTTCTATGACTGCTTCAGGTTCCAATATGGTTTTTACTTCCTCATCAAGTTTTGGAAATATTGTTTGAACTGGAAGTTTGTCCCTTATAACATTGTTTAAGCATGAAACATGGAAAACTGGATGCACTCGCGAAGAAGCATGAAGCTCCAATTTGTATGTCATAGTACCAATATTTTGCAACACCTTGTAAGGACCATAGTACTTTGGCAATAATTTATTATCCTTCTTAGCTTGCTTGAGGGAAATTTTTTTGTATGGTTATATCCGTAAAAATACCTAGTCTCTACATCAAAACTTCTCTCGCTGTGATGTTGATCTGACTCTTGTTTCATTCGATTTTGTGCCAGATTTAGGTTATCCTTTAAGAGTTGGAGAACTTCTTGTTGATGCATGATGTGATCTTCCACTGCTTGAACCCTAGATTTTCCCTTAAAGAAGATGTGATGGACGGTGGATGATATCCATAAAGTGTCATAAATGGGGTCATTTTTGCTGCAGTATGGAAGGAAGTGTTATACCACCATTCAACAAGAGGTAACCACTTGACTCATTATGCTTGCTTATCAGATACAAAACAACAAAGATATCCTTCCAAACATTTATTCACTATCTCAGTTTAACCATCATATTGAGGATGATAAGATGAGCTATGAGCTAGTTGAGTACCTAAACAAGACAATAATTCCGTCCAAAAATTTCCTGTAAAAATGGGATCTCTGTCACTTACAATAATCTTCGGGTTTCCATGTAGCTTTTGAATTGTTTCCATAAATGCAATAGCAACTGTACTTGCTTTAAATGGATGAGATAATGCAAAAAAGTGTGCATACTTAGTAAGTCTATCTACTACCACCATCTTGACGCTCTTTCCTTCGGACTTAGGTAAACCTGTGATAAAATCCATTGAAATCTCCTCCCAACGTTGACATGGAATGGACAAAGGTTGTAGAAGACCTGGGGTCTTAATTGTCTCAACTTTATTTTGTTGGCAAACCAAACATTCTACCACAAACTTTTGAATATCCGATTTAAGACCATCCCAAAAAAAATCTTTCTTCACCCTATGGTAAGTTTTTAAAAATCCCGAGTGTCCTCCTAAAGGAGAAGTGTGTAATTCCAAAAGAATCTTTTGTTTTAGTTGGGAATTCTTGCAAATATATAAGCGATCTTTGTACCATAAGGAATAATTTTTCCAACTAAATGTCTCAGATGTACTAGGATCTTGCTGCAAATTTTGAATGAGTGTCCACACTTCTTCGTCCTTCTTCCATTCATCCCTTGCTTCGGTTATTCAATCTGGTTGGATAATAGAAATGGCACAAAGCAATACTTCCACCTCTTCATCCTTTCTTAAGAGTGCACCTGCAACAACATTTAACTTCCTTTTTTTTTAGATTATTTCAAAGTCATAACCCAACATCTTTGTGACCCATTTTTGCTGCTCTTCTAAAGATAGTCTTTGTTCCAAAATGTGTTTAAGATTATCATGATCATTTTTTACCTTGAAGTGTCTTCCCATTAGGTAAGGTCGTCATTTCTTTAGTGCATGTAGTATTTCCAACATTTCCTTCTCATAAATATCCTTTTGTAAATACTTTCCTTTGATTGGACGACTTTCAAAAGCAATGGGTCTTCCTTCTTGCATTAAAACAACACCAATTGCATTTATTGAGGCATCACATTCCACAATAAAGGTTTTTGTGAAGTCTAGCGTAGCTAATACTGGTGCTAGGCACATTTCCTCTTTAAGATGTTCAAAGGCCTTAGTTGCTTCAGGAGTCCATGAAAATGCATCTTTCTTCAATAATGTTGTCAGAGGTGCTGCTATTCTCCCATAATTCTTAACAAACTTGCGATAATACCTTGTTATCCTGAGAAATCCGCGCAACTGATTTATGGTTGTGGGAACTTTCCATTCCTTAATGGCTTTAATTTTGTTAGGGTCTACTTTAACACCCCCGTGAGATATAATATGACCCATATATTCCACCTCTTGTACTCCAAAGAAACATTTCACTATTTTTGCATATAATTGTTTCTCCTCTAATAGTTTGAGAACCCTGTCAACATGTTGAACATGATCCTTCGAAGACCTGATGTAGATTAGTATATCATCAAAAAATACTAACACAAATTTTGTAAGGAAGGGTTTGAAAATGGAATTCATCAACCCTTGAAATCTAGATGGTGCAATGGTAAGGCCAAAAGGCATGACCAAAAATTCATAATGACCCTCATGAGTTTGAAATGCTATTTTCGGAATATCTTCAGTCTTCATTCTAATTTGATGATATCCTGAATGAAGATCCATCTTAGTAAAATAATTTGCTCCATGTAATTCATCTAATAATTCCTCAATCACAGGAATGAGAAATTTATCTTTAATAGTGAGCTTATTGAGCTCCATATAATCCAGACACATGCGTCATGATCCATCCTTCTTGTGCACAAATACTACTGGAGCATAAAAAGAACTTTGACTAGGTTGAATTATACCAACCTCTAACATTTCTGCAATCATACGTTCAAATTTGCTCTTTTGGACATAAGGATATCTGTAAGGCCTGATTTTTGGAGGAACACTTCCTGGAATCAAATGAATAGCATGATCATGATCACAAATGGGTGGGAGTCCTTTGGGAGTTTCAAAAACCTTGGAATGATTGTCCAAGACTTTTTGGAGATTTGGAGAAATAAATGATTTTTATGTTAGAACTTCTAGTGAGCATAATTGTGCAATTACGCCTCGTTGTTCTTTCTTCAGAAGCTTTGTCATGACATTAGAGCTTATTATCTTTCCTGGCTTCCCTGCGATACCCTGTAATTCAATTTCCTTTCTTTCAAAAAAAATTTCAAGAAAATGTCTGGAAAATTAAAAGTTATCGTTTCCAAAGATTGTAACCATTGTACTCCTAGTACAACATCAACACCTCCCATTAGAATGGAAAGAATTGGACTATTCGATACATATTCCTCTATGGCTAGCTTGATATTATGGCATTTTCCAGAGTAATTTATAGCTCCTCCATTTGCAACCATCACTTGACATTCTGGTGCTGGGTATATGAAAAAATTCAATTCCTTGGCTACCTTACAATGAATAAAATTATGGGTACTACTCGAATCAATCAACACTATTACATTTTTATTCTTGATATGCCCTTCTATCTTGAGAGTTTGAGGAGTGGTAATTCCTACCAATGCATTACACAATATGGTTGGACTCATTTCTTCTTATTCTAGGGTTGGTTCCTGGTGTATATCCTCTTCTTTTGAAGGTTCTTCTTCATTTTATTCTTCCTCTTCACAATCTATGTAAAATAATTTCTTCTCAGCACACTTATGACCTTTAGTGTATTTTCTATCACAACGGTAGAAAAGCCCTTTTGCTATTTTTTCTTCCAATTGTTGTGGTGTCAACCTTGTAGGTTGTGGAAGTCTAGTAGTATCAACACTTCCATCTTTATAGATGTGAGTGGTAGGCTTCATTGTCGCCATAATTTTACATTCATTTTTTCTTGCCAATCTGAATGCCTTCTCCAATGAATCAGGTTCCTAAACACGAACTTCATGTTGGATGTTATCCTTTAAAGTCGCTATGAAGACATCAATCCCGTGTTCCTCTGGAATGTCATTTACCCTTATATTCAATTTTTGGAAGTCCTCAATGTGCTCCCCCACTGAACCCTTTTTTTTGAGATTTATCAATTGGATAAAGAAGGTGTTACTCTTTGTATCCTCATAATGTGCTATCATTTCCTCCGTTAAAATTGACCAAGTGACAATTTTTTTACAAGAGCAAAGCCATCAATACCATACAAATGTATTTTGTTCTAAATGTAAAGTTGCAATGCGTACCTTTTGTGTGTTTTGCACATTATTGAGATCAAAATATTGCTCCATTTGTAGTATCCATGTTACGGGATCCTTGCCATCAAACTTCCTCATATCCATCTTTGGAATATGGTGTTCCTTCCATCCAACATTAGAGTTTATGAAATCACGATTAACATTTATTTTGTTCTCATCATGAGTTTCCTCTACTATATTTTTTCCATTAGGAAACATTTCTTGTATCAACTTTGTCAAACCTTCCATGTCTGCTTTTAGATAATTCTTCATGTTTTCCATGTTGTCTTTCATTTTTTCTTCCATGTAATCCATCTTAGCTTCCATACCAGCTTCGATGCCATCCATCTTAGCTTCCATGCCTTTCTTCAAAACTTACATTTCATTTTTTGTTGCTCTTTGCGAGAGCGAAATTTTGTGCACTTGGTCTTGTAATTTTGATAGGTCATGTTGCAATTCTTCATTTTCATGAGTCATAGTAGGGTATTCTGAGGGCTTAGTGGGTGTTGAGTTCTTTTTAGGAGGAATTTTAGAACCCAATACTGATATCTATGCTCAATAGGCCTTTGTAATCACTTAAAAATGATTTTTCAAACAAGACTTATGCAATTTGAAAAAAAAATACACACATTTTTCTTGATTTTGAGGAGCTCGATATTGAAACTGAATTATCTCTGTGATTTTTGATCTTCAATATCTGAAATTCGTCCTTAAAGTAGCCCTATGCATCTTCTTTCGAATGCCACAGGTATGACCTGATTTGGATTCTTGAAGACAAATTTATGCCCAATCTCCTACGATGACCTAATTATGGACTCGTTCAGTAGAGAAAACTTGTATGACTTGCCGCGTGTGACTGTTTCCTCATTCGACTCTGAAATTAATACAGAAGAAACTACAGTTCGTGTACTTGCGGCCACTTTTTACAGAATTCCAATCCAATGCCCAGAGAGAGAGTTATGACGATTTTCCCACAGTCACCTCTTTGAGATGAAATTCGGGAGCCTGACAAATCCCTAACTTCCACAGACCATATCTCCACAAATATTGTGAATCAAGCTCTGAAAATTTTCCACATCGTTCCTCAGGATTGATGCTTCTCTCTGTCAAAATTTCAGCTTCTGAAGCCTCGTAGAAAAAAGGTTATATCGCAAATGCCACGATGACCTGTTTAGGTTAAATTCAGGAGCATGCAAAAATCCCTATCTTGCACCTATCATATCTCCAAAAATATTGCGAACCAAGATCTGAAATTTTTCCGCGACGTTCCTCAGGATTTTGGCTTCGCTCTAGAACAATTTCAGCTGCTGAACCTTCGTAGAAAAAAGGTTATAGAGAAAATGCCACGATGACCTGTTTGGAGCAGCAAAACCCTAGAATCCAAAGCTCTGATACCAAATGTTATGAAACTAGCTCCAAAAATAGAAGAGAAGAGAGATCAACGCCTTAGAAATCAACCACTTCGAGGGGGCAACCTCCAATGCATCACACAAATGAACAATTCTTGGATGATTCAAATGACCAAAACCTCCTTTCTATATATAGGAGTCCATGGGGCCACAATGCAATCATAGCCGACCTAACAATAATAATGTAAGGGCACAATAATAACAATATGGGGGTTATAGGGGTACAACAATAACAATAAGGGGGTTACACTAGCAACAATAAGGGACTATACTAGTAATATAGGGATGTAACATAAAATGAACTATGTCACCCATGACCCGGAGCTAACAACAACCATGCATGCACTAAAGATGTGGAGGCATCACTTTCTTGGAAGGAAACTTGTGTTGATGTCAAATCATGGAGGGTTGAGATACTTGTTTTATCAACCTATATTATACGCAAGACAAGCTAGATGGCTAGCCTTGATCAATGAGTTTTATTTCGAGATCAAACATATCAAGGGTAAGGACAACATAGTAGCAGATTCACCTAGTAGAAGTCTACAAGTAGCTCACTTGGTAGCTATGTGCACTTGTGATTTTGACGTCAAAGAAAGGATCAAATAAGTGTTGATTTTCTAGTGCAATCAAGACTAGTATAATTTTTCAAAATTGATAACTTCTTCCAATGATTCAATTAATCTTCTTATAACATTCCAATCATTAAGCAGTTACACATGAAAAAATTCAACAATTCAATTTCTACAATAGAGCAATAGCAATCATAGTAAAATGTAAACAAGAAACAAGGGACACTATAAATTAGGCTCACAACTAGGGCAAAATCCACAAGGGGAAAACCCAACCAATTTTTCATTATGAGAGAAAGAATTTAGTTCATAAATACTACATCATAATATTCCAACAAGATTCCAAAATTTGATCTCAATATATACGAGTCAAAACCAGTCAAGGAAGTGAGATAAAAAATCAATTCTGGTCAAAGTTGATCTGCAACAAAAGGGCTGAATTTCATCATGTGGAAGCTCTGAATAGGAGGCCGAAATTAGGTCAAAGCCCCATTCAATCCTGCGGTCAACCTAAGCTAACGAGCCCAGAAACAAAGATGTAGGTGTGGTCAAACAGAGTCAACAAATCCCTAGAATATTCAACCTCCAAGGCATTCAAAGAGCTCGATCAAAACAAAAGTAATCTCTCCAAGCCAACGTTTTTCAAATAAAAGAAGATAGGTTGACCAACACATAACAAATTCTCCTTTTGTCTCCTTCACACATGTGGATGTATTCTCTCTGATTCAGATCAAATGAATGTGATGAGATGATGCCAAATGAATTCCAACAAGCCTTTATTTATATGAGATTTAGGAGGTGGCTTTTCCATAAGTGGGGCTAATTTATTCCCTTTAGGATGACTTGGTCAAACATCAAAAAAATTTAATTTCTTCCATCAATTTTCCAATCAAAATACTAACCATAGCTTCCCATTTTTCAACACTCCTCTTAGATAGGGAGGTACTTTTCATTCTCTCTCAAGATCAATCTCCCTGACCAATCCATAGGTCTCTCGACCCACAACCTAAGGGAGAGATCACAAATACAAGTCTCTCTCTCTGTTAAGATCAATCTTCTCGAGCAATCCATAGGTGTCATGGGCCACAACCTAAGGGAGAGATCATCAATCTCATCATAAGGAAAGATAGATAACATCCAACACATCTCGTAAGACACAAACCTATGGAATCCAAGCTAGTGCCTAGCTGACTAATGGGATCAATCAATAAGGCCAAACCAATCATACGCACAGGGCACATCTACTCAAGCACAAACAAGGTCTCCAGACCCACAGCCTAAGGGATGAATCCTTATCTCAATCCTCGACTATATAGTATCACGACCCACGACCTAAGGGAGAGAACTTGATATTGATCTCCCCGACCAATCCTAAGGCAAAGATCATAAAATCAGTGTCCCCGACCAAACTAGTCTCATAGTCATCATGACTTAAGGGATCATTTTATGCCTCAAAACCAAGCTCCCTGACCATACTCACTGGCCTCCCGATCAATTGACCTAAAGGAGTGACTATCTTATCGAGTAATCCATAGATCTCACAACCACAACCTAAGGAAGATTTCCAGTCATATGATGTTGTAGAATCAATTCTCAACAAATCCAAGCTATTCTATGAAATAGGAAAAATTCATATGGGACAACGACTTTGTCAACACATCAACAACCTATTCATCATTAGGGACATAGAGGCTAAAATTAGGTCAAAGCCCCCATTCAAGCCTACTAACCTAAGATAAGGAGCCCGTAAACAAAGATGTGGGTGTGGTCAAACAGAGTCAAAAATCCCCGAATATTCAAACTCTCCAAGGCATTCAAATAGCTCGATCAAAACAAAAAAGTAATCTCTCCAAGCCAACGTTTTTCAAATAAAAGAAGATAGGTTGACCAACACATAAAGAAATTCTCCTTTTGTCTCCTTCGCACATGTGGATGTCTTCTCTCTATTTCAGATCGAATGTGATGGATGAGATGATGCCAAATGAAGTCCAACGATGTCTTATTTATATGTGGTCTTGAAGGTAGATTTTCCACATGTGAGGTTGACTTGATGACTCTAGGCCGACTTGGTCAAACAACAAAAATTTGAATTTTCTCCAACATTTTGTCAATGAAAACACTGATCATAGCTACCCCATTTTTCAACAATCCCTCTTAGCTAGGGAGGTACTTTTCATTCTCTATCAAAATCAATCTCCCCGACCAATCCATAGGTCTCCCGACCCACAGCCTAAGGGATAAGCACAAGCCTCTCTCTCTCTATCAAGATCAAACTCCTCGACCAATCCATAAGTCTCTTGGACCACATCCTAAGGGAGAGATCATCAATCTCATCATAAGGAAATATACATAGCATCCAACGCACCCCACAAGCCCCAATCCCATGGCGTCCAGGTCAGTGACCTACTGACCAGTGGGATCAATCAATGAAACCAAACCAATCATATGCATAGGATATATCTCCCCGACTGATCCATAGGTCTCCTCATCCATATACTAGGGGAGAAACACGAGATCAATCTCCCTGACCACTCCATAGGTCTCCCGACCACTACCTAAGGAAGAGATCACAAAATCAATGTCCCCGACCAAACTGATGTCCTGGTAAAAACCTAAGGGACCACTTCATACCATAGTATCAAGATCCCCAACCAAACTCACTGGCCTCCTGGTCACCTGACCTAAGGGAGTGACAATCATCTTGACCAATCCATAGGTCTCTCTGCCACAACCTAAGGAATATTTCTGATCATATGATGTTGCACAATCAGTGCTCCCTCTCTCTCAGAGAGGGGTTCTCAACAACTCCAATTTTTTCTCTTTAATATGAAAAATTCATTTGGGAAAATTCATTTGTCAACATATCAACAACCTTCTCATCAATAGGAACATACTCAAGCCTCACAACTCCCCTCTGAAAAATATTCTGGATATAATGATACTTGATCTCAATGTTCTTTGACTTGTCTTGAAACAATGGGTTCTCTAAACGCTTCACACAACTTTTATTATCACAATATTAATGGCCGATTCCAACACTTGATAAAACAAACCATAAAATAGATTTCGAAGCCACATAGTGTAATATTCCTAATTAGCCCAAGCTAATAGGAATATTCAATTTTGTTTTCATTTTCTTGTTCAAGAATAAAATTGTAAAGGAGGACAAATTAAACTCCTTAAATAGAAAAATAAATAAATGCCCATGTGAACAAGGCTAAATATGGACTGCCTTAATAAAACTCCCTCATGTGTGAAAAGGGATTGTGACAATTAACTGGGTCCACAGGACCAAATCTACAACATTGTCCAGATGCAATGAACCTAGATGAACAACGAAGATCTAGTTGGAGGTTTCAAATGTGAAAGGAGCTAAACCTTTGAGATGGTTTAGGGTTTTGCAAGGCTTTCATCCTATAAATGAAAGAGGAGAGTAGCATGAGAGGGTTGTTGAACATATTGTATTGGAAGGATTTTTCTATTTAGACACTTCTCATTCTCTGGTTGTTTAGCTGAGAATAGTCTTGTTTAGCACTTGGGTGTTCCTGGTCGGGAATCCCACCTCTTTCCTTGAGAGGCCTCTTGGAAAATTCTTTCTTTTCTTGGTCCACTATTAGGCTTTTGGCCAAGCTTATTCTTCCAACTACAATTCAGATCATGTTGAGGTTTTGGTTTTCCTTGTGAGCAGCAGCAAGTGGGAGATAGGTCTCTTCAGATCTATGTGCATCTAGCCCCTCTTTTCACTAGGAAAGACTTCTATCCCATTGGCAAGAGTGTCCTAGATCATTGGAGCTCCAGATCCATACCCTAGCATTAGGCCAAATTCTACATAAAGCCTACAGTGCAGTTTTTATCCCTGGACTGCGTTATTTTGCAAGTGAAGAGTTGCAGGGTGTTTGGCAACTATTTGGAGGAGAGATCTTTAGTGTAAAGGGGCCTTCCTTACACTGTGGTGATCCATGGATTAGCCAACTAATCCATGTATGGTTCATATCTGATTTATTCATTGATGTATCTACTTCAGAATTCATGAAGCATTCTACAGATCTGCTGCAATAGATCTCAGATCTACTCTTCTACTTTCATGTTTTGCTGAAAACCCCAAGGGGTATGTAAAATAGATTCAATCTAGTGTACAGATCTGATATAGATCTAATATTTTGTACAAATATCTTTCCTAGATCTAAGCTATAACCTACAATTGTTGTTTACTCATCAAAATAACATTGTTAAGGCTTTACAATGAATTACATTGTTGCAGCACCTCTTTTAGAGGGTTTTTCTCCATTAAAGTCTCCATCTTTCTCCTATACATTGATTGGGCTACATTGTAAATATGATTTGTCATTGTATAAGTTATTTTTACGCTGTCATATTGGTCTACTTCTACTGCTATCTAAAACTGCGTTATTTTCTGAAGCAGTGTTCTTTGTATTGCTGCAGTCCCTTCTTTGGGTAGTTTTCAAGCCTTCCTAGGTGTGGGAGATCTGTTTAACCCACCTAGAAAGATTTATTTCTGATCTCCTCTTGTATTAAGGTCTTAGATACTCAGATCTAAGGGATCCAAGGGCTGATTTCAAGAGCTGTAGCAGCCATTCCTGAAAAATGCGTTTTTCAGGGATGCCTTGCTAGCAGTCCCGATTTTGGGATATCACAGTGGTATCAAAGCATCTTTCTTGGCACAGCCTGTGCTTTGCTGATTGAGGATCCAATATGTCTTTTCATGGGAGGAAAAGACTGATGAAGAAATGTGGTTACACCAAAGACACAAAAGTAAATGGTTCAAACCCTTTATCTAAGAGTTTGCAGAGAGAAGAGTTCTCAAAAACTCTTTCTCAAGATATGCATGAAATAAAGGAAGAAATCTGGGGAATGAAGAGGGAAATACATGCATATCCCTCAAGAGGATTCTTACATCAATAAATCCCCAGTACTTCCTATCATGTGTGTGAGAATTCAGCCACACAACCTGATCTGCAACATTGGAACATGCCTACTTTCTTGTCAAAGGAAGGAGGAAAGGGAGGAACACCAAAGGAGGAATATCTTGGTGATTATCTCTAAGAATATGAATCTCAATCAGAGAGATTCAAAGAGCATCTCAATTTCCCAGAGTTTTGTCGACTCAAAGAAGAAATATCTAGCAGCTACAGTAGAAGGAAAGGGTGCATGCAACACGCTTTGGGTAGATTCTCTCTACCTACATTTGATGGATCACCTAAACGCTCAGCCAAGTCTTGGGTAAAGGAGCTTGAAACATACTTTCAGCTACATCAAGTATTAGAAGAAGAAGCCTTGAGAGTAGCAGCGCTGCATCTTCAAGGGAAGGCTTATGCTTGGTGGTTGTTTGAGTCCTCTTCCTTGAAAGGGAGAAACATCTTTTCTTATTCAAGATTCACTAGGAGACTGGTGGCAAGATTTGATGAGAGATATTTTGAGACTTCTTGGGGAGAGCAGATCAAGCCCAAGAAATCTGAATCTCTGCATAAGTTGGAATATTCCATGGAACCAACTCCAGTCCTAAACATTGTTGAGGGGGTTGAAGATTTGTTGCACCTTTTACCAGAGGCAAAGGCCCCATTTCAGCAAGATCTCTTTTCTCAAAGAGAAGACATGAGGATTCCTTCTTCACTAAGAGGTCAAGAAAAAGGATCTCTTGATGATGAAGCATTCTCCACTGATGAGGAGAAGGGGGAGAGAGAGCAGAGAAGATCCTCCAGAGCTGTGCTAGTGGGAGGAGATCTATTTTCATTTGGAGATGGAGATGAAGCAATGGCTTCCATTGGAGGGGTTCTTGCACCTTTGCAAGGAATTCCAAAGGCTCTTCCATATGGAGGACATGAGCAGCAAGTGTCTTTGCTAAAATACAATGATACAAAACAAAGGAGGGGTCACACAACCGATCCACTATCAGAAGATGGGGCAAGGGCTCCAATCAGAGGCATTCTTACACCATTAAGAGGGGTCTCCAAGTTTCATGGTACTTCCACACAGCAATCAGAGATGGATTTGCACAGTGGAAGTAGTCATGATATGTTCCCATATGTTGTTCACATGGGAATGAGCCATGAGACATCAACATCCTGTGGTATGCCATCTGGGAGACCACCTGAGTCAGATTTGATGAAAGATGTTTCATACATTGATGCTCCTTTCATAGATCCAAGGGAGGAGGGAGCACTAGAAGACCATGCTACAATGCTGAGAGTATGGGGAAGGTACAAAGAAAGGGAAAGCATTTTTCCTTTGCAATCATTATCTATTCTCACCTTTCAAATTGAGTTGAGAAGATATGCTGCAAGGAGAAAGAATGACACCATCATGAAGCATGGGAGGCAGGACTTGAATCATAAGACAAACTTGCTTGAAGAACACTCTTCCATACATGAAGAGAGATGGTGGTCTCACATCCATGCTTTGGCAAAAATAGAGAGGTCTTGGACAGATGATAGCCTCCCAGAGGGGACTAACTTCCAAGAGCTTCCATCTTCTCTTAAGCATGTGCATGAACAAGGAGAGCAGCAAGGAAGGACTAGCAACCTTCCACCTTGTACCTTTGGCATGAGAGATGTCAAGGAGGAGGAAAATGGGAAGCTTGGCTTCCCAACATACACCTTTGACATGGGAGGTGTCAAGGAAGAGAAAAAAAACATGGCAGACACTTTAGTTGACACACTATCAGCACTGTCATTGTTGGGCACATTAGATCCCTATTGGAAATCCCAATTGTTGGTGGAATATTCCAAGGATCTTCATACTTGCATGATTCTTGATGACTGGTTGCATGAAGGAAGCTATTCAATCCTTGATGGAGTCATCTATAATCGTGGTAGGATCTTCTTGTCTAGAGCTTCCAAGCTCAAGGAGAAGTTACTACAAAGGGCTTATGAAGTGTTCAATTTCAGCCACACCTATTCTATGAAGCTCAAAAATATCATCCTGAGGAGCTATTATTGGGAGGGCTTTGAAAGAGAAATATATCAACATTGTTAAAGATGCATGGACCTTGTGGATTTGGAGCAGCAACATGACTCTAAGGAAGAGTTAAATCAGCCCTCTCCTTCTTCCATTGAAGAAGAGAGTAGATCTATGCACCAATCCATTGATATGAGGAGGATTGTTGGTGGGGAGCATGTTCTTAGTACATGTGTTTTATATTATGATCTCATGCATTCTTACACCATGTTATTGCAGGCCATGACTCCAAGGAGGAGTAATATATTTTGTAAATCTCATGTCAATTATTGGGCCACTAAAAATTCTGAATTTGGCCACTCCCTTGATGTGCAAAGGGAGATTTATTTTCATGATGGGTGCTTCCCAAAGGCACCAAATATATCTCACATTTTCTGCAATAGTGAGATGACTTGGGCAGCAAGTAAGTGGTGGGAAAACCACTTACCACATATTGGTTTGATGTAGGTAGGGGATACTCTGCGCTGGTTCCACATGTGGGACTATGATCCACCTCCATGTGCACACATTTTTGTTTGTTTGCACATTGTTTTGATCCCCTATATTGATGATGTGCTTTTACTTTTCATGGGGATGAATGGAGGAAGGAGGGAAGGCATAACTAGAGTACTTATTCAACATCTTACTTTCCTTGAAGGTCCCACGAGATGCATCATGTCCTCCAACTTCCTTCAATGTTATTTCAAGCTAGGCGGGTCTCTTTATAGTCTCAGGTACAATGGCTCTTGGAGATTCAACAAATTCATGATCATTTGATTCTTCACGAGGATCTAGTTCCATCGATTCAAGTTCTTTAGATTTCTATTCCACATTCTTTGGAGCCACTTGCATTTTATCAACAAATTTGAAGTGTGAACCCTTGGACTTCCAAAAAGCAACATCTTCATCAAATATAACATCCTTGCATGTTTCAATAGTACGTTGTCCTGGTACATAAACCCTGAAGTCCTTTGAACTTTCACTATAGCCAACAAAATTTCCTTTCTTCCCGGAAGGTTCCAACTTCGTCCTTTTCTCGCTGGGCACATGAACATAAACATGAAACCCAAAGGTTATTAAATGCCCAACATTTTGCCTCTCACATGTGAAGATTTCTTCAAGAGCCTTGTAGTCCAATATTCGATGTGGGCATTTATTTTGAACACAAATAACTATTCTTGCAAATTCTCCCTAAATAAACATAGCCATCTCTTGATCATGAAGCATGGCTTTGACAACTTCCATAATAGTCCTATTCTCCCTTTCGGAAATTCCATTTTTTTGAGGATAGTAGGGAAATATCATCTCCTTCTTAATTCCAACATCCTTTCAGAAGGCAATCAATTCCTTGCATACATATTCTCCTCTATTGTTAGACCTTAAAGTCTTGATCCTTCTTCTTGTATAATTTTCAACATGTGCCTTGAATTCACAAAACTTTTCAGATACTTGATCTTTGGAATTAAAAATATAAATCCATATTTTGCGAGAGTAATCATCAATGAAGGAGATATAATAAAAATTGCCACTCAAGGTCTTGTCAGACATAGGCCTGCAAACATTAACGTGCACAAGATCCAAGATTCCTTTGGATCTACTATCACTGCTGGTACATATTCATTTAAAATTCTTCCCAAGGGAACATCCCTTGCAAACTCCATCATGTTCAACTTTAATTTCCGATACACCTTTACCAAAATATTTCATTCTAGACAATTCTTATTAATGAACATGAGCGCACAGTCGATGCCATAGCTCACATAGGTCAACAGTGTTGTGTAATAGGGATTGAATTGAATGTCTAAGGAGACGATATAGGAATCTAATTCGTACACCATTGAATTTAGCATATTCAAAGGAGGAATCCTTTTTCCATACTAGAACTTGTATATCCACGAAAGAAATTGTATCTCCTTTGTCTTCAAGAGAAGAAATAAACAACAAATTCTTATTCAAACTAGGAATGTTTAAAATGTTATTAATAGATAAATTACCTCATGATTCCAATTGGAAGGACGATGAGCCAATCCCTTTGACTTCGTATTTTCCATTATCTCCAAGTTCAACCCTTTGAGCAATCTTATTTTCAACCAATTTAGAGAGATTATCATGATTTCCAGTCATATGCCTAGAGGCTCCACTATCTACCAACCATATTTCATCATGACCTGTAATGGGACTTGTAAAATCAGAATAAAATGAGAGTTCATCATCAAAATATTTCTTTCTAAGCTTCCTCTTATGAGAGGTTTAATCAAGGTTAGCTGCAGAGGTGTGATGCTTCCCTTTCCTCTTTCAATCTCCATTCCTTTGATAGTCATCCATTTGATTTCTTTGAGGGAAGTGAGCTTGATATTGACCATATGCTTGGCAATGATAGCAATGAAAATTTGTCAGATCTATTCTATATATTATATCTTGAGAGGGAGGAGGAGGTCCTCTATGTGGAGCAGGTTCCCTTCTTGGAGCAGATCTTGGAGTAGGTCTTGAATTAGGTCTTCTACCAAAATTTCTTTGAAATCTTCCAAAACTAGGTATTCTTCTATTACTCGCACAATTATTTGTTAAAGCTTCTTCACTTGTATCTTCAATCGAGTCTCTAGAATGAAGTCTTGATTCTTCTTGAGTGTAAGAGGCCCAAAACTTATCAAAGTAGGTGCATTTTATCTTCCACAAATGCTTAATGTAAAAGGATCCCAAGATCTAGGCAAACCACCCAAAGCCATAACTACCAATTCCTTGTCAGACACTTCTTTAACAATGTCCTTGATTTGATCTCTTATTTGAGACATCCTTGCAAAATATGATGCCAATGTATCATTATTTGTCATCTTGATACTGCGAAGTTGACCCTTTAAACTTATAGATTGATTGATGTTGTTGACAGTGTACAATCTAGTCATGGAATCATACATCTTCTTGGCGGATTGGTGATCAACGATACTAGGAATTAGATGATCCCTAACAGATTCTATAGTGATGCTCCTTGCCAAGATGTCATCTTCTTGAACTTTGTCTTTTCCTTCTTAGTCAAATGGTTTAATAACTTTTCCTATAATAATTCCAAAACCTTGTGTCTTGCAAGTACTAGGTTAACCCCAACCTTCCATGCCCTATAAGTAGTAGCTCCTTCAAGCTTGTTTTTTTGTCTTCATGAAGGAATTTGTGATGAGGATGGTTGATAAAAAGAAAAGGCAGAATCCCAAACTCTTCAAAATGCTTCTCAATGTTCTTCAAGGTGCTTTCACAACTCTTTCCCTTCACCAAAGCTTTGGTACCATGTTGATTTTCTAGTGCAACCAAGACTATTATAGTTTTTCAAAATCGATAACTACTTCCAATGATTCAATTAGTCTTATTATAACTTTATAATAATCAAGTAGTTAGACATGAAAAAATTCAACCATTCAATTTCTACAATAGAGCAATAGAGATCATAGTAAATAGTAAACAAGAGACAAGAGACACCAAAAATTAGGCTCATAGCCAGGGAAAAACCCATAAGGAGAAAACCCATCCAATCTTTCATGATGAGAGAGAGAATTTAGTTCATCAATAATACATAAAAATATTCCAACAAGATTCCAAAATATGACCTCAATATATCCAAGTCAAAATTAGTTAAGGAAGAGAGAGAAAAAGTCAATTTTGGTTAAAGTCTGATTTGCAACAAAAAGGGATGGATTGTTGGAATTGTAGTGTTGGAATTGATGTCAACAAGCTCATGGTGTTGATGGTCATATGCATGTGTGATGGATGATTGGCTTGATGGTCTTGTTAGTTGTCATTGATGTTAACATACCTATGCCTAGACCTAGTGGTGGTGTTTTAGAGATGGATTCCACATGTGATGTTGGTTTGAAGTTGGAATGTTTTGTTGATTGGAGATGTTGCTGTTGTAGGTGGTTGGAGTGCTACTATAGATGTTGCATATGTCTCTACATGTCTTGGAGACATTGGATCGCTGCTACTGTGTTGAGATGAGGTAGTATGTGTTGGAGGTGCTTCTACCAATGTTGAAGGTAGTTGAATTACATGATGCTGCTGCAACATGAGTTGGAGATGCTACAACAGGTGTTGGTGATGTTTGGACATATTGTGGTTGCTGCTTGAGGACCTGGAGGTGTTGGTATTGGTACTAAGGTTGGCATAATAGGTATTGTATGTGATTGACTTGTTCTTAGCCTATTTCATCAATGCAAACTTGACATAGAGGTTTGGGGGTGTCATCATGAGATGAAGAAGATGATCCATCAAGTAACAGAGGTTTTGGGTTGAAGGATTGATGTTTTTCCTTAGCTTTAGCCATAGTCGTGTGGATATAGGCCTGTAGAGTGGCTAAAAGGCTTTATTCCCTGGCGTGAAAGCCTGTGGGAGCGACTATAGTCTCAGTCGCATGGATTCAGTGCTATGGGAGCGACTGAAGGATTTGACGAGATTTTCTCCGCATTTCTCACGTTGATCAACTAATTTTTGTATTATGGCGATATTCTTGATTGAAACATTTTGGCATATCGCCAGAAAATTTTGTGGGACCTCTAGAAGCTGATTAAAGTTGAAAATATAAAAAAGGAAAGTGGAGTTAGTGGTTGATAGATTCAATGAGTTGAATCCAGATCAAATCAAGCATATGAACAGAGTTGTGAAGCCCAATAGTTTTGAATAATAATAGAGTTGATCACTTGAGTTCATATACATATTGGAGGAACCTCCATGATAGTATTGTTGATTGTCAAATTGTGGTGTGGAGTGAGTGTAAGCTTGGGGAAGAGCCTGCATGTTGTGTGAGTTGTCTATGTAGATTTTCTGAATTAGTTTGCAGCTGTAACAACAAATAACTGAAGTTTATTTCAGCCAATGTATTATACATTGAGTGAGGTATTGATGTGTGGATTTGAGTAGAGTTTGAGGAGATTGTTTTGCAGCTGGTGTGGATATTTTTGTGTGCAATTTGATTTCAGCTTGTGCTGCAAATTTATCATTTGATTATGCTTTGAAGCTATGTTACTGCAGTGCTCATGTTGAACAAGTTTATGAGCCTAGTTTGAAAATATATGAAATGAGGCTCACATGGAGGAAGTGAAGGCGTGGAGGCTTTAGAGCATACAATGACTTGGGAAAATCAGTAGAAGGAAGAGATTTCTCCACCAATGGTGGTTGGATAGTTCAGCAGAAACTAGGAGAGGCTCGTTGTTCATGATAGTTACCAACCTATCAGAGTCTATAAAGTCGATTGTTAGTTCGGGAGTAATCGGGTGAGGATCATTGATCGCGGTGGCCTTCAATGGATGGCAGTCCCTAGATCCGTGAGAGAAACAGTTTACTCTCTGATAGGTGCCAACATATTGTGAAATAAGTCGAGTCTTCCGACTCATGGGAGTGAGCTGATCCATGTAAAATTTGTTCAACAAATTAATAAAAGAATTGAGCAGTGCAACAACAACAGGGTGGTTTTTTTCCCGGGGAAGGGTTTTCCACTGGACATACTTGTGTTCTTTGTGTTGATTGATTTTGTGTTTGCATGTTTATGCTTGGTGCTCTGATCTATGATTTTGTGTTTCAGTTCGTGCATGGTAAAAGACTAATAATTTGGAGAAAATTGTATATGTGCTCTCACTACAAATTCACCCCCCTCTCAGTGGTAATCTAGTTTCCAATAATTGGTATCAGAGTGGGGCTCTCGAGTGCAGCTTGATCGGTGGAGAGTGGATCTTGGATATATTGATAGAAATTTGCATATTTTTTTTCCCTAAATGATTTCTCCAAAGAAATTGGTTCTTACAGCTGCAAATTTCAAAGCATCGAAAGAAAATGTGAAAAATAAATTCTTTTTTTGTGGCTCTAACATTTGGATTTTGGTTTGTGAAGGAAATGATGGAGATTTTCCTGCATCTAAAGTACGAAAGAAAAATTCTCAAGCAAGGCGAATTATTTTCGAAAATATATATAATGAATATTTGGAGAAAATTGGAGATTTAAAATCTGCGAAGGAAATTTGGGACAGATTGCATATGCTATATGGAGCCAAAAAAAAAACAATGATGAAGAGATTGAGAATATCAACAAAGACAAGAAGGATGCTCCACTTGAACCACCTGTGAATAAGGACAACAAATATGAAGGTATAAGTTGTAATGATATACTTTTGAGTTATATTTATGATAGAGGTAATGACACTGATCCAAACTTGTTTAGTGATAGAGATGATGATCACAATTATATGCATCTTAAGGCTCAATTTGAATCTACAATGGTTATTATTGAAGATTTTTCTAGCAAAATTGGTATACTAACAAATGTATGCAAGAAGCATAAGAAGAAATTGCAGGAGTGTGGTCAAAAGGAGAAAAATCTCAAGGAAGAAATTACTACCTTGAGAACGCTGCTGGCATAATTGAAAATATTAGAAGTCAATTAATGCAAGAAAAAAGATAGGAAGGATTATGTTGAAGTGCTTGAAGGTGTGATTGAAAAATTGAGAAAGAAGCTTGAGGAAAAGAAACAACAGATGGAGAAAGTGAAGAGCACCATACCAGTGAGCGAAATTGGTAATGATTTTCAAAAGGGTTAGACATGTTTGCATATAGGAAAGATTGACAAAGCAGAACCAAAGAAGCCTGCAATAAATAATGTGATCCACAAGAAAGAAAAAAATATAAAACAAAAAGGAGCTTTCACATATAGAATACCATTTGCTTCTATGGTTGGAAGTAACAGTTTTCAAAGGAGAAGTCAATTCTCCTTTGCCCCTTTTATGGATGAGATTGAGTGCTTCAACTATCATGATTTTGGTCATGTGGCCACTGATTGTAGGAGGAGAATGCACTCATCCATGTAGCATTATGATCAGCCAAAAGGAGGACCTACATTCAGGTATAAAAAATATTTCAATGGTCTTTGTTTTGCTTGTAGCATATTTGGGCATAAAACCATTAATTACAGATCTAGCGTAAAAAAATGGAGGTCCAGTATTAGAAACAAAATATTATATCCTTTGGCTACATATCTTGGGCATATAGAGTGTTATTTGTACAATAATTTTGGGCACATGTCCAAGGATTGTAAGATGCCTAGTTCTTTGAGGCCATTTGTTAAAAAAAAACAATCAAGGGAGAATGTGCAACCAAGGAACACCTGGAAGAAGGAAAATAAACTTGGAAGATGTGGCATTTCACTTTGTTCTCATAATGTTGATGACATGTGGTATATAGATAACGGATGCTCACACCATATGTCAGGAGATAGGCGAAAATTTCATTTTCTCAATAAAACCAAGGATGGTCGTGTTGTGTTTTAAGGTAGTGATCAAACTGTTAGAGTGTTGGGAAGCGACAAAGCCAATCTTGATGAGAAGAGGACAAATGCATAAGATGTTTGGCTCATTGAAGGACTAAATCATAATATCTTGAGTGTGAGCCAAATGGTTGATGGAGGAAAAGAAGTGATATTTAGCTCCAATGGTTGCATTATCTGAAAAAAAGGATCAAAGAGAGTAATTTCTAGAGGAGTCATGACCCTAGATAATGTGTAGGTGTTGAAGGGAAGTGTGAAAAGTAAGAATATACCAAGACAATACTCTTCCTCATCAGATTTAGAGTAGATGAGATCAATCCCTACTGCGGTCCACTCTTACATGTTATATCTACTTGACTGCAGCAGTATGCATGGAACTTGCATGGTCTCAGGGGGAGTGTTGGAAACATGTTTCAATTCCTTCATGCACTTTCATATCAGTCGGATCCTTCATATGAGGTACATAATGTTCAGGGGGAGCTAGTTTCTCAAGGCTTGATTCCTTATGTTTTTTTCTCTTCACTCATTATTTTTGTAGCTAATGTTTTATTGTATATGAGTGGAAAAATATATATTAGCCTTTTTGCAACATTCATTGATTATTTTTTCAGCTATATTGTTACTGATGGTTTTTGGAGAAGATTCATGATGTTATTGGAGTTTTGAAAGCCACATGGTTGTCTTATGCATATCTTTAAGGTTTGATGGAGGATCACACATCTAGGGGGAGCATATGTGCTTCCTAATGGATTTGCAGAATGTTGACATTGTTTTATGTAGGATGATTCTATTATTGCTGTCACATTTTGCTAGTTGGGTCATCTAGAATTTATGTACCTCATTGCTTATACTTCTACTTCTAGATGAATCATGATGATTTTTTTTTGCAATTTTATGGAGAGAGAGAGCATGATGCTACTTACGATGTGTTGGATATTCATTTGGTTGAGTCATGTTGGTTCATATGGCTGATTATGTATGGAGAGATTGTTGCTGTTCATGATGTGGTTATGTATTTGATGACCCTATATTGCGGCTACACATTGAGAGATTATGTTATTGCTTATGGAGGTCTTATGTTTTGATGCACATGCCATGTATTGCATTGTTGCTTCCATATGGAGCATATGTTGATTCTCATTGATTCCATGTACTCATGTTATTTATGTTTTGGGCATGTATTGATGAGATCACCATTGTGTGCGGATTGTAAAAGCCATGTGTTATCACTGTATCATCTTTTGGGTGTATTACTCATGGAGAGACCCATGGTGTCTATGTATTCTCATTATCTATGTATGGGTCAATGGATGTCCAAGTCATGTTCTATCTTGGGTGCATGATGTAAACTTGGGTGCATAGGGTCATGGTTGGTGATAGGAAAGTTTATAGATGATTCATACACAAGTCTTGTGTATTTGTCACAACCATGTATTTTCTCCATGAAGCATTATTGTAATGTATTGTATTGTATATCACGTCCAAATTCACTTGGAGTCATGGTCCATGAGTAGTAGTCTCTTGCACTTAGCAAGGGGGCTCATTGTAGCAGACATAGTGTACAATTACAACTCCATTACATGCTTGGGGGGGCATGTTTACTTCAGAGATGGAATGGAATTGGCAGAGATATGTTTGGAAGCCGATTTCCTTGTTTTAATGCTTACCTTCAAAGAGATACTTCGATGGGTTGCATAAATATAGTGTTGTGTATGACAGGGGGAGTCATTCTCTCATCCGAAACATTATTGACATTTTAGTTCAATGTTTGTATGGCCCTTTGCCATTGATGTCAAAGGAGGAGATATTTTGGATTGTTGTATTTAGGTTGACATCAATGCAAAAGGGGGAGTTTGTTGGCATTGTAATGTTGGCATTGATGTTAACAACCTCAAGGTGCTACTGGTCATATGCATGTGTGATGAGTTCCTTGTGATGGATGATTGACTTGATGGTCTTGTTAGTTGGAATTGATGTCAACATACCTATGAATAGACCTAGCGGAGGTGTTTTGGAGATGGATTCCACATGTGATGTTTGTTTGAGGTTGGCATGTTATGTTGATTGGAGATGCTGCTACTACAGGTGGTTGGAGTGCTACTCTAGATGCTGCATATGTATCTACATGTCTTGGAGACATTAGATTACTGCTACATGTGTTGAGATGAGGTTGTATGTGTTGGAGGTGCTTCTACCAATGTTGGAGGAAGTTGAATGACATTATGTTGTTGCAATAGGAGTTGGATATGCTTCTACAAGAGTTAGAGATGATGCTACAAGTGTTGGTGATGTTTGGACATATTGTGGTTGCTGCTTGAGGACCTAAAGGTGTTGGTCTTGGTACTAAGGTTGGCAGAATAGGTATTTCATGTCATTGACTTGTTCTTAGCATATTTCATCAATGCATACTTGACATAGAGGTTTTGAGGTGTTATCAGGAGCTGAAGAAGATGACCCATTAGGGGCAGAGGTTCCGGGCTAAAGGATTGATATTTTACCTTAGATTTAGCCTCAGTCGCCTGGAGATAGGCTTGTTGATCTGAATGGAAAATGGCATCCACCCATGGTATTTTAAATGGAATCTACCCATGGTATTCATCCACATATGGTATTTATTCACCCACTGAATTTACCCATGGTATTGTAAGTGGCATCCACCCATGGTATTCATTCACCCATGGTATTGTAAGTGAGATCCACCCATGGTATTCATTCACCCATGATATTTACCCACCCATGGAAGCTACATTGTGGTGGACAATATGTCCTTTTACAAAATGTGACTTATTACTTTGATCCAGATCTTGGGAGGAGGCCCCTAAGATCTGCAAAATTGAAATGGATCTCACAAGATTTGCAAAATTAGAATGCCAGAAAAGGGAGAAAACATAGTAAATAAACCACAAAGATTTTTTTTATTAAAATATAGAATAACTGTAGAAGCTACATTGTGGTGGACAATTTTTCCTTTTACAAAATGAGACTTGTCATTTATAGCTTTTCTTGGTTACAATACCATAGATAAATTCCATGGGTGAGTAAATACCATGGGTGAATGAATACCATGGGTGGATCTCACTTATAATTCCATGATTAAATACCATGGGTGGATGCCACTTACAATACCATGGGTAAATTAAATGGGTGGATAAATACCATGGGTGGATGAATACCATGGGTGGATGCCATTTACAATACCATGGATGGATGAATACCATGGGTGGATGCCATTTTTCATTCAAATTATTCCTCCCTCCTTAAGAAGCAATGATCCCCATTGCGTGAAGTTCCCTCTTGAGAAGCCTTTGCTGAATATGAAGAGCCACTTAAGAGAATGGTTTTGTGTGGTTAACCCATAACCATGATGAAAAAAGATATGATGATAGAGATACCTTGTAATGCTTGTGACCAACTGTGATACAAACAATGTGTGGCCTAGAAAATTGACTTCAACGAAGCGTGAGTTTGTGGATGACTCATAACCATGAAAAACGAAGATCCGAGGATAGAGATACCCTGTAATGCTTGTGACTAATTGTGAAACTAACAATGTGCGGCCTAGCAAATGGACTTTGATGAAAATGATTTTATGTGATTGACCCATAAGTGATGCTGACTGTTCATGAAGTAGCAAGTGCCTACATAGTCTGGGGTGGGAGGGAACGTCTCCAAATAACCCAAGACAAATGTTGTTATGTTGAAACTAATGACAATCTACATTGTGGTGGACAATCAATCCTTTTACAAAATGTGACTCGTTACTTATAGCCTTTTTTGGTTATAATACCATAGGTAAATTCCATGGGTGGGTAATTACCATGGGTGAATGAATACCATGGGTGGATCTCACTTACAATACCATGGGTGAACGAATTAACATGGGCAGATGCCACTTACAATACCATGGGTAAATTCAATGGGTGGATAAATACCATGGGTGGATGAATACCATGGGTGGATTCCATTTACAATACCATGGGTGGATGAATACCATGAGTGGATGCCATTTTCCATTCGGATCACCTCTGGGAGCGACTGAAAGGCTCTAGTCGCCGACATGCAAGCCTGTGGGAGCAACTAGAGTCTCAGTCGCATGGATTCAGTTCTATGGGAGTGATTGAAGGATTTGACGAGATTTTATCCACATTCCTCACATTGATTAACTAATTTTTGTCTTATGGCGACATTCTTGATCAAAATTTTTTGGCATATGGTCGGAAAAGTTTGTGGGACCTTCAAAAGTTGATTAAAGTTGAAAATATCAAAAAGGAAAGTGGAGTTAGTGGTTGATAGAGTCAATGAGCTAAATCCAGATCAAATCAAGCATATGAAAAAAGTTGTGAAGCCCAATATTTCTTAGTAATTATTGATTTTAGCACTTGAGTTCATCTACATATTGGGGGAATCTCAATGCTAGTATTTTTGATTGCCTAGTTGTGGTGTAAAGTGAGTGTGAGCTTGGAGAAGAGCATGCAAGCTGTGTGAGTTGTCTATGCATATTTTATGAATCAGTTTGTAGTTGTAGCAATAGATAGTTGAAGCTTATTTCAACAATTATATTATGCAATGAGTGAGGTGTTGATGTGTGGATTGGAGTAGAGTTTGAGGAGATTGTTTTACAAATGGTGTGGATATTTTTGTGTGGATTTTGGATTGCAGCTTGTGTTGCAAATTTATCATTTGATTGTGCTTTGATGCTATGTTGCTGCAGTGCTCATGTTGAGAAATTTTATGAGCCCAGTTTGAAATGTAATGAGGCTCACATGGAGGAAGTGAAGGCATGGAGGCTTCAAAGCATACAATGACTTGGAAGATTCAATAGAAGGAATAAATTTCTCTATCCAATGGTGGTTGGATAGTTCGACAGAAACTAGACGAGGCTCGTTGGTCATGATAGTTAGCTGCAGATTGGAGTCTGTAGAGTCGATTGTTAGTTCAGGTAACTGGGCGAGGATTGTTGATCGTGGTGGCCTTCAACGAATGGTACGTTGAGAAATATAGGGAATCATTAGTTAGGAGATTTCTCTTCTTGACAATTTCTTGTGATATACTTTATGCTTGTTTGATTATGATATTTTCTTCATTATATTATTATTGTGTTCTTTTCATCAAGCCAATTGTCAAATATAATAGCAGACAAGAGACACAATATGTAGCCTTGTAAGCCAGGGCCAAAACTGCTCACTCTTTGAGAGGAAAACCCAATCAAAAATTATTCTTATAGATCTTAAATTGACGAACACCAAGACTATCACAAATACCCTTGACACAAGTATCCTCCCAAGAACCTTATCACTAGCCTTACAACTCTTCTCGGCTTCTCTTTGTTCCTTCTTTTTCTTCACTGCACTTTTCATCTTGAACTAGAGAATCTCAGTCTCTATACTTCAACAATCCTAGAAAAATACTTTTCCTTGGCTTCTTGAAGTCTGAATCTCCTCGACTTCCTTTTCTCGTCCTTTTATGAGTGACCATATGCCCAAAACGAATTCACTTGATGCTACAAAATGCCATAGTTCATACCTTGTCCTTTATGATCTATGCGAGATAGATAGAGTGACCCAAGACCGAACCACAATAGACTTTATTCCTTGCTAAATAACCTTCTCTTTTCGCACTTCTTTGTAGTCCTTTATTTCGCACTTATGACTGTAATCTTGACTGAATTGAATGCCTTTGAGTGAGGTTGAGATGGGCTATTTATATAGGCTGTCTTCATGTCTTTAGGCTGACATCATCACTAGAGGAGAGCCGACATATTATTGAAGGTTATTCATTTTATTTAGGCCGACTTGGAGAGGCCTAGTTACAAGGTATTGGAATACTACTTTTCATAGACAAGTGTGACCTTTTACAAAGTGTAACATGAATAAATTTACATGACAATGACTTTATTATTTTATGAAAAGATGAAAAAACTCCTAAAGTCTCTTAATGAGAGTCTTGACTCAAAACTAAAATCCCTTTCTCATGAAACACATGGTGCAAGAAATACAATAAATTTATTTTGTTTTTCTTCTTTGCATCTTCTTACATAAAATCATAATTACATGTCGTTACGAAGATCGAACCTAGTTACACTTTTCAACACTCCCTCTTAACTAGGGAGGTATTCATAATGGTACTTGGTCATTCTCAATCTGAAGAATTTCCCATAAGAATAATTGGTTTGGTAACCCATCTGTATGGCATCATATCAAACAACATTGTCGTATATCAAGTCTTTGAATAACATATCTATCTCCCCACGAGATCCGAGCTCAATGCTGGCGAGACCAATAATTTATAGGCACCTTAATCATTGTCTCTCCTAGAACATACCCTACATGGGTTCTCAGGGTGTTCTCCACTAGGACTATTCTTATCTTGGATTCCCAATCCTCAAAGAATACCAGTCCTTTATGTATACTCTTGTCTTGGATGCCCTATCTCATCCTCAAAGAGTATCAGATGCCAGATGATTATCCAATCCTCCATTCTTTCTTCCCAAGTGAAGACAATAATGATGTGTCTATCTTTCCCTCTTAATTAGGAAGGATGTATTCCAATAAAGGAATGTACTCATTCCTACACAAGGGATGTAACTAAGCTCCCTCTTGGCTTAAGAATTTCCAAGTTTCTTCCAATTAAGAAACTTGTTTCCGAGCTCCCTCTTAATCAGGGACCTACAACAAATCCTTAGGTGGAGATAATGGGACAACCAACTGTTTATAAGAGCTCCTTCCTTTGATGTCATGAATTTCTTCGTTGTTATAGAGTCTTCATCCTTTTGGGATTTCTTCATAGGGCAAAAACCATCCATCACTTTCATTCACGAGTTAGTCATGTCAACACTCAAATCATTAGAAAGTGATACATCTATCTTCATTTGGAATTTTCTTCATGTTAT
Source organism: Pinus albicaulis (assembly GCA_034641835.2). Classification (NCBI taxonomy): domain Eukaryota; kingdom Viridiplantae; phylum Streptophyta; class Pinopsida; order Pinales; family Pinaceae; genus Pinus; species Pinus albicaulis. Next base: position 860,497,918 of record CM076581.1, read on the forward strand.
GATACCTTTATAGTGTTTTCTTCTTTGGAAGGTTCCTGCATCCTTCTTCTTGGTTATTCATGGAATATATCCATAGTTCTTCCCTTTGGTAGCCTTGCATAAGCCCATCCAGATAACAATTCATACTTAAATCATAATTACCTAGGTGATGGTCTTTTATCATGACATCTTCCTGTGTGTATCAACATTCTACATACATGTTGACACATCTCCCAAATATATTCAGTGTCAAGGGTCTCCATCTTTTTCAGACTTCCATCAGATTCTTCATATTTTTTCCGGGATATTCTTCTAGTCAAATCTTCTTGGCCTTTTGGATGTTGATTACCTTTATCATTGTTGCATATTTCACGATCTCTTTCTTCCTTTATTTTCTTCACACATTTCATTTCTAGGATTTTCCATCAAAGTTTCCTCCATTGTAGTCAACCACCTCATACTACATATGAGGACATATTTTTTTGATTTCATCTAGTGTGACTTATGCCTTTCAACATTCTTCCAGAGAAGGATATCCTTGTTCCTTTGATCATGTTCCTCAAGATAGAAATAGTGATCTATGTTACTTGCAACCATATGACTTCCATAGTATCTCAAGTAAGCATACATACCTGATCTTTCTTTTGGGTCATCCATATTTTCTGTAGCAACTTCCTTTTGAATGAAATAACTTCATTCCCTTGTCCTTATTCACTAATATGTCATCATACCATTATCCCTTGAATTCCACAAGTTGGAATTCCTAATGAAACATTTGTTTTCTTTCTAGATTAGTGAACCCTCCGATGAGGATTCCATTAGAGGAACTTGAGAATCTTTCATATCCTCATCAAAAAATGTTTCCTTATCGACCAATGTATGATGAGCCTTGTTCTAGATGACTTATTTTCTTTTTCCATAAGTGTTACTTGAGCTTTAAATGAGGTTTCCAAGAGCCATATTCTTCATATTTTAACTGTCACATATTTTTGTTCCATACATCCTTCTTATTTCCTATGAAAAAAGCTCTTACTCTTAATGCTTAAATCATGACTCCATTCTCTAATATAATGCATCCTATCTAATTTACAATGCCTCCTATCTATAATTTTACAATAGAAAAATACTTTATAGTGAAGAAGATTATCTCAATCATAGTAGAGATCTTTCACTTCTTCCTTCTTAGGCTTCTTGGTCTCAAGCTCTTCCATTTCTCTAGAAATATGAGCTTATTCCATATTCCTCTTGTACTTATTAGATTTAGGACAATATCTTTTATAGTGTCCATATTCGTGATATCCATAAAACCTTACTTTAGCCATGTTCTTTCTTTTCTTTTGAGGATCAAATTTACCAAATTTTCCTTTTCTTCTTGACATAGCAGCATAAGCATGATTTTGTTCATTTAATCCTATATCAAACTTTTCTTTTAACTTGGTTTCTTCTATCTTACATCGAGACCATATATCTTGGAATGGAGTGGCGTATTTCTTCCCATAGATACTTGAAGTGAAGTTACCCCATTCTTTCGGTAGAGCATTAAGTACCACAATTTCATTTCTTTATTAGACATAACTTCTCCCAGTTCTTGTAGCTGATCTCGAATTTCAGAGATCTTCATGAAATATGAAGTTATTCCATCTTCTCTTTACAAATTTAGCTTGTAAATTTATTTCCTTAATGATATTACTTCTCCTGTAGTACTTACAGAAAACAAATCTACCAATTTGTCACAAATATCTTTTGCAGTGTCTAATTTTGATACATACAGGATGAGAGAGTCTTTTATGGATTCTATAAGAATCCTCTGGGCTCTCACTTATCCCTTCATGTATTTAGCATGTGCTTGAGTATAATATTTTGGAGGTTGGGTTACTGACCCTCTACTATGATCCATGAACTCATTTTCAATGATATTTAGGTCTGTTCTTTTCTTCCATGCAAGGAAATTTAAAGCCCCAACCAATTTGTTGCTTTCCTTGCAAAAAGACATTTTGATAATATCAGATGAAGTCATAAACTTAATTCAGTAGCCGTTGCTTGATTTCTTAATCTTGATATGGATAAAATATTGCTTCTTGATAGATTGATGAGAGAGAGAGCTTGATTCACGATCCTTTGCCTTTCTTGGAAATGCTTCTAGGATTTTGGTTCTTCTTCTTGATTTCTCTTAATGATAGTTCCAAGACCCTTGCTAGTGTAGATTTATTTGATCTAGGGTTGTAATGAGGATCTTGATCTCTTGATTGGCGTTCTTGACTTGATTTGATCTTATTTTGAAGATTTATACTTGAGTGTCTTCTTGATTGAATGCCCCTTCTTGACTTTAGCACCTAAGCTCTGATACCATGTTGAGAAATATAGGGCATCATTAGTTAGGATATTTCTCTTCTTGTCAATTTCTTGTGATATAATTATGCTTTTTTTATTGTGATATTTTCTTCATTATATTATTATTGTGTTATTTTCATTAAGCCTATTTTAAAATACAATAGAAGACAAGAGACACAATATGTAGGCTTGTAAGCCAGGGCCAAAACCTGTCACTCTTTGAGAGGAAAACCAAATCATAACTTCTTCTTATATATATTCAATTGATGAACACCAAGACCATGACAAACACCCTTGACACAAGTATCGTCCCAAGAACCTTGTCACTAGCCTTTATTATGCTTCTCGGCTTCTCTTTCTTCCTTATTTTTTCTGCACTGAACTACACTGCACTTTTCGGCTTGACTTAGAGAATCTCAGTCTCTATGATTCAAAAATCCTAGATAAGTACTTTTCCTCAGCTTCTTGAAGTATTCTCCTTGACTTCCTTTTCTCAGCCTTTCATGAGTGACCTTATGCCCAAAACGAATTCACTTGATGTTGCAACAGGCACTAGTTCAGACCTCGACCTTTATGATTTATGCGAGATAGATAGAGTGACCCAAGACCGAACAAAAATAGAATTTCTTCCTTGCTGAATAGACTTCTCTTTTCACACTTCTTTGTAATCCTGTATTTCACACTTATGACTGTAATCTTGATAAAATTGGATGCATTTGAGTGATGCTGAGATGGGCTATTTATATAGTCTGTCTTCATGTCTTTAGGCCAACATTGTCACTGGAGGAGAGCCGACATCTTCTTGAAGGATATTCATTTGATTTAAGCCGACTTGGAGAGGCTTGGTGACAAGGTCTTGGAGGACTATTTTTCATAGAAAAGTGTGACCTTTTACAAAGTGTAACATGACTTCATTTATATGACAATGATTCTATTATTGGAATCTATGCTTCTCGTGATCCATCATAAATTGTAAAATATTCTAAGCACATCACATGCAATGGAACATTGCCGACGATTTCGAACCAAACCTGTGGTTCATGATGATGACTTATCACCTAGTTCCGATGATGAACCACACCGTCGGTTCGAAACGCCGTCGACAATGTTCCATCGCATGTGATTATTACCGAAATATTTTTTAGAATTTAAATGATTCTATTATTTTATGACAAGATGAAAAAAATCCTAAAGAATCTTAATGAGAGTCTGTTGTGCTATACAAATACCCACCATTTATTTTCGTAAATAGGGACCCTTTAGAGATAATTAAGAAAAAAATACTTTTAAAGGTTCCTTCTAAAAAACACTTAGGAAATAAATTTATCTCAAAGCGCATCTGTTATCACATATCACTTTCAAAGAAGAATCTATAAATCTTGCGATTTGCGAAACACACCCTCTTAAAAGTCCTTACTCTATGTTTTTGCATCGCACTTGATTTAGTTAAAGATTAGAACAAAAAAATAAAATTCGTGATTGCCGCAGACCCGATAGAGCGAATGAAATTGAATATATAAATCTTGTTCGCAACGCGTCCACTTTTTAGCTTTCGCAAATCGCACCGTGCATGGATTATGATTTAAACTTCAATGTATTTCTTAAAAATTGTGCTTTGCGATTTGCGCAGATCGCATTTCACAATTAATAAGAAACAATCACGAAAATGATAATATATGATTGCGATTTGCGCATTTATTGTTTCCAGCGTGCGAAAAGTGACTTATGTCATCTTGAATTGAATTATGATATTAACGGATTTAATGAAAGGATAAGCATTGCATGTGAAGCCACACTAATCCATGCCTGGAATTTAATTTTGAAATCATGAAGGAATTATGAGGAGATGATTGATTGAATTGATAGTTTTTGTTGGAAACATCTCTTCAGTTTCTGTTATATAATATATTTTGTTTCACTTTCAAGAAAGCAGTTATTGAATTGAAGGAGTCTGAAATGAGTAAGAAAGGCAAAGAAGTGTCTCAAGCATCGTATACAGAAGATACAGGAATGCCCTCACTATTTTCTAATACTGTTTGTCACAAATATTGCGGCATCACATCATGGGAAGCTATGTATAAACTATTTGAAGATCAAGGGCCAAAGGTGATAACGAAGATTTCTACAACATGCACTGATTCCACTTCCGACGCAACTTTGTTCGACGTTGCATGTTCATTCATTCATAAGATAAAAGAAAGGCCAAAGCTCATACCTTACACAGATATGATCAAATGGGCAATCAAGAATTTGAATATCGAAGATAGAGTGTTTAAGAATTCCAGAGGAGAAGTCATGGGCTCTTTTAAAGCTAAAGACTTGGCAACTATGTATCATTTACCATCTCCACAACAAAGGTATGACAGTGTATATGTGAAAAGGTTTAAAGCTAAGCACCCAGATCTGATCAAAGTCATTCAAGAATGGAAGGACAACGAAGGAAAACTAAAGCAAGACAAGTCTGGTACGTACTCCATTGCACAGATCTCACAACCTTTTTGCTATGCTGCTAGTATGTTATGTAGGTTATTCGGTAAACCAGACAGTACTAGGTTTTCTAGAGATTGGGTTCCCTTGATTGACGCAATCGTTAACTCATCCATTTTGAATTGGGAATATCTATTATCCAATTACTTAGTCAAACACATTACTGAGTATAGGAATAAGAAAAATGCCTCGTCTCAAGAAAATTTACCCTTTTTTATGTCTGCCTATGTTATGGATGCCATTTGTTTTCATTCTACATTTCCAACTATGGGTTGGAAATGGACTTCCAAAGAACCTACCTAATCCATATTTATCATGAAGAACTTTGGGATTCCAAATACCACCTGCACTTTTATAAAGTCTGTTATAGAGTTATGATGCCAATGTATCAGATGCTTTTTAATGAAAAGATCCCTAGGGTTTCCAAAGAAGTCAGTAGGGATATTGTTCCTACAGCTCGATGGTTTGTTGAAGAGAAGTTTACATATGTACGAGTATTTGGAATCTTTTCCCTTCCACATCTTTTTCCATACTACATTCCAAACAGGTTCTTCGGGAGAGAGATCTCTTATCAACTTGTTAATGGTGTTACTAAAAAGTTGAAAGATGACAAAAAGGCAATTTGGCCTTCTTTTCCTGTACAGTGCAGTTCTTTCGCTCTGGCCAACATTGGTCACACATAAAAAGAAGTGCCTAATGTACAGATACTAAATCTTGCATTTATGCCTGGGAGACTGTATGCTCCCGATGATGAAATTAAAAATTTTATGGAAAGATTTAAGACAAAGCCTTTTGTCAAGGAAGAAGATTTGTTTGATGACTTCTTTCAAGGAGTTGAAGTTTTTTCAGATGTTATTAAAAGGGTTTCAAATGAATCAAGTCAAGAAGATATTCAAGCCTTTCAAGAATACAGAAATGAGAGACTGAAAAATGTCCCTTTAAATTTATTTATCATGGAAGATGAAAAGAATACTCCAAGTGTTAGCATTGATGAAGAAATGAAAGATAATTCTGAAAATAAATCCGATCAATCTCAACAGCAATCCGAAAAATCCGAGGATGAGTCCGAAGTCATAAAAATGAATTTGGAAATTGATCAGGTTATTCATGAATTAGAGTTGCATGAAAAGTCAAAGAAAAATGAAACTAAATTGAATTCAGAAGAAGTTCGAAAGGATCAAAGCACAACAGATCATTCCAAGTCACCTGAAGGAAAAGATCTTTCAAATGAATGGGAAGAATTTTCCCAAGCAATAAACACCTCCAAAGAAAAGACTATCATTGATCAAGCAGCAGATTTCCAAACTCCCGAGCCTTCTCGAAATATAGTTCAGACTGTTAATCCTTTTCAAACATCTCCAGCAACCCAAAACAAAGAAATCATTCCATCTTTTTCAGCAGATCAAATAATTTTGCAAATATAAGACATTCCTTCATTAGATATCTTCTATAGTCCTAGCCATAAAGCTGTAGTGAAAAGAAATAAAAGGAAAAGAGTTGATGAAACTCTTAAATCTATAGATGAATTAGTTGAAATTATCTGGAAGGATTCACTTGAAGATCCTACTGAACATTTAACTAAGTTATCTCAGTATGTAGGATCTTATGCTACAACCACTGTAGACAAAGAAACTCAAGTTAAAACTTTGTTAAGGCAAAGGGATTACAGGATACAAGAATTGGAACATTTATTGGATGCAGAGAAGGTTAAAACTATAGAACAGATCAAAATGAATTCATAGCAGTTCCTTAAAGATATAGAGAGGCTTAAGCTAGAACATCATGCACAGCTTGAAGAAAAACATGTACACATGGAGAAGACTTTAGTAGAATTACAAAAGCAATCATAGTCAGAAAGATTTGTTAAAGAAGAGCTTGATATAAATACCATGTTAAAGGAACAAAAAAAGGTATTTTGTTATCAAGCAGCCATGATTGATTCTTACTGTGATTCAAATAAAATAATGATTCAACAAATTGCTATCCAAAAGCTTGAATGTGAAAAAATTTAGAGTCAAATTGAAGAATATGTTCAATGGAAAGATTCAGATGCTAGAAAGAAGGCTAATCTACCTCAAGTAGATAAATTTCATAAGGAATTATTGTTTATAGAGTGGAAGACACAAATTTCCAGAGCAGAAAAAGCAGCAGCTAAAACATCCAGTAAATCAAATGAAATTATACATCATTTGTGTGACCAATTATTCAAAATAGAAATTTTGGAAGAAAACACGTCTGATGTGTTTTCAATGATCAAAGAAGTAGAGTCAAGATGGGTTCAACAAGCAGATCAGTAAGAAGAAATGATCAAGAAAATTGACAAGTTTGATTAAGAGAATTCTTTGAATTTTCTGATCAAACTATATCATCAACAAAAAATGCTTCATTTAATCACATAATCAGCCCAAAGGTCACAATCAAAAATTTCAAATGCTATATTCAAGGATTAGATTCACTCACGAATATCTCAACCACCTCAGCTCAAGACTATGCTAGATTTTTGCAAGTTACGTGACCACATTCAGTAGAAGAAGAAGCATCCTTAAATCAAGATTGTCAGTTTGTTTAATTTCCTAGATTATAGTTCAAGATAGGTTTTATAGACAGAGGTTTTTTGAAACCTCCTCTATATTTTTGTAAAGTATTTAATTTAGTTAAGTAGTTAATTTTAGTATTTAAACACTTCTCATGCATTTAGAGAAGGGTCCTGAATTTTATTGAGAACATTTTGCAAAGAACGCTTAAGTTGCAAGCAGGTTTGAAAGTGTCTTGATCAAAGAATGGAACACTGCCTTATTCAGTTATACAAATCATCTTGTTGATCAATGTTGATTCACGTTGGCTTGGCTTTTTGATTGAAGAATTGAATATGACCTTTTATCATTGATCTGATAAAGAGTAGGACAAACAACTGGTACTAATATCATGTATGTTATTATTGTTTTGAATATTAATGATTAACACAACTTTCATGAATCATATGTAGAATTAATTATTTATGTCTGAAGTATATGTTTCATTAATCGTACAGTATACAGGCAGAAATAAGTTATTTTATATATGGTCATTAGATAAATGCGATATGTTTTTCATATTATTTTTGATTAATTAATCTTTTCAAAAGGAATTATTCTACACCGTTATAATTCTATTTAATCTGCAATGATTTCAAAACAGATTAGATAGACATCTTTCTAATTCGCATTTGAGATACTTTACCTAGGTTAGATTAAGTTTATTTGAAAGTCTTGCATTTAGAAATAAATTTGTTTAGTTTGTAGTAATTCATCATTTTAAAATGTTTTGGTAGAAATCTCACAAATCATCACACAAACACCAAAACTAGGAAACTAGTCCCAACACCTCTAGTCGGAGCCACTGCCCCAAACGAAAAAGGAGCTGCTTTAAGGTCCAGATCGGGTGGTTATCCCCCTTTGTTGTTGCCACGGATTTCTGAGGCCTCAACATTTTTGGCACTAGAAGGAGGGCATGACTATGAATGGCAGATAAATCTAAAATTCAAAGCCCTCATAAGAGTTTATCTCCTCAAAATCATTCTACCATTTCCCGATCACGATCTGAATCACCAATTCAAAAATCGAAAGTAGTAGAAACCTTTCTTTCGTCCCCTGAAATTTCACATCACCCATCTACTTCAGAATTCATTCCCGAATCCCCCGAAGTACAATATTTAATTCAGCAATTGGAAGGAATATCTATTTCTGCTGAAAAGCCTGTTAATCGAGAAACATCTGAGGAAAGTGTTACTTCTCTATTTAGAGATACTGGTATTCTAACTCGAGCTAGAGGTGAGAAGCTTGGAATTCATCCTTTTGAATTTCCTTTATAATCTCATCGCAAAAAAGTTTCTCAAATATCCAGATCAAAATCAGACACAAGTGAAGTCACATCAAATCTCCCTCCTGTTACTCCTTCACACTCTTCTAATCCACCCACATCTTCTATACATTCCATTTCTTCTACTCAGACAATCAATGCTGTCACAAGTAGTACTATTCCAGTTGTAAGTTCTTCTTTCATCACCTCTACTTCTGGATCTACCTCTACATCTTCACAAAATCCAAATTCAATCATGGCTACTCATCCTTGGACAAATCCTGGTGCTGTGCTAATAGCAAATCCTAATGCTCTTCCAGATCATCCAGAAAAATGGTTACCCAAATATAATCCTGATGATGGTATTCCTGCTGAAGAACACATCAATAATTTTATGTTAGCCATGAACTTAAATGCAATCTTTCATGAAGATGTTGTAGTTAGATTGTTTCCATATACTTTGCAAGGATCTGCAGGATCCTGGTATTTTTCTTTTCTAGCAGGGTCTATTGCTGATTGAGCAACTTTTGAACAAGTTTTTCTTGCTAAATTTGGAGATGATAGAACTATTGCTTCTTTGATCAATGCTCTTTCCAATCTTAAAATAAATTCAGGTGAAAAGGTCAAAGATTTAAACTCAATCTTCTTCTTTACCCTCGAATATAGCCATTTTTGTAGATAGGGCTAATAAAGCCACTCTTTTAGAAAATCTGAAAGAAGCTCTTGCAGTAGAAAAAATAATTTTAGCATTGGAGAAACGAACAGAATCAGAAGAAAGGAAAACAAAGAAAGTGACATTTAGTCAAGATTCCAAAAAGAAAATCTCAAAAGACCCATTTGATCTTGAAGGTCTTAAAAAAGTATTAAAGACTATGTCAAATGATATGATAGATATAAAGAAACAAGTTGCTGAAACTTCAGTTGCTAAAAAATCATTTCGTTCATTTAAAAGAAATCCTTCTTCCACTCCTAAACCCCCAAATGAGATTTCAAATGTAGAATCTGATCAAGATACTAAAGATCCCTCACCTTCTGAAAATGAATTAGAATCTGAAGAAGAAGTTGAATTAAATGGTTTATGGGATTTCATTCTTCCAACAGAGGAAGAAAGTGAAGCTATGCCTGTAAAAAAAAGAAGTAAACCTTCTTCAGATCCAATTGTGTCAAATCCCAAACAACATTCTGTCCCCTCAAAAGACAGAACCAAAAAATCTAAAACTGTGCAAACAGATTCGATTTCATCAGATCCTTCTACAAATTCTAAAACTTTGATTGTATAAGATACAATCGAATATAATATAGTAGAAGATATGAAAAAGATCAAGGAAAATATCTCGTTACATGAAATGTCTAAACTCAAACAACAACAAAATATTTTGCTTAGAGAACTTAAAGCCATTCCTGTAGAACCGATACAACCACCAGTCATAGCACAAGCCTCAAAAGATATGGGAAAACCTCCATCATCTGTCAATAAAGTAAATTCTAATGATCTTGTTTTGATTGGTGATAGATCTATCTCTCAAACTCCTCCTCTTCTTTTGACTTATGAAATTTTTAACAAGAATGTTCATAAATATCTTATTGATTTAGGAGCTTCTTCGAATATTATGCCAAGAACAGTGTGTAAAAAATTAAATATTACTCCTCAAAAAACATCGGTACATATAGTTCAGTTGGATAGAACTAAAGTTGATGTTGTTGGAGAAATGTAATCGGTATCTATCAGATTATCATCTAATCCAAAAGTTTCACAAGTGATTGATATTTTGGTCGCAGACATTCCTAAATTCTATGGTCTCATTTTAAGCAGGGATTGGTCTGAGAAATTACATGGGTATTTTTCTACTGATTGGTCTCACATGTGGTTACCATATAATGGTAAGCCAAATCAAATCAAAATTGAACGCGAGAAATTTATGAAACATACAGTTACTGAATTGGAAGGACCAAATGAGCCTATAGCTTTTACCAATAATATCATAGGGAATTATTCAACAGAATCATTCCTTAGATTATTTAGGGCTTAGGTTTCACCTTTCGAAACAAATATTGTTACTTCTAAAATTGAAATTTTTTCTCAAACAGATCCTTCTAAATGTGTTAATTTTAGCAATCAAATTCCAAATCAGTGTTTATTTTGGACTTTATTTTTTGACGGTTCAAAATCAGAAAATGGTGCAGGAGCAGGTTGTGTTTTAATTGAACCTCGGGGAGAGAAGATAATGCTAGCTTGTAGACTCGAATTCCAATGCACAAATAACACTGCTGAATAAGAAGCATTGATTCAAGGTATGTACAAAGCCATAGGATTGAATGTTATATATTTTCAAGTATATGGAGATTCTGAAATAATAGTCAAACAAGTTAGAAATATGATTCATTGTATTTCCGGACATTTGAGACATTATCAAACATTAGCTCAGAATCTCACTTCTCATTCTACAGCGTTCAATATCTCCGCAGTTCCTAGATTACAAAATGCGAGTGTCGATTTGCTTGCTAATATAAAATCTAGGCTTATACCACCCGAAGAGGTTAGTCCAAATAGATTTTCAATTGAATTAATTTTTAGGCCATTTATTCCTGACAACATTACAAATTGGAAAGTATTCAATAATGATGCAGAGATAGTAGACTTTCTTACATCAGATAGAGCTTATGAAGGTCAAATCTTGGATGAAAATGAACATGATTTACATATTAAAGACCAAATAAGAAATAATCTGATTCCTAATTCTGTAGTAAAAATGGAAGATCTGTACGATTTGAAAGATATGTTTAAAAAGGTAACCAATTCAAAAATTCAAAATTCTACTTTAAAATTTGAATTGATTAATCTTGGTACTTCAGAAAAACCTCATAATATCAACTTAGGTCTTGGTTTGGGATATGAAGAAAGGATATCATTCATTAATTTGCTTAGAAAATATAAAGATATCTTTGCATGGGATTATTCAGATCTTAAAACATATGACACTTCCATAATTCAACATACCATTCCCATGATATCAGATGATAAACCTATCCAAAAAAAACTCAGAAAAATTCATCCCAATCTAGAAAGTCAAATCAAATCTGAATTGAATAAAATGCTCAAAGCTAAAGTCATTTTTCCTGTTAGACATTCCAAGTGGGTGTCAAACATGGTCCCAGTGAGAAAAAAGAATGAAGATATTAGAATTTCTATAGATTTTAGGAATTTGAATAAAGCCTGTCAAAAAGATAATTTTCCTTTACCTACCATGGAACAGATATTACAGTCAGTTTCAGGATCTGAATTGATGTCTTTTCTAGATGGATTTTTAGGGTACAATCAGATCATGGTTCATCCTGATGATAGATTAAAAACAACATTTGGAACAAAATGGGGAACATATGCATATCAGAAAATTGCCTTTCAGATTGATTAATGCTGGAGCTATGTTTAAGCATGCTATGGATATAAATTTCAGAGGATTAATTAATAAATCAATTGTTATATACTTAGATGACATCACTGTTTATTCTAAGCATAGAAACAATCATATTAATCATTTAAAAAATATTTTCGACAGATGCAAAAAATATGGTATTTCCCTCAATCCAAAAAAATGTTATTTTGCTTTATCAGAAGGAAAACTTTTAGGATTTATTGTTTCTAAGAAAGGGATTCATATAGACTCTGATAGGATTCAAGAGATTGAAAACATTCCTCTGCCACATAACAAGAAAACAATGCAATCATTTTTAGGACAAATTAATTTTGTAAAAATATTTGTTCCAGATTTTTCTCAAATTGTCCTTCCCCTTCAATCAATGATCAAGAAGAATTCAATTTTTAAATGGGGCAAAGAAGAAAGAAATTCCTTTGAGTTAATCAAAAAAGCTATTGTTGAAGCTCCCTCTTTAACAACTCCTGATTTTCTCAAGTCTTTTGTGTTATATAAATTTTCTTCAGATACATCATATGCAGTTGTTTTAACACAGTTAAATGATCAGAATATTGAAGCACCAATCGCGTTTTTTAGCTCTAATCTTCACGATGCCGAGTTAAATTATTCAGCTGTAGAAAAACAAGAATATGCTGTGTTTAAATCCTTGAAACACTTTAGACCTTTTCTCTTAAAAACACACACCAAGATAATAGTACCTTATTCAGACGCAAGGCAATTATTAATACAACGAGAAGTGGGAGAGAAAAGAACAAATTGGGTTACTGCTCTCTAGGAATATGATGTAGAAATACATCCAACAAAAAATGTTAAAGGACAAGGTTTGTGAAAAATGTTAACTGGATCTTCTCATTTACCTAAAGATGAAGATCAATCAAAAGCGATACAAATATCTGAGGTAAGCCTAAATGATTCTCAATCACAATATGCTGATCTAAAATTTTTCTTAAAAAATGGACATGCTCCATTAAATCTCAATTATACAGCAAAACGTACTTTAAGACTTAAGGCAAATCAATATCAACTTGTAGATGATGTCCTATTTAGGAGAAATTATGATTCTATATTATTGAGATGCTTAGAGAAATTTGAAGCTGAAAAAATATTGCAGGAATTACATGATGGGCCAGCTGGAGGTCATTTCGGAGGAAATACCACAACACATAAAATACTGCATGCGGGCTATTATTGGCCAACTTTGTTCAAAGATGCACATGAATATTCAAGGAAATGTAAAACATGCCAAACTATAGCAGGAAGAGAGAGGAAACCAACATTTCCATTACAGCCAGTAAATATCCAATAACCATTTGAACAACGAGGGTTAGATATTATAGGTGAAATAACTCCAAACTCTTCAAAGCAACACATGTATATTCTAACTGCAACCGATTATTTCACAAAATGGGTAGAAGCTATCCCATTAAAGGTGGTCAATACACAAAATAGTACCGATTTCATTGATCAATTCATAATTACAAGGTTTGGTCTTCCATTAGCTTTGATATTTGATAATGCATCTTACTTTTCTGGAAATGCCATGGTAGAGTTTGCTTTGAAAAGAGGTTTTAAGTTGAAGTATTCAGCTAACTATTACCCACAAGGAAATGAATTTGCTGAATCCACAAATAAAAAGAATCATAAAGAGAACCGTAGAGAAAAATCATAAAAATTGGCATAAAACATTATTATTTGCTCTCTAGGCAGATAGAATTACACAAAAAGCTTCAATAGGAATTTCACCATTTGTGTTAGTTTATGGCAAAGAAGCAATTCTTCCTTCAAATATAACAATACCGTCGTTTTCCCTAGTTCAATTCATTGATGAAAATCCTTCTTCTTCTCTCCAACTTATACAAGATCAAATTTTTAAGTTAGAAGAAGAAAGAGAAAAAGCTAAACAAACACATATCCACCATCAACAAGTAGTAAAAGCGTCATTTGATTTAACATCTGTTAGTTCAAGAGATTTTCAAATTGGTGATCTGGTATTAAAATGGGATAAGGCTCATGAAGAAAAGGGTAAAGACACAAAGTTTCAAAAACTTTGGTTAGGACCATTTCAAATAATCGAAAAGATTGGCTCATCAACATTTCTATTACAGGATTTATCAGGTAAGAAAGATCCTTTACCTATTAATGGGAAAATTTTGAAAAAATATTTTTCATAGGAGATAATTTTCTTCTATTTTTGTACAATAAAAACTTTTTACTTTCATTTAGAAATAAAATTTGTTTAGTACTAATAGTTGACTTTTCAAAATAAGTTTCAGGTAATTTCTTTCTTATTTTTCTTCTTCTACATGTTTTAAAAATAGAACTGTTAAAGAAACAAAAGTCAAAAGATTTACGAAAAACAAATTTATTTTATCTTTTAGAAAAATGAGATTCTAAATAAAACACTTATTTTGTTGAAAGACTCTCATTTTTATCTAGTATAAAAAGCTCTTTTAAGTCATGAAAAGAAAATTATATTTTAGTAAGAAATATTTTTCAGAAAATCAATCTAACAACTCGACATTATCATCTGGCATCTTAAAAAGAAATATGATTCATTCCATCCAATAAATATGATAATTTTCAAAAGAAATTTTAAAAATGAAAAGAAATTTTTTTGAATAAAACTTAAAAGATAATGAGTCTCATTACGAGCTTGATTACCATGTTCATAAAGAAATAATTAAAACTGGCATTACAAATACTATCTACCAAAACAGTGCAATGACTTGAGATTATATCATAAAGACAAGGGGTCTCATCACGAGCCAGCTTGATCAGTTCTGATTATTATTTGTGAGTGGCATTGTCACTATTTGGTTACCAAGCCAAGACAATGGCTTTTTAAAATATAATAATAATAATAATAATAATAATAATTTGCTGATGAGAATAATGAGAAATACTAGATGGAAAAATGGATCGTAGCTGGTTAAAAGGTAACCCTGCTAAAAGCTTAAATTGCCCATTGGAACAGAGGCTCTACCTATGATAAAAGAGTAAATCTGTAAAAATCTTTTTTTGTAAAGATTATTTGCTATCTTATTTTTAACTAAGACTGACATTGATATTTTTTATACTTATATCTTTATAGAGGAATTCTCCTGAAACAAGTGAATAATTGAAAATTTCGTTAATTGAAAAGGATATTATTTATTTGAAATTTCATTTCTTTAACTATTTTATTCTTTATACCAAAAGATTTAGAAATTTCAGAAAATTATTATCAGAGACATCTGGTTTGTCCAAGTGAATCGCCAATTGTTGTGCTATACAACTACCCCCCATTTATTTTCGTAAATAGGGACCCTTTAGAGATAATTAGGAAAAAATCCTTTTAAAGGTTCCTTCTAAAAAACACTTAGGAAATAAATTTATCTCAAAGCACATCTGTTATCACATATCACTTTTAAAGAAGAATCTATAAATCTTGCGATTTGTGAAACGCGCCCTCTTAAAGTCCTTACTCTCTTTTTTTTCCGCATCGCACTCAATTTAAGTTAAAGATTAGAACAAAACAATAAAATTCGCGATCGCTGCGGACTCGACAGAGCGAATGAAATCGAATATATAAATCTTGTTCGCATCGCGTCCACTTTTTAGCTTTCGCAAATTGCACCGCGCATGGATTATGATTTAAAATTCAATGTATTTCTTAAAAATTGCGATCTGCGATTTGCGCAGATCGCATTTCACAATTAATAAGAAACAATCACGAAAATTATAAGATATGATTGCGATTTGTGCATTTATTGTTTCCAACGTGCGAAAAGTGACTTATGTCATTTCGAATTGAATTCTGATCTTAACGGATTTAATCAAAGGATAAGTATTGCATGCGAAGCCACGCGAAGCCATGCCTAGTATTTAATTTTGAAATCATGAAGGAATTACGAGGAGATGACTGATCAAATTGATAGTTTTTGTGTGAAACATCTCTTCACAGTTTCTGTTATATAATATATTTTGTTTCACTTTCAAGAAATCAGTTATTGAATTGAAGGAGTCTGAAATGAGTAAGAAAGGAAAAGAAGCGTCTCGAGCATCGTATACAGAAGATACATAAATTCCCTCGCTATTTTCTGATACTATTTGTCACAAATATTGCGGCATCACATCATGGGAAGCTATGTATAAACTATTTGAAGATCAAGGGAAAAATGTGATAACGAATATTTCTGCAACAGGGACTGATTCCACTTCTGACGCAACTTTGTTCGACGTTGCATGTTCATTCATTCATAAGATAGAAGAAAGGCCAAAGCTCATGCCTTACATAGATATGATCAAATGGGAAATCGAGAATTTGAATATCGAAGATAGAGTGTTTAAGAATTCCAGAGGAGAAGTCATGGGCTCTTTTAAACCTAAAGACTTGGCAACTATGTATCATTTACCATCTCCACAACAGAGGTATGACAGTGTATATGTGCAAAGGTTTAAAGCTAAGCACCCATATCTGATTAAAGTCATTTAAGAATGGAAGGACAACGAAGGAAAACTAAAGCAAGACAAGTCTGGTACGTACCCCATTGCACAGATCCCGCAACCTTTTTGCTGTGCTGCTGGTATGTTATGTAGGTTATTCGGTAAACTAGACAGTACTAGGTTTGCTAGAGATTGGGTTCCCTTGATTGACGCAATCTTCAACTCATCCATTTTGAATTGGGCAGATCTATTATCCAATTACTTAGTAAAACACATTACTGAGTATAGGAATAAGAAAAATTCCTCGTCTCAAGAAAATTTACCCTTTTTTATGTCTGCCTATGTTATGGATTTCATCTGTTTTCATTCTACATTTCCAACTATGGGTTGGAAATGGACTTCCAAAGAACCTACCCCAATCCATATTTATCATGAAGAACTTTGGGATTCCAAATACCACCTGCATTTTTATAAAGTCTATTATGGAGTTATGATGCCAATGTATCAGATGATTTTTAATGAAAAGATCCCTAGGGTTTCCAAAGAAGTCAGTAGGGATATTTTTCCTACACCTTGATGGTTTGCTGAAGAGAAATTTACATATGTATGAGTATTTGGAAGCTCTTCCCTTCCACATGTTTTTCCATACTACGTTCCAGACAGGTTGTTTGGGAGAGAGATCGCTTATCAGCTTGTTAATGGTGTTACTAAACAGTTGAAAGATGACAAAAAGGCAATTTGGCCTTCTTTTCCTGTACAGTGCGGTTCTTTCGCTCTGGCCAACATTGGTCACACATACAAAGAAGTGCCTAATGTACATATACTAAATCTTGAATTTATGCCTGGGAGAATGTATGATCCTGATGATGAAATTAAAAATTTTATGGCAATATTTAAGACAAAGCCTTTTGTCAAGGAAGAAGATCTGTTTGATGACTTCTTTCAAGGAGTTGAAGTTTTTTCAGATGTTATTAAAAGGGTTTCAAATGAATCAAGTCAAGAAGATATTCAAGCCTTTCAAGAATACAAAAATGAGAGACTGAAAAATGTCCCTTTAAATTTATTTATCATGGAAGATGAAAAGAATACTCCAAGTGTTAGCATTGATGAAGAAATGAAAGATAATTCTGAAAATGAATCTGATCAATCTCAACAGCAATCCAACAAATCTGAGGATGAGTTCGAAGTCATAAAAATGAATTTGGAAATTGATCAGGTTATTCATGAATTAGAGTTGCATGAAAAGTCAAAGAAAAATGACATTGAATTGAATTCAAGAGAAGTTCGAAAGGATCAAAGCACAACAGATCAGTCCAAGTCATCTGAAGGAAAAGATCTTCAAATGAATGGGAAGAATTTTCCCAAGCAATAAACACCTCCAAAGAAAAGACTATCACTGATCAGGCAGCAGATTTCCAAACTCCTGAGCCTTCTCGAAATATAGTTCAGATTGTTAATCCTTTGCAAATAGTTCTAGCAACCCAAAACAAAGAAATCATTCCAGCTTTTTCAGCAAATCAAATAATTTTGCAAATAGAAGACATTCCTTCATTAGATATCTTCTATAGTCCTAGCCATAAAGTTGTAGTGAAAATAAATAAAAGGAAAAGAGTTGATGAAACTCTTAAATCTACAGATGAATCAGTTGATGTTCTCTGGAAGGATTCACTTGAAGATCCTACTGAACATTTAACTAAGTTATCTTAGTATGCAGGAGCTTATGTTATAGCCACTGTAGACAAAGCAACTCAAGTTAAAACTTTGTTAAGGAAAAGGGATTACAGGATACAAGAGTTGGAACATTTATTGGATGCAAAGAAGGTTAAAACTACATAACAGATCAGAATGAATTCAGAGCAGTTCCTTAAAGATATAGAGAGGCTTAAGCTAGAACATCATGCACAACTTGAAGAAAATAGGTACACATGGAGAAGACTTTAGCAGATTTACAAAAGAAATCACAGTCAGAAAGATTTGTTAAAGAAGCACTTGATATAAATACCATGTTAAAGGAACAACAAAAGGTATTTTGTTATCAAGCAGCCATGATTGGTTCTTACTGTGATTCAAATAAAATAATGATTCAACAAATCGCTATCGAAAAGCTTGAATGTGAAAAACTTCAGAGTCAAATTGAAGAATATGTTCAATGGCAAGATTCAGATGTTGGAAAGAAGGCTAATCTACCTCAAGTAGATAAATTTCATAAGGAATTATTGTTTACAGAGTGGAAGACACAAATTTCCAGAGCAGAAAAAGCAGCAACTAAAACATCCAGTAAATCAAATGAAATTATACAGCATTTGTGTGACCAATTATTCAAAATAGAACTGTTGGAAGAAAACACGTCTGAAAGTAGAGTCAAGATGGGTTCAAAAAGCAGACCAGCAAGAAGAAATGATCAAGAAAATTGACAAGTTTGATCAAGAAAATTCTTTGAATTTTCTGATCAAACTATATCATCAACAACAAACGCTTCAGTTAATCACAGTATCAACCCAAAGGTCACAATCAACAATTTTAAATGCTATATTCAAGGATCAGATTCGCTCACGAATATCTCAACCACCTCAGCTCAAGACTATGCTAGATATTTGCAAGTTACGTGATCACATTCAGCAGAAGAAGAAGGATCTTTAAATCAAGATTGTTAGTTTGTTTAATTTCCTAGATTATAGTTCAAGATAGGTTTTATAGACAGAGGTTTTTTGAAACCTCCTCTATATTTTTGTAAAGTATTTAATTTAGTTAAGTAGTTAATTTTAGTATTTAAACCCTTCTCATGCATTTAGAGAAGGGTACTGAATTTTATTGAGAACATTTTTCAAAGAACGCTTAAGTTGCAAGTAGGTTTGCAAGTGTCTTTATCAAAGAATGGAACACGACCTTATTCAGTTATATAAATAATCTTTTTGATCAATGTTGATTCACTTTGGCTTGGCTTTTTGATTGAAGAATTGAATATGACCTTTTATCATTGATCTGATAAACAGGAGGACAAACAACTGGTACTAATATCATGTATGTTATTACTGTTTTGAACATTAATGATTAACACAACTTTCATGAATCATATGTAGAATTAATTATTTATGTCTGAAGTATCTGTTTCATTAATCGTACAATATACAGGCAGAAATTAGATATTTTATATATGGTCATTACATAAATGCGATATGTTTTTCATATTCTTTTTTATTAATTAATCTTTTCAAAAGGAATTATTCTACACCGTTATAATTCTATTTAATCTGCAATGATTTCAAAACAGATTAGATAGACATCTTCCAAAATCGCATTTGAGATACTTTACCCAGGTTAGATTAAGTTTATTTGAAAGTCTTGCATTTAGAAATAATTTTTTTTAGTTTGTATTAATTCATCATTTTTAAAATGTTTTGGTAGAAATCTCACAAATCATCACACAAACACCAAAACTGGGAAACTAGTCCCAACACCTCCAGTCAGAGCCACTACCCCAAACAGAAAAGGAGCTGCTTTAAGGTCCAGATCAGGTGGTTATCCCCCTTTGTTGTTGCCACGGATTTCTGAGGCCTCAACAGAGTCTTAACTCAAAAATAGAATCTCTTGCTCGTGAAACCCATGATGCAAGCAATACAATACAGTTATTTTATTTTTCTTCTTTTCATCTTCTTACATGAAATCATAATGACATGTCATTATGAAGACCGAACCTAGTTACACTTTTCAACATGGTAGTCCATATATCTGTGAGAGAAACAATTTCCTGTCTGATTGGTGCCAACATACTATGAAAGAAGTTGAGTCTTCTAACTCATGGGAGTGAGCTGATCTATGTAAATTTTTTTCAACAAATTGATAAAATAATTGAGCAGCAGAACAAAAACAAGGTGGTTTTTTTCCCAGGGAAGGGTTTTCCATCATACATACTTGTGTCCTTTGTGTTGATTGATTTTGTGGTTGCATGTTTATTTTTGGTGCTCTGATCTATGATTTTGTGATTAAGTTCATGCATGGTAAAATATTAATAATTTTGAGAAAATTTGATATGTGATCTCACTACTGATTCACACCCCACCCCCCCCACCCCCCCTCTCAGTAGTGATCTAGTTTCCAACAAGGATTTAAACCTTTGGAAGCTCTGAAAAGGAGGTTTAAATTTAGTCAAAACCTTAGCCAAAGTAACCTCTGAAATCCTCAGTCAAAGCCTCATTCAAGCCTACGGTCAACCCAAGTCAGTGAGCCCAGAAACAAAGATGTAGGTGCAGTAAAATCGAGTCAAAAAATCCCTAGAATATTCGACCTCCAAGACAGTCAAAGAGCTCGTTCAAAACAAAACAAATCTCTCCAAGTCAAGACTAGTCAAATAAAAGAAGATATGCTGGTTAACACATAACATATTCTCCTTTTGTCTCCTTTGAAAGTGTGGATGTCTTCCCTCTATTTCAAATTGAATGAATGTGATGAGATGATGCAAAATCAAGTCCAACGAACCATTATTTATATGAGATTATAGAGGTGGTTTTTCCACGTGTGGGGTTGACTTGCTCACTTTAGGCTGACTTGGTAAAACATAAAAAAAAATCTTCCTCCAAGTTTCCAATGAAAATACCGACCATAGCAACCCATTTTTCAACAAGAAACACTACAAGATGATGGAAATTTTCAACATATAAAGGAATATTTACAACAAGATCCTAGAGGAACACTCAACAAGTTCTACAAGTTCACCGATGCCAATATAACGTTGTTAAAGGATATATGTTATGTACCATGTATATGTGACTTGAAGAAGATCATAATGGATTAGTTCCATAAAATAACTTACTCTAGTCATCCTGGTTATAAGAAGATGATAACAACCATGAAGAAAGTATATTACTGATTGGGAATGAAGAAGGAAGTTGTTGAATACATTGGTAGGTTCCTGGAATGGTAATAGGTTAAAGTGGAATGAAAAAACTCAACAAGATTGTTACAACCAAATCCAACCCTTGCGTGGAAGTGGGAAGTCATATCCATGGACTTTAGCAAGGGATTGCTAAAGACACCCAAGTTGCATGATGCCATTATGGTGTAGTTGACAAATTGAGCAAGGAAATTCACTTCATACTTGTCAAGTCCACCCACAAGGGCATTGGCATAGATCAAATTTTCATGAAGGAGGCATTTAGATTCCAGGGAATACCCAAGACGATAATATCAAATTATGATTCCAAGTTCACATCAAAATTTTGAAAAGCACTGTTTGTTGGCTTTGGGAGTCAACTAACATTCAACACAACCTATAACCCTTAGATTGATGGAAAAACTGAAATGGTGAACATAATTTTAGAATACATTTTAAGAATGTATGTTATGCATCAACCAAGAAGGTGGGGAGAGGTCCTACCATTAGTTGAATTTTCATACAACAATGGTTATTAAGAAGCATTGAAGATGAGCCCTTTCAAGGCTATGTATGGAAGAAAATGTAATACAACTATTAGCTGGGATGACCCAGTAAAAAGAGTGGCTCTTGAATGTAATATTATGAAGGAAATGGAGTAGGATGTAATTAGTATCAAGAAAAAATTGAAAGAAGCCTAGGATAGGAAAAAGAGTTATGCAAACCAACAAAGAATGCACAATGAATTCCAAGTGGGAGATATGTATATCTCCGCATTAGACCAAGGATGAGCTCACTAAAAGTGGGAAACTGTACTAAGTTAGCAACCATATTTTTTGGACCATTTCAAATTTTGGAAAGAGTGGGACCGATGGTTTATAGACTAAATTTACCACCCACAGTAAAGAAGCACAATATATTTCACATATCCTTGCTTAAAAAATATGTATATCTCACTAATCACGTGATTGATTCATTTGTAATACATGTGGAATTCGAGGGATAGTTCCAACTAGAATCACTGTGCATCCTAGACTAGAGGCAAACCGTGCTCATCAATCGATTTATAGAATAGGTCAAGGTGAAATGGAAGCACTTTTAACTAGATGAAGCAACCTGAGAATATGTAGATCAAATGAGGGCACTACAACTTGGGAATATGCAGATCAAATGAGGGAACTACACCCATTTTTGTTTATTGAGTAGGCATATGCAAAGAGTTGTGACTATAAATTTTTTCTCTATTTGTAGAACAATGAGGATGGTGTTCCTTTAAGGGGGTGGGGTTTGTAACATCCCCTATTTTGGCACTTTATTTCTGTAATGTCAAATGTAAATGCAACACTAGCATGAGAAAACCACAATTGGTTGAACCCATGATTAAACAATCACTAATTATTATTTAAAATTAATTAAAAATAACTAAAGAATGAAAAGGCTTATGGATCCTTGTTCTAAGGGAAGCTTGATTGCTTGTATATTTCAGAATCCATGCCTAACCAAATTTGATGCTTGAAGCCACTTTCTTGCTCACCTAGTTTGAAAATCCATAACGTGACACAAATGAATTTAATGTCGAAGTTGCTTGCCAAATCAGGGAGCCATTACTTGATAGGTTTTAATATAATGCAATTGAAGACAAAATAGAGTTGGCAGAGTTGATGAAAATTCATTTATGAGAGCAGATATTAGAATAGGTGGTTCCCATTCCAAATTTTCCCTTCTCACAGATCGAAGAGACAATCAATAGAAAAATGTGCTAAAGAACTAAGGTGATTTTATCTCAGTTGTACCATGGGACACATGATAAATTATACTTATATGCACAATTGAACTGAATTTGGGGTTCGATAATTTTAGGGGAGTTCTTTCACTGTGTTTGATATAACTAAATTCATTTCCAAGTATATATTTTAAGTGTGAAGAGAAAAGTTTGAATTCAAACACTATGTGCTTGCCTTTGAATGATGAAATACTTATAGCTTGAAATTTGGTTGATGAAATACTTAGTGTTTGCTAATTAGTTGATGAACCACTAAGTGTTTCTTGACTAGTTAATAAAACTATTGGGTGCTTGCCTTGGCTAATGAACCACTTAGTTCTTGCATGTTGGCTGGTTAACCACTAAGTGTTTTCCAATTGGCTAATAAACCACCTACACAGTTATCTTCTAGCTCTAAGTAACATACTCCCTTAGAAATAGGGAGAAGCTCTGTATATTGAAACTAAGAGAGTAAGAGGGTCACAGGGGTGCTTAATACCATAGAGTAGTTGATGAACCACCTGGATAGTGGACTCCATCTCTTGAGTGTTTGACCATTCCATTGGTGTGAATTTCCAAGTGCAAGCATCCCATCACACTCTGGATCTAGCTAATGGATGGTTAGCTACAAGAAAAAATGCAGTGTAGTTGGTCTATGGATGGGGGGGGGAGTGGAATTCCCTCCTTCAGTTGTCAGCCAACTCAATTCATTCAGATAAGAATAAAGTGGTGCTTATTTGAATTCCAGGCTATGATATATTTGATATGTTAATGAATGTTATTATGGTCATGGATATTCATGTGTGGATGTTTGAAAATTGTTATCACAATTACCGTTGGCTATCTTGAACATTATGGCTTCAATAAATGATAACACTTTGGAGTTGCCACCCTATTTATGATTTATCAGTTATTTTTATGCTTGGAGCCAAGTGCCTACATGGCTATAACTTTAGGCTCCCAAATTTTGAAAAGTGTTGTAAATTTTAAATCTCTCCAATATGTCCTTTATGTTGTTTCTAAGTGGATAACTTCGAATTATTCACTCAAAATCTACCATATTGAGAAAATACATTAAAAAATCCTTAAGAATTGACTTGTAGGCTTGTTTCACCTATTGGAGGACATTGTTAAGTCAATGGCCATCTCCTTTAGAAAATTTGATGGGCACGCCTCTACCTCCTCTTTACAGTCCTAAATTTTTCTAACTAGCACTGTCAAATATAAGGCCAAACTGGAAACTGTTGGGAGAATCTATGTTTGTTAGCACCGTTAATTGACAGGACCACCTACCGATTGTCAGCGCCTACGGTGTATTGTGCTTTCAAAATCAGGTTGTTATGGTAAAGAGGTGGTGGAAATTGGTGTAAAATTTGTTTTCTGTTGGGGCTGCTAGTTGCTTTTTCTGCACTTATAGCCTATTGTGCTTTCACAATCAGGCAACAATGGTAGAGCAATGGTGAAAATTGGCATAAAATTTTCCAAATCTATGAGGATCATCAACTGATATGATTGCTCACCACTCATCGACGCTTACGGCTTGTTGTGCTTTCACAATCGAGCTATGGTGGAAATTGGCATAAAATTTTCCATTTGTAAGGGCCATTAACTAACAAGACCACCCACCTCTTATGAGATTGACCGTCTGAGCCTCGTTATTGAGTGGCCTTCTTGGACGTCATGATTGTGCATGGTTAGATCAATGAACCAAGGTCACTTTGGGCACCCTATAGTCTATTGTGGGTTAACAAAGGGAGGGTGGTACAATATGGGAACTCCTACTATGGGGCCCTCATTAAAGGGGCGCTACCTCGAGGTAGTGCGATCATGGTGTGTGTATGATCTACGACCCTCGTTCACCTCGGGACCCCTTTTTCCACTATGAGTTAATGAAGGTGGGGGGTCCGAAATAGGAACCCACCCATGTTAAAAATAAATTCAAGTTTTGGTGGAACTTCAAAGTGGAACCTTATGTGGGGTTGACTACCTCGTGAGTGGACTAGACCTCATCCAGATGGATTCCCTTTCAAGTAATGGATCTGGGTATTCGGCATCCGGTGGTGGAAAGGGCCACCACATATGTGTAGGTTAGATCCCATCAGGGACAAATTTTCCTTAATTAACATGGCCCACATTCGAGATCCAAGCATTTGGGGTGTAATGGGGTATTAAATTCTACAACAAGTTGGATGTGGTTGAGGCAAGATTACTTCATTGATGATTTTTTTCATCTGAAGGACTAGATGTGATGGAAGGAAAATCCATTAGTGTAAGGATGGATGTGGCCAGAATTGTATATAACATGAAATGGATGCAAAACATGAAGGGGCAGGCCTAGTTCCAAAGTTGATGTGGCATGGGTCACTACTTCTTGGCAGTGGCCATGTGAATTCCATGTAGGGAGTCCCAATAATGATGTGCACTCGTATCATGAAAATGTGGCGGTTCTATGTGGAAATATTGAGGTGATGTGGAACTTGCATTACAATGATGTGGTAGTGCCATGTGGGCCATGTAAGAGCAATGTGGATGAATTATGGTAGCTTCATGCTGATGTGGCTATCTCTGTGATTGGCCAAACTTCAAATTTGTATGGATTTCAATCTAGGAATCAGATTGATATAAATTTATATTGCTGGAAAGCTCTCGATGAGCCAAACACGATGGCAGTTTCATAATTTAATTCTTTAAACTTTGAAAACTGAGTATTTTTGTAACCCCATCTTCATAAAAAACCTTGGAGGTAAGGTCAAATGAAAAGGTGCACCTCTCACAACCCAAGAAAGAACAAGGGGGTGGGAGGGAGTGTTACACCATTCAAGTATCCCAATAACATCAAAAAAATTTCATGGATCATCTGGCTCAAAAAAGGGATGCTATTTTTTTGTGACCAAGTATGGCGAGGGTCAAAGGAAAAATAATTGAAATCAATTGGCTCATAGGAATGCCTGTCAAGCCTCTTTTTCTCACAAAATATCCTTCTCAAATGTTATTCTTAATCAAGTTTTTCATGTTCAGACTATTGAATAATGTAACTAGTGTCAGTATTCATAATTGTATTTTTCAAAAGAAAGAAAAAGGTGTTTTTATTTTAAAATAAATTGACTTATTAAAGCATGGGTTTCATACTTGGGTCAATGGTAAATGGGTCAAAGGCTCCATTGTAGGCTTCTAGGGTTTATGTCATGAGTCCTAGCCCTTTAATAGACCCTCTTAGGCTTTGTATGTCTAGGGAGAAGCATTTATTCTTATTGTAAATGGGTCATATAACCCTCCTCCATCAAGTCGACCTCTAGTCCTTCAATTCAGTTTAAAATATTAGCCTCAAATCACTATAAATATAAGACTACTCAACCTATTTGAAGAATTAATGAGTGAAAAAAGTTTGATCTGAAGTTCAGATAGAAGAAATGAGATAAGAAAAGGTATATAAATAAATGAATTAAAAGTGAACGAGAAAAAAAAAACATATATTCAACAAAGGAAATACAAGATTCTATCTTGATCATCCACACATGCAAAATTATGAAATTACAGAAAAGAAAATTTAAAGGTGAAGCAATAGGGCTAAAGATTTTGATGAAGGAGGACCGAAGTTCATCTTGATGCAGTATTGAAGCTATTTGACTAAAGTTTAATTTTGAGGTTTTGGTTTTATCAAATATATTAAGAGGTTTTCTTGATGGATGGAGGCAAGGACTTCATATTGGCCAAATGTTAAGTCTGTCTCAATTTTATTTTTCTAGTGGAAGAGTTTGACTAGGTTTTCCCCTTCATAGGGGTTTTGTCCTCATTGAGTGCCTACATCTTGTGTTCTCTTTTGTATTTGTGATCTAAAATTGTTTGGAATTTGTCTTGATGATGAGAACTTAATAATTAAAAGAAGAGCAAATAAGAAACTTCACAAAAAAATGTCAAAGTAAGAGAAATCATCATAATAAAAACCCTAACTTGCTACCCCAAAGGATTTCTTAACACAAACTACTTATGTTTTGTTGGTGTTGATGGCATATTTTACTTTGGTTTATTTTTATCCCTAGTAGTGTGATTTTAAACAACAAAATGTTCATTGTCTTCTTGTTCTACATGAACAAAACCACCAACATGGTTTTCACCATCGTTAGCACGAGAATTTATGGGAGAAGTAGGAGACATGATGGGGTTGAAGCACTAATGAAAATGGATATCCCTTCAAAACAATACATCTTTAGAAATAAGATCACATAAAATATATGCCTTCAGATCTTCATAATAACCAACAAATATTAATGGCTGGCTCTTCGCCTTCATAGATTTTTTCTTTTCATATGGAATTAAGGGAAACGTTAAACTGCCAAATACTCTAAAAGAAGATACATCAAGATTAACATAGGTCTAGGCTTCCTTTGGAGTCATACATAACTTTTCCCTATGATGCATTTGATTTTGAATCTAACTGGGACAATTCATTGCTTCATCCTAGAAACAAGGTGCCATTTTCTTGGATTGAATCATGCAATTTTCCATCTCTTTCAGTGTCTAGTACTTTCAAGTTTTAGTGAAGGCATTTTTTTGACGGTTTTAGGAATTAGTGTGTTTATCTTGAATGCCACGTTCTCTACTAAGATCCTTGAATCCATAATGGACTTAGTTCCACACATATTATTTGTGTGTAATTTCTTGATATAAAAATAGGATTACTTAACAAAATCCTTGGAAGTTTTAATAGTAGAAAATACCAAACTCTTTTACTTAAGAAAGTGCACCCAAGAGTGACATGAGAAGTCATTAATAAAATTAAGTGCATACTTAAACTTGAAAATGATATGAGATCTCTGTGTACCATCTCAAGAGGTGAGGTAACATGTAAGGCCTTACCTTTAGGAAAATGATCTTGATGTTGTTTGCCAAGAACACAACTTGAACAAACTCCATCAATGCAAGAAATTTTAGGAAGACCAAGCACCAAATTTTGTGTGTTGAACTACTACAAATACCTATAGTTTAGATGCACAAATATTTCATGCCAAATATACTAAAAAATGAACATGTGTAATGAAAGAGTAATTGGAGGAAGGCTTAAAACAAGCAAACTTGTATAATTGGGAACTATTGTCAACTCCTCCAAAAGAAACAATGATGTTTGGGTTCTATAGTTCTAAAATGACCACTCCATTTGGAGAAAACTCTATTGTTTCCCCATCATCGGAAAGACAGATCTAATAAATAAAGAGTAGATTGAGAAAGATGTCAGAAACAAGGAGAAAATAATTGTTACACCCATCAAATAACTCCATAGTGTCTAATCCTAAAAACAATAATATGTGTAGAGTATCTAATTTCAATTTGTGAAATTCTACAATCACATGCCGAAGGAAGCAACTCATGAAAATGATTCATATGGTGTGATGTACTAGAATCACATCTAGTTGATTGAAGATGCACAAAAAGCTTGAGTAGATAAAGCCTACCTTTACCAAATGAAGAATGTTTGGGCACTGGAATTTTGTCTTGTTGCATGGATTCATTCAAATATTCTATTGTTTCACTTGAATTATTCTTTGTTGTCTCGGTGGAAGACTCACTGGAGTTGTAAGATAGATACTTTTTTTATCTTTATTTTTACCCCCGCCAAGGTTTGGAGGCATACTCACTAGCTTGATTAGAATCTTTCATCTACTTCTATTGTGTTTTTTACTTACCTATTAGCCACAAGCACATGAATTTTAGAGATAGAAAGAACATCTAATTGCATAAGCTTAGATTCATTTCTGTAAGGGACTCATAGAAAATATTAAAAGAAGGAATTTTAAACTTAACTCAAAGTGCATCCACAATAGAGTAAAATATAAAAGTAAATACCTAAAAATGATCACTAAGCTTGGATGGAATTAAGAAGATTCACTCACTATTTGTTTTGGTTTTTTCACACCCTTTCAAGTGGCTACTAGTAACCTGAATTTAGCAAGCTAATCTTCAAATGATATATGTTCATCATGTGTAAGTGAAGACAATTTCTCTTCTAACTGTAAGGCTCAAAATTCATTGATTTTACCAAGTAAGGAATCTAACTTATCCTAACTTTGTTTTTGGGTTTTACATTCGCCAATACAAAGCAACAAATTATTATAAAAATACAAGCTAATTATACCCATAAAGTTCATCAAGTTTGTTTCGACTGACAAAGACCTCTATTTCCTTGGTAAACAACAATATTGATTGAGGTTTAGCTAAAATTTACCAAATCCCTTCAATTTGTAGTAGTTGTTGTATCATCAGTTTCCATGTGTGATAGTTATGGGGAGTTAGGAGTTCAATAGTCCTTGATTCCACCATTTTATTAAAAAAAAGAAAATTTCTGTCAATAAAAAATATAAATTTAGTTGTTTACTTAGAAGCTTAAAATATATCATGTCATGTCAATCTATTTATTCAAAAATTGTGATCACTAATTATTTCAATAATAATAAAACACAAACATGATGCAAAGTGAGAGAAGTAAATTTAAGTAGAGCCACAAGCACATCATGGATTGGAGCACACTGCTGACTATGATCTGAATGTAACTAAATATCGTGATTTGTATGGGAAGGGCTTGTATACCTACGCAATAAAATCAAACACTGAGCAAAAAAAAATACCATAGGTGTGGGATATAGAGGTTGAGGAGACCAAGATTGAAGGACCCAACATTGGTTGTTTTTACATGAAATAAAAAAATGACCATGTCCAAATTCCAATGACATTACACACACACACACACACACATATTTACCCTCTAGCCCATTGATAAGGGTAATATTTTTTTTCAGGCCTCAAGGCAGTTAATGACGAGGCTAGAGGCCTTGAATATAAGCTCAACATGTCCCTTATGGGAATTGAAGCTTGATGGAGAGGATACAAATCATTCCTCCTAACCACTTAAGGTAACCTCAATCGACACATATTTTAAAAAATAATAATAATAAAAATGTGTCTTCTAAAATGAAATTATATACACAACTTTCAAACATCCCTTTGTAAAAAGAAAGAAAGTAAAGAGCTTTGATATCATAAAGATATTTAAAAAAAACATCCAAGGAACGACCAAAAAAACCTGGTTCAAGAAAGAATAAATAGAATCTGTTTATTAGATATGTTGTGTTATAAGTTATGTGCCAAATATAAAAAAATGTCTATTATATATAACAATGAAAAAGATTTAAGATTAAAAAAAATGTTAGAAATCATAAATAGGAAAATAATGGTTACACACAATTATATGTAATAATAGTTGATTGCATTAAAAAACATTAGAAAATATCACTAACAAAAACAAGTAAAAAAAATTGTAAAATTCAAAAACAAATATTTTTTTAATGAAAAGCAACAATGGACCCACTCCTAATTGAGCTCTTATCATTCAACGAAAAGAAAATTGAGCTTCCAAAGTTGTAGGGAAAAACCAATTATCACAGGGATGCAACGAGAGGAAACTATTATATTTAACAAATATCTCTTAATCTAGGTGAAAAGCTTTCAATCAGATGGTTTGCACAATGCAAATAAACAAAGCTGAAATGGTAAAACCCAAAAGATGTCAAAATATAGATTAGTAGTAATAAAAGTGCTGTTGGATGCATTACAGCCTATTCCCATTAACTATATAAGTAAAAGTGAAGCAAAATGCAAAATTTGTTAAATGTAAAATCAGTAGAGATATTAGAATTTATTTAGCTATGTTGTTTTTATTGCTTGATAATTTAATTTTCAATATTTTTTTTTACATAACTTTCATATTTACCTAATAAGTAAAGTAAATCATACTTTTAACTCAAAAAAACAACTATATAAACATAATAAAAATAAAAATAAACAATAAAAGATTAAGATTTAAAAGTGGACGTTGGATATGTATGTGGTATTAGCCTACCCGTTCTGTGGATCACACTAATTGAATCTCAATAACAACAAAACATACACAAAATTTTGCAAGGAGACCGGCCATCATCATAGTTGGTTAATGTATTGATCTGTGATACATTTCATGAAAGGAATGATAAAACATGAAAATACCTTACCAGCTGGTCTGTGCAGTAAACGACCCCACGTCACAGAAGTTTGGGCACTGGGATGCGTAGAAATAATGTTTATAGAGCACATTGGCCACAAAAGAAGCCAAAGGTGAAAAAAATTGCATTAATCTCATTGCTGCTGCAAGAGTTTACGACATCCATTTTCTCTCTATCTTCTAGCTGCTAGAAAATGGCATGGCATAAACCATGAATAGCAGCGAATGATTCAAAGTTAGAAAACTTTATTGGGACATGAGCTAGATGTCACCAAGCTTAAAATAAGAGATTTAAAGTTTTGTTAATAACAAATTATTTTTTTCAATTATAATAAAAAATATTTTATTTATTTTAAAAGTTAAATATTATAATTTGTAGTGATCAACGTTAAATTAATAGTGGTCAATATGTAAATTAATTGCTAGAATCTTACTTAAGCAAAGGCTAATAGTAATATTAGATTGAAAAGATAATGATTTGGTCTAGATAATAGCCTTTGCTTTGGAATTATTCTTTGTGTGTCATTTGTATTGGAACTTTTTAAATTTTATTAGACATAATTACTTGTTAAAACATAGTTTCAGTTTGTATAAACAAATATGCCACACTTTAGAATCTTCATGGTAATATTTTTCATTAGCCAATTTTAATCAAAACTTTAAATTTTATATATATTAAATTATTTTTTTATTTAATTTATTTAAATTGTAAGTTATTTTTATTTTGAAGATGGTAAAATTTATTATAATTTAGTTTTCAATTGGTAATGAGGACAACTATTATTGGCTTGTATTCACCAATGAAGTTGACTCTTCACCATTCCTTAAGGAAAGCCACATCACCTAAAATAACTCATTGTTGGAGCTTATCAAGCTACGTCAAACGATGAATATCCTTCGAGATTGGGTTTACTTGTCTAATAAGGCTTCTAGGTGGCTGCACTAAGCTCAAGAGTATAATAGAAATTCCACTAACTTAATCCGTAATCTCCTAAATAACAAACAACTCTTACCAAAACAAAAAACAAACTTACAAACAAACTTTCACTCTTACCAGAATCTTAATTTTGAATTATTAACTAAACAAACTTCTAAATAATTAAAAACAATTTTAAATTTTAATGTACAAATTATCTACGTGAAAAACATAACTTATTTTTAACCTCCAATTTTCATAATAAAACCTAATTTTAATAATTTTTAAATTTTTTTATCCCTTATTTCTATTTCATAACACCTACTGATATATGTTATGTATTGATTTTTAATATTGGGCATTCATTTGTTTCAAACTACATAATTGAAAGTACACTACTTCAACACATTAACATATAATATAAGCTGCATTTTTACTTGCAGTGTTTTAACCTATCAATGCTTTCCTGGTTTGAATGAAAACCATTTGCGTTGACTTAGCTCAGCTAAGTGTAGAAAATGTATATAACTCTGAAAGCTGTCATGTCTGTTAAAGTATGTGCATTTACCATGAGGGAAGCGTAAGAATGATAGCTTTTGTTTTCTTCGTGTTTTCAGTTGTATTATTTATAAATGATATAAAATTTTTGAAATATTTCCATACATAATTGCCTCGCTTGTTATATTAAGACATGTTATTTATTTTGTTGTAGCTGCAAAAGTTTAAAAGCTATTCCATAATTTAGCAATATAAAAGTTGGCATACTTGTTGAATTAATTGTTTAGATAAAGAATTTGACACATATATATAAATAAATAAATAAATAATAGGATGTTAATGTATATGTTTAAAATTGATATATATTTAATTAGTGGTATGAAATGAGTTATAATTTATGAGTAATGATATAATCTTTAATCATTTTAATTTTTTATTTTTTTTAATGTTTTGGTTTTTCTTTGGTGTGAAAGGAATCTAAGTTTTTAGCTTTATAAAAAAGTTGTTTTTTTATTAACAAATGCTAATTCAATGTTGCTTTCAAAATGAATTATGTCTTGTAATTATTATAAATTATATTTTGTAATTATCATAAAATTTGAATTCTTTAATTTAAAAAAAAAAACAAAATTCAAAAGATTAAGATGAATCATAAAATTTGATAGACTTATTTTATGTTTTTTATCTAGTGCTTTCTTACCATGAATTTAAAGACTTAGTGGAAAAATGCAAGAAAATTGAAGATTTAGGTTGAAAAAAAGAACTCCTCCTAAACCAACTAATTGGTTTTATAATGTTCAACTTCGGTTCAACCATTAGTTGACACATTCTTGCATTCATCATGAAATTTGAGCTTGTTAAACTTTGACGTGTGTTTAATAGAATGGAAATTCAAAAGAATTAAATGATTAACAAGATGTGATAACTATTTTCATGTTTAATCTCAAGGGTTAGCTCAAGTGGTCATGAGCTAAACATGATATCTTTCTTTGATTTGGGGAAGTCATGAGCTAAACATGATATCTTTCTTTGATTTGGGGAAGTCATGAGCTAAACATGATATCTTTCTTTGATTTGGGGAAGTCATGAGCTCAATCCTATTGTTTCTCTCTAGGTTAGGTGCTTGGAACCTAGGCATTGATAGTGGACTTTATTGACCATTTGTAGACAATGTGGCAATGTTCAGAGGGGATTTTGCATGGTTTTCCTTCGGAAAAAATAACAAAAAAAAATTAGTTTCATGCTTCTTATTTTGTATTTACTTTTTAGAAAACATGAAAATCATAGTGGAGAAATACAAGGTCTTTCAAGTGCTTTTGTCTTGACTAGTGTCGAACTATGCACATTGGAGTGAATTTTCTGAAACATATAAGGTACCACATGTTATTATGATAAAGTATTATATGTACCCTGAGAGGTGTTATTAGTCTATTGGGAATATTCTTCTTCATTAACTCACTAATTTATAAAGCGAGTGTAATGCCCGATTTTGTCCTGTGACTTAACTGTATTTTTTTGTTTGTTATTTGTGAAACTTGCTAGAACAATAACACATTCGTATATGGACATGTGGACCTACACATATGTGGATATAATAAATGGTTATCTTTTATGTGATTAATGGTGGACATTATGTGATTTACTTCTAAATTACAAGTTTTAAATGAAAGGTTTTGGTACGTGAATATCATTTTGAATTATTTTTTGAACGAATCATTAGTACCATGTACTGGATGAATAGCATGGCAGTCAAATGTCAATAATTTTATGGTTATGCATAATCTTGTGTTGTAAACTAATGTACAAGTCAAACATGGGCATCAAATGATAAATGATATGCTAGGAAGCATCATTCTACCATTTTTTCTTTGGTTCAAATGCATTTCTATGATATTTGGGCAAGTGCAAGTTTTTCAGGTAGCATGACTACTCAAACTGGATATTTGATGATAAACCTCTAGGAACAATGACATTGCCATAGTATGGTAAATTATGGGGTGTTGAATCTAGTTTTATTTTGAGGGGTGGAATTATTGTTCACCAATAATTCTCCAAAGCTTGGAATCATGGAAGATATATGTTAAGCCATACTCCTATAAATATGTGATGACAACTACCAATTGTTTTCCACGGAAGCTTGATCAAGGTAGTTGACACTTCCACTTATGGGTTCTATCTAATGTTAGTTCAGTATAGTTGATACTTTAATATAACCCAACAAAGAATTTATAAGGATGTGGAAAATTGAAGTAGGTTACAAAGGAATGATCATTTAGTGTAGTTAAGAGTGGTATTGGACATTGATAATGTAAGCTTAGTTCTTGACTTATTCCTTTTTGTGTATTACATGCTTAATTTAGTAATGATAATCTAGGTTAATGTTTAATTCATTGAAGTATTATGATTGATAGGTTATTTTTACTCCCTTAGTGTATATTATTGATTAATGCATTACGAGATTTAATGTATTATTTTTTTTGTAAGAATACATGAATTATGCATTAGATGTGTTAATTTTTATCATTAGTGCAGACACAAACTATGTATGCATTGGCTACACATATATGCCTTTTGTATGTATGTTGATATTATTGCAATACATATTAATTATTATAATATTATTCTTTATGGTTTGTGTATGTCGTTTTTAGTGAAATTAAATTTATAGTATTTTAATGTTAATTCATTAAATTATTAGTTTTCATTTAGGGATACCATAAGGGGGCCTATGTTGTGAACCAAGAACTTGAGTTCAGGACAATAATGGAAATGCTGTGATGATAATATGATAAGCCATACCCCATTAACTTGCAAAACTCAAATATAAGATATAATACAACCCTAACACACTTTTTACAAACAAGGACTAGAAAAACATAAACACTTGGCACATTTTTTACAAACATGGATTTTTTACCACCTTAGCACAAGTAAACTGTTATACTAGCGGGATGAGAATGTTATATTCAAGTCTTCCTTTCAAGAACCTTGTTGACCCATCAACTTAACAAATTAGAGGCCAATCCTAGTTTGATCACTGTAGCTATTTGGAACACTCTGAAATGATAGGTAAACCTACCTTAGTTTGTGAACCATTTTAATCAATGGAAATGACGTGAGGTTTGATAGAATGAATTCCTCACCAATCATGTTAAATATGAAAACCTTAATTTTATTTACACATCTATGTGGAGAGAATTTTCCCATGAAGCTCCTAGAGTTAACCCGTGGGACCTAAATCAAATAAGTACATTGCAAAACTATGGCAAAAAGGATCATTTCCTCGTGGGGGTTAACCTAAATGCGGGTGCAGACTACTATGCCTTCTGATATGAGGTGTGGTGTCAACCCGTAAGCACGTTTGGAATTACACGATGGAGACATACCTATGTTATACTTCATAATTAATCCTGTTAACACCAGTTGAAATTACTCACAGTGAGACCAAAGTAGTTACATTAAACCTATCAAGTATTTCCTCCAAAAATTTCAATCTACGACTTAAATGCTACAAATGTGGAGATCGTAGAGTAATGGCATACCTGTAAACTTGAATTCTGTGATTAGTTGTCAGTGGATATTGGATATTGAGTGGGACATTGATGTCACAAGGGTATTGATCCACAATAACTCTAATAAATGAAGCTCGAATTCATGATTGATGTGTGGATTGTTGTGAGCTAATATACATATATAATATGTATATGTTGGAACATGGAAAGTATTGGTAAGTTGTTTTAATAGGAAAAATCATGATCCCTTTGTACTAATTCATCACTGCTATTATATGCTAGACTACGGTTATCATATATCTTGTACATCTATACCTTATTAATCAGATTTAAAGGACAATACTCCATAGCATTATTTCTTCAAGTTTCTAGTCACCATGGATCCCATGATTACACTACTAGAATATTAAACTCATGCTAATGAATGGTAAACATTGAATGTGTTAGTTACTATAGGATATCACATCTCTCCAATTTATTGGCAATAAAAATATTTAATGTGTCAAATTGTAGAGAGGGTTAACTGTAGTTTATGACACAACATTGTGAAACATAAGTTAATAACCCAAAAACACTAGAATTTTAGCAATGTAAGTGTAATACATATTCCCCATAGTGCTATCATACACTAAGGAAGATGTTTACTAGAGTCTAGGTAGCTAAATTTATGACCGTCTTAGCGTAACATGGTATGCACTATAGTAAATTGTAGTACCTTAGAAATGATTCCACTTATAGGAATTTAAAAATCCTTTATTTAATCTAAAAATTGAAATCATTATAAAAATGGCTCATGTCTTC
Source organism: Pinus albicaulis (assembly GCA_034641835.2). Classification (NCBI taxonomy): domain Eukaryota; kingdom Viridiplantae; phylum Streptophyta; class Pinopsida; order Pinales; family Pinaceae; genus Pinus; species Pinus albicaulis. The sequence goes on from CM076581.1 coordinate 860,534,799, forward strand.
AGCTATGAACACCATCATGAATATCCTAATTATGAAAATATATATGATCCTTGACAGGTAGCAAAATTGGGGTCTTGGGTAAAATTACTAGGACATTTGACACCTATGATTAATTAAAAATCTATAATTACATAACCCCATAATAAACCGTATAGTATTGAAATATACCTAAGGTTCAAGAAATTTCACCATCCTGGAAGCATACATGAGTTTACACTAGTCAAGGTCAGATAACATGAGGGATAAAGATACGACTATTTTTTCATTGATAAAAGTAGATTAATCCTTTATTATAGTGTGAATACATTATGACACATGCGAGTGAAATCTTTAAAAGGAATATTTACTGTAGCTTCATTTAAAACTCCGAAAGTAAATCTTATTGTGAACTTTTAGCTAAGACAATATGCGGCCCAAAATTAGTCTCACCTTTAATACGACTCTTTGCGTAAGTGAACAAAGATAGTTGAAAATAAAATTTTGAAAGAAATTTGAATATAACTCAGTAATTGCGCATACATAATTTGGAACTTCCACATTCTTACTTATTGTAATTAATACACACACATACACAACCAAGAGGCCTTGTGAATTAAATCTTTTCATTTTTCTTTAACTAGAAAAAAAAATTTATGATAATATAAGAGATGTTACCTTCAATAAATTTAAAATGTGTTCTAACATATCCTAGCTAGCCTAATCTCAATGCTAGTCTAGCAAAAAGAAATGACCATGGGCACAATAAAGTGATACTTCATTTCTCATATAAAATATGGGTCCACTAAGGTATGAATCATAAGAATTCATTCAAGGGAAAATTTTATACGTAATTTTATTTTACGGTCTATTGGAATAACTTAATATTATGTTCCATGTATTACCAAGAGAAAGAGTGTATACTTGAATAATGAACTAGTGAGTAAGGGAATAAACTAGTTAAAATAAAGTCTTGAAGTTGTATTGGTGATGTTGGTTGGTCTTCCATGCTAGAATATATAATTACATGATAAGAGTGAATAATAACTTATAGAGTAACTTGGTGAACAAAAAATTACAGGATTGAACTCGAACATGTCTTTAACACTATGTAAATAGATACTCAAAGAAATGATGTAGTCGCATGAAAATATGTTTATGAATGTAATTATTATAGTTCAAAGTTTTGGAGGAAGATATAGAGTGCCCATATATTACCAGTAATAACTTTCATATATTCTCAAACTTAGGAGAGGGAAAAGGGGGTGGGGTCGAGCGTAGCAACAAAGCTCGAGCTTTACTGATCTCTTGTTTCCATGCTTAAATTAATAATAGGGGAAATTTTATTCTATTATCATATCATATTTTTCAGAAGCAAAAGACTCATGGCTGAGAACAACATTCCCAAGATTGTTAGTGGTGTAGAATGGGGAGTTGGTGGGATTTTGAGGGTCACTAATCACGTAAGTCATTTTGGGCTCCTAGTCTCATGTCCTTACCGGGGATAAATGATACTTATCCTTATCCCTATAATGAATACATGAATCATCCCATATGAACATCACATTATGGTATTAGAGCTATAGGTTCACACATTTTGCTTGGGAATCATTACCACTTTCCAAAATGTTATTTATTATATGGTTAAAATTTAATAAAATTCGATGTTTCTTGAAAAAAGTATTATGGATAGAAGGGGAGATATAAGGAGTAGGATGACAAGAGGGTGCTACATGATGTTATGGTCATAACCACCTCCTGTCACCTCACCTATTTACAAATAACATATTATGGAGAAGGAACATGTACATGCCGGTGAAGTGTTGCATTCAGTGAGATCCTTTCAATAGATGCTTGAGGCTTTGATGAAACATTTGGAATAGGAGAAGGGAGGAGCTATTAATCCAACTTAAGGGGCCCAAATCCCAACAAGAAACAACATACATAAAAATCTAGAGAAAGTAAAATTTCTAGAATTTTTGGGGTCCACATATGAATAGGCATCAAAAGCTTGACTAGAAAACATGGCAATGTGTTTTTCCTTGAGAGACTACACATAAAAAATGAAGGTAAGAATGGTCATGTTCCAGTTGAAGGGAAGTGCCTTATTGTGGTGGAAGAGACTCTTGCCACAACTAGGGAGACTTTCAAAGGTAACATGGGAATTATTTGAGGACAAATTTAGAGAATTTTACCCATTAGATGAGTTCAATGAAATGAATATAATGAGTTCAATGCCTTAAAAAATGCATTTAGTATTATCAATTTGAATTCAAATATCTGCTCAAATATGCTTCACACTTAAACACATAAAATCTATGGATGAATAAATTTGTTTATGTATTGAATTATAACATCCATACCAAGGTAAGAATTTTGATGCCTCATAGCTTACATGAGGCAGTGTAACAATCCATCATCGTTGAAGATGATATTATGTGTAGTGGACCAAGTAGGCCACCAAAGCCTATCATAATAGGAGCACATATTGGCAGTAGTTCATAGAAAAAAATAAATCAAAGGGGACCCATATACAACCATAAAATGTGGCCAATAGGGAACCAAAGGCCATCATATCGACATCCAAAAAATTAGTCACGATCTACATCATAACCATCGTGGTTGACAACACATCAATCCCACCACACATAGAATTATTTCCCAACACCATAGTTCTATGCTACACCCCATCGATACTTCACACTACAGTTTGGTTCATACCAACATAGTTCTAGGAAAACATTTGGTTTATCCATTAGTGGGAGCTAGGCTCCTAAGATGGGGTGTTGGACTTCTATATGTCCCCACAATGAGAGGGATTTCCCTGAATGATAAGGTTAAACCAACCTATCATATTAGCAGGCCATGATGGGGAATTTGGGAAGGGATTTTGGAATCCATAATACAATGAACAATCACCAAGTGGATCACCAATCCATTGTACTTGAGACAATAGATAATATCAATGGTAAATTTTTTGTTGTTTTAATAGATATAGGAGCTACTGAATAATTCATTTTTCATAATGCATTATCAAAAATCAAACATGAAGTAGTTGCATATCATGAATATGTGCATGTAGATATATCTTATGGCATGAAAAGGAATGTAGGAAAGCTAGTAAGTGATTGTGAGACAAAACTCAATGTGTGTAAGACTAATATATCATTATGTACCATGGTCCTAGGGTCCTATGACATTGTCATAGGTATGGACTAGTTAGAGTAGCATGAAGCAATATTGGACTATAAGAATAAAGTGTTACATTTCAATAATGATGATGGTAAAAGGAAATACACGATGGGGAAGAATGAAGGGGCATCTCTATGGTTTATCTCATTAATGAAACTAATGAGATGTAGAAAAAAGGGGTGCCAACTATAGATCATTAAATGGAAAGTAGGATACAACAAATATGGATAAATATCCAATTCTTAATAAATTCAAGGATGTGTTCCTAGAAGAGTTATTTGGGGTACCTCCTAAGAGGGAGATTAATTTCACTATCGATCTTAAGCCTAGAACTAAGTCCACCATAAAAAAATCCATATCATATGTCGAATCCCAAATTGTAGGAATTAAAAATTTAATTGAAGGATTTGTTGTACTTGGGGTTCATATGACCTAATGCATCTCTGTTAGGGGAACTGGTTATTTTGATCAAGAATAAATATGGATCCTAAAGGCTATGCATAACATATTATCAGTTAAACAAGGTAATGATTAAGAATCAATATCCTTCACCAAGGATAGATGATTTGTTGGAATAGATGAAAGGAGAAACTTTATTTTATAAAATAGATATGAGATTTGGATATCATCAGTTGAGGATTAAAGAATAAGATATACCAATGAAAACCTTTAAGAAATTATTTTTATAATTTTAAGTTTTGTAGTACTACATTTCATACTCACAAATTCTCTAGGTGTCTTCATGATCCTGATGAAAAGAGTATTCAAAGAGTACCTTGACAAGTTTGCGTAAGTTTTCATATAAAATATTTTGGTATCTTCAGGTATGGTGGAAGAACATAATGAACACTTGAGATTTGTGTTGTAATGTCTCAGAGAAAACCAACTTTATGGAAAATTATTAAAGTGTTCATTTTACCAATCCAAGATTCACTATCTATTACCAATCCAAGATTCACTATCTAGGACACACCATATTTGGGGAGGGTATTACAATGGATCTTAGAAATATTAAAGCCATTGTGAAATGGCCAACATCGACCAACATCCATGAAGTACGTAGCTCTATGGAAATGGTCAGATATTATCATAGATTTGTTGAAGAATTTTCAAAGTTGGCAATCCCCGTTATGGAACTCCAAAGGAAGAATAAGAAGATTTCTTGGATGGATAAATGTGAAGATATATTTAAGAAGCTTAAGAAATTGTCAACAACCCCATTGATTTTCAAGGCATATAACATGGAGTATGAATTTTTGGTTTATGCAGATGCATCAAAGAAAGGCCTAGGATGTGTACAGATGCAAGATGAAAGGGTAATAACATACGTATCAAGAAAGCATAGAACACATGAGGAAAAAATATGTGGCACATGATGTAGATATGACCACAAATTTATAGATAATTAAGAATTGGAGACATTGCATGATGGGAAGAAAGTTTGAGCTTAAAACCAATCATTATAGATTACAACACAAATTCATCAAGGACAACTTAAATTCCATAAAAGGAAGGTGGTTGGAGTTAATTAGTGAATATGACTTGGACATCACATATATAAAAGGGACAATGAATAGTGTGGAAAATGCCCTAGGTTAGAGATCACAAATATTTTTAGTAATTCCCTTGAAGACAAATTTAAGAGAATGGTTGTCGAGATTACAAGTTGAGGATGAGTGGTAACAAGAAGTTAAATAGAATTTAGAGGAAAATAAGATGAACATTCCCAAGTACGAAGGGTATTATTTAGACAATGATGGTATGTTATGTTTCCAAGGAAGGATATGTGTGCCAACACATTATGAAGTCTACCATTTGATTCTAAGTGAAGCAAATCAAGAAACATACATGTTGCATCCTAGTGTTAAGAAAATGAGTGTAGTTTTGAAGCCAATGTTTTTTGGAGAGGGACGAAGAAGGATATTGTAATTTTGTGGTAATATGTTCAAAATGTCAACAAGTAAAGGTTGAACATAGACATCTGACATGGCTATTGCAATATTACATAATACTAGAGTCTAAAAGGGAAGTTATCTTAATGAATTTAAATGTGGGATTTCCAATGATGGCAAGGAGGAACGATTCTATTTTTTTGTTGATGGAAACTTTAACCAAAATTTCTCACTTCATATCAGTCAATATGACATATAAGGTTCCTGATAAAGCTCGAGTATTTATTGAAAATATAGTGAGACTACACGACATACTAAAGAAGTTCATCTCAGATAAGGGAGTGATGTTTATTGGAACTTTTTAGAGTAATTTATAAGAAGCCCTGGGGACCCACTTAAACTTTAGTCCCACTTATCATACTGATATAGATGGAAAAATTGAGAGGAACAATCAAAGCCTTGAAGAAATGTTGAAAATGTATCTGATGGATCAACGAATATGGGAATTTTTTAACCTTTGGTAGAATTTTCCTATAATATTAGTTACCAGAGTTCCATCGAGATGACACCTTTCAATTTTTTGTATGGTAGGACTTGTAGGACACCCTTGAGCTAGGATAGGCTTGAGGACCGAGTATCAATAGGACCCAAGGTTGTGAAAAAATGGAAAATTAGATGACCATGATTAGGACAAGGTTGAAGGGAGATCAAGACATGAAATATAGTTACACATATGCTCATCATATTGATTAGAGTTATGAGATTGGAGGTAACATATTTTCAAGAGTGATAACTTAGAAAAGCTCCCTAATTTTGAGGAAGGGATAAAAGTTGTCTCCATGGTTTTTGGGATCTGTTAAAGTCATAGAGAAGAAAGAGATGGTAGCATATAGGATTTCATCACATGCATGATGTGTTCCATGAATTTTTCCTACATCATTACATCTTTTATCCTTCACATGTTATTGAATTCAGTCATTTGCAAGCCAAAAATGAGGGGATGGTGATGGACGAACCATTTCACATCATTGGACCAATGAACTCCACAAATTAGGGACTAATTTTTGGACTAGGTGAAGGTACAATGGGATAGTTACAATCATAGTTTTACCACTTGGGAAGACACAAAGGAGACGCGTCGTCACTTTCCTTCCTTGTTTTGAAACTTCAAGATGAAGTTTAGGGTTAAGAGGGGGTGTATGTAATGCCCCTCTCTGGTAGACTCGTGATGGAAATTATTTTGATTCTGAGACAATACTACTATATATACCCATTCTTTGAGGACATCAAATTTGATGATATGATTATTTTCATTTCATGTGATGAAGACCTATGATATACTTATTTCTATGTTAGTTATGAAATATGCATTTATTGATTAATAATGTGCTATTATGTTATACATGCGTTGATTATTATGCAATCAGATGTTACTTATGGTTGTTTGTGCGTGGTAGGAGACCACTTGGGTGAATATGCACTTGATAGGTCTAACGATTTTATTTTGGGTCATTTGAGTACAATTGATACCAGAATTTAATTTGTAAATAATATACAATGCCATGATTTCTAATGACTTGTTAGTATTAGGTGAAATCCTTGATCCTCAACACCATTACTTTCACAACAAAGGATGACCCAGGAACTAACAGTGGCCTCCATTGTCGTGTCCATTTTCACCTCTTTTAGTCACAAATTCTTGAAGGGAAAAAATGTGGCAACCTTGGAACTTCTTGAGAAATTCCTTGAAGGGAATAACTAAATTTGTTGATCCGGTGTATGCAGGAATACAATAAAATACAGAAATAAACATAAACACAAAGATGCACTGGAAATAAAACTTCATTTCATTAATATCATATAACATAAATATGCTTACAGACATAATGGAAATAAACTAGCTAGGGCACTGGTAGGCTTATCTCTGAGAAGAGATGTGGTGGCTACAAGCCTCTGAATTGTGTTACAATGAGGCACGAGGGCCTATTTATTATTGAGAAACAATGAAAAACCCTAAACATCCAAAAACTTAATCCTAGGAGATGAAGTGCCAAAAATATGGGCCCTATTTGGGTAAATTGGTACATCAACTTACCAGGGACGTAAATTTGGCATATGATCTTCGTTTGATGCGCTTAATACCTTGTTAGAAAGATATATCTGAGGAATATAAATTTTGAGAGAGAAACATCTAAGAAAATTCCATGTTGCTCCCGATTTTCCCAAAAAACTTCGTTTAGGGCCTCAAAACAACTCCGGAAGTTCAGGACCCGGAAAACTACTAAAAATAGTAAACTATGATGAAACTGAAAAAATGAAAGAAACAATGGTGGGGTCCAAGTGGAATAGGTGGGTGGCCACCAATATCCACCTGGATCATTCCCCCATGTGGAAGCAATGGTCCCCATTGCGTTGATTTCCTCCATGAGATGAGGAAAATTTTGCTAAACTTGGTCCCCGATGAGCCACTTGCCTTGGTGATGGTGCATGGCCCATATCAAAGCGGGCGAAGCTTGCGGTGGGGTCCAGTGATGATCTCCTTCTGCAAATGTAGCAACACTTTGTCGCCCACCTAGAAGTTGTGTGGCACCTGATGCTGATCCTGGCATTGCTTGTACTTGGCATTGGATTTGTCCAAGATGTCGTGGACCTCCTAGCAGACATGCTGGATGCATTCAATAAATTTGGTTGCTTTATCAGCCTTAGACAATACATGTGTAAATTCTGTCTGTGTGGTCACATGAGGTATCGTAACATCAGACAGCGACCACCTGGGGTTAGATCAATGGAGTGCTTGACCTGATAGTGCAGAGGAACCTCTATGGGCGAGGAGAAAATGTCTTTGTATTCCTCCTTGAATTTTTCCATCTGCTACTACCGTGCAGGGGAGCCCTATTTGGAGGTTGTGACTACAATATTCTTCTTGCCCTGTGGGCGAATTGTAATGAAAATAAATTTCCTGGTTTGGGAAATAGTATTACTACATTGCTTTGTAGTAATCAAAGAGATGGCAGGAGGCAGTACTACCTCTAGTATCATGTATAACTTATTTCCCAAAGTAATAATAACAGAACAAGGCCTAGACTCATACACAACATGTCGCTTCCACAAGTATGGTTGGCCCAATAATACATCTGACACATCAAGAGGAGCAACATCAACCTCATCTGTGAATGACTTGATGTTGTATAGAAGGTGGCACTGCTGGCGGACGCCAAGATCTCTTCCTTGGTGAAGCCATCCAATGGTATACGGTTGCAGGTGTGTTGTGGTCGGTAGGCCGAGCCGCTTCACGACCTTTGCTGAAATGAGGTTCTTTTGGCTTCCACTATTGACAAGGAATTGCAGTAGAGAACCCTTCACCCACATTTGGGAATGGAAGAGGCGCTCCCCCTCCTCTAGATCCTTGGGCTCCTCCCTCTGGAGATTGGTGGTGGCAATGGTGGCACTGGGCTTTGCATCAATGATTTGCTTCCCTTTGTCATTGCCCTTGTCTAGTCCCGACTCAGGATCAGAACATGTATCTGATTTAGATGCCTTTAGTTCGGTCACCAACGACTGTTTGGCCTGATACTCGCTTGTGTTGTGAGTGGAGATGTTATGAAATTCACACCACTTCCCTGTGTCCTTTGGCTTTGTGGTGTTGTTTTGAGTCGTTTCGTTTGGGCTTTGCCCCTTGTTCTGTGTTTTGGGGGTGCCTTTCCATGGCTTCAAATTCGTGGATTCAAAGTCTTGCTTCTTCTGTTTAAATTTCTGCTCAATCTTGGCGGCATATCGATATGTTGTGCCAAGAGAGGTAATGTCGAGGAACTCCATTTCCTCCTGAATGTATCTGTGCAAACAAAACATAGTTACCGATCAAACGGTAACTCTAACAAAAAAAACATCAAAAAACCATGAAAAAACAACCTGAAAAAAAAAAATTTGTATTCTGGAATATCATTTTTTTTTCGAGGTAAATTTTCAACATTTTTAAAAAAAATTATATTCTGGAATAAGCTTTTTTTAGGGGTAAATTTTGAACATTTTAAAAAAATGGAAGTAAAAGCCAATTTTTTTTGTGAAAAAAATAGCTTGAAAATGGATTGTATTGAAACAAAAAATTTAGAATAATAAAAATTTATATTAAAAAAAATGAAAAAAAAACATTTTAAAATAATTGAAAAAAAAAACAAAATTCATTATATGTTTTTAAGTAAAAAAAAAATATTAAGAAAAAAAAAATTTAAATTAAAATTTAAAAATATATTAGAAATTGAAAAATAAAAAAACAAACAAAATAAAAAAATTAAATTAAAAAAAAAAAAAACACAAATAAATTTTAGAAAATAAAATAAATTTAAAATATACAAATTAAATTTGAAAAAGAAAAATTAAAATTTCATTAAATTAAAAAAAATAAAATAAAATAAATAAACAAATTTTAAAATAAAAAATTAAATTAAAAAAATATATTAAATTTTAATAAATTAAAAAAATAAAAATAAAAATAAAAAATAAAAAATAAAAACAAAAACATAAAAGCGTTATTTAAATGAAAATTAAAAAACAAATAAAAATAGAGAAAAGGAAAAATAAAATAAAATATTAAATTAAAAAAAAATATTATAAAAACAAATAAATTTTAAATATAAAAATTAAATTAAAAATATATATATTAAATTTTATTAAATTAAAAAAATAAAAATAAAAAAACATTAAATTTTAATAAATAAATAAATAAATTTTAAAAAATAAAAAATACTATTAAAATTAAAAAAAATTAAAAATTAAAAATGGAAAAAAATAAATAATTTAAAAATATTAAATTAAATAGAAAAATATTAATTTAAATACAAAATAAATAATTAAAAAAATTAATTAAATAGAAAAATATTAATTTAAAATACAAAAAATAAGTTTAGATAAAAAAATTTTAATTTTAAATATTAAATTTTATTTAATGAAAAAAAAAATTAAACACACATATATATATATATATATATATATATATATATATATATATATATATATATATTAAAAAAAATTAATTTAATGTAAAAAAAACAAAATTAATTTAATTTAAAAAAAATGAATTTAATCGGCCTTCTGCCTAGGTGGCGGTGGGGGTCGGCCGCTGGGTGAGTGGAAGGCTGCACGCAGTCCCTTTCCTACCCAACGTCCACGCCCCCACCGCCACCTGGGCGGGAGGTCGATTATTTTTAATTATTTTTATTTTTCTATTTTAATTTTGATTATTTTAATTTTAATTTTTAATTTTCTATTTTAATTTTTATTATTTTAAATTTTCTATTTTAATCTCTTTTTTTCATTTTTTTTTAATTATGTGGTTTTTTTATTTAATAACTATAAAAAATTGTTTATGATGTTTTTTTAATTTTTTGGTTTAATTTTTATTTTTTTTCTTTAAATTATGTGTTTTTTATAATGTTTTTCCCAAACTCTTTTTTTTTTTTTTTCTTTTTTCGAAATTTTTTGTTTTATTTATTTATTTTTACAAGTTAATTTTGTTTTTTTAAACATTTTTATTGATTTTTTTTTTATTATTTTTATATATTTGATTTTTTTTTGTCATGTTTTTTAATTATATTTTTATGTTTTATTACCAACATGAAAATCATCACTCTAAAAAAAATGGTTGATACTGCATCAATACTTTTCAAAATTAGCATGAAAATCACCACTCTAAAAAAAAATGGTTGATGTTGCATCAACACTTCTCACAATTAGCATGAAAATTACTATCATTTTAAAACAAATGTTCATATTTCATAAATAAAGTGTCAAAAATATGCTCCAAAAAAAAGGGTGATTCTACATCACCACTTTTCAAAATCGGGTGCTTTTTTTGCTACTTCAAAAAAGTAGGTACCAGTTTAGTTACCTATTTGTTCGGTAACTATGTTACAACTGCAGTACTTGAGCACCAAATGTTTCTCTGAATCCTTTATTCCCAACTTTGTGTGCAGGGTATGGAACAAATTCGTCAACTCATGCACATCTTGATCCCTTTGCTGCCGCAATATGGTCCACTGGATGTAGTTGTCCTCATATCTCCCCACGGGGTAATATTGTTCCTTGATGCCATCTCATAACGAATTCCAAGTGGGTGCGGCAGAGAAAAGAGAGGGTTCCCTCTAATCCTTTTGCTCATAGTAGGTTTCCCACCAATGTTTGACATGGGGGGTGGCTTTGGGAAGTGAAAAAGTAATATTTTCTCGGTCGAAGAAATCATGGACCGAGAAATACCCTTCCAGCAAATTCAAACATCTATCTATGACATCTGCATCTATATGGCCTTCAAATACAAGAATGTCGAAGTTGACTTGTACCTTGAAAGGAGTGGCACCTCCAGTGTGGCTGTTAGATGCAGATGCGTCATTGGTGGGTAGTCATTGAAGGATCTGGGCAAAGTTATCCATCATCGCGTTCCTTTGTTTCTCGAGGACCTCCTCGAGCAATAATTTGATAGGATCTCCTGCTCTCTCGTCTTTCTTTTCTTCCGCCATGGGAGGTCGTCAGGGTTTACGAGGCTGATATTGCAAGGGTTCAACCAGATCGAGCCCTAACTCCTTATACCCTAACCTCGTTGGGGACTTGCAAAGAAAAATAGAGAAAGAGGAGACCGCTCTAATACCAATGATCCGGATTTATACAGGAACACAATAATATACATAAATAAACATAAACACAGATATGCAGTAGAAATAAAACTTCATTTCATTAATATCATATAACAGAAATATGCTTACAGACATAATGTAAATAAACTAGCTAGGGCACTAGTAGGCTTATCTCTGAGAAGAGATGTGGCAGCTAAAGGCCTCTGAACTGTGTTACAATGGGGCTCAAGGGCCTATTTATTATTGAGAAATAATGAAAGACCCTAAACATCCAAAAACCTAACCCTATGAGATGAAGCGCCAAAACTATGGGCCCTATTTGGGTAAATTGGTACATCAACTTCCTGGGGACGTAACTTTGACATATGATCTCCATTTGACGCACTCAATACCTCGTTAGAAAGATCTATCCGAGTGATCATAGGATTAGTATTTTAGCTCAAAATGAAAGTTCTCATAATTGAATGAAACTAGAACGAAAGCGACCGACCCGTCGCAAGGAATCCAACGCAACTCGTTTTGTTGAAAACTGAGTTCGGATGAAGGAGTTATGGTCCGCTGATCACCGTTCAGAATAGACAAATTTTATTAAATATTTGCAAAACAGGTACATGCTGATGACATGGCAGCCCAATCAGCATTCAGGGAATCTTCTTTAGTTTTTTTCCAATGGGACTGTGATAAGTGTCACTATGGGATTCACTAGTTTGGTTTGTGAAGGTAAAATTTGTCCAATGACCTCCTAAAGTTGAGTTTGGGTTTATGGATTTATGTGCTAAAAATCATTTTTTTGTTATTTTTAAGATTTTATTGATATATATATTATTATATATATTTATAATATATTGTATGGTTTTATATCATATGTTATACTATATTAATATATATATATATATATTAATATTTAATATCAATTTTAAATCTTAATTAATATTATTAATCCACATATTTCATATTAAACATTGGAATTTCTAATGTTTAGCCCTAAGTCCAATTTCGTTGGCATAATCCATATGGTAGTTTGTATATCAAAGGTTCGATGCACCTATATCAAAGTTCAAACGTGGTATATTATATAGTCCGAATCCAAATATTTTGGTGGCATTACATTTTAAATACATTACAAATGGAATGCATATAAACTATATACCGGTGGAAATATTAACGGTGGAGCAGATTATGTATTAAATTTTGGTTATATATTAAAGTTTCGGAGCACTATATCAAGTTTGGAGGCATATTATCAAAGTTCGGGTGGCGTATCACCAAGGTTCAAACTTAATACAAAGTGAGTTGCAAAAGCATTATACGAGAGGCAGGGTCGAGACTCGACCCCATGACCTCCGCCTCTCCACCGCACTCCATTACCATTTCCCGGCCTATACATTGAAACCTTTGCGCAAAAATTATATTTAAACACGTATTGCAGGCGCTGACGGCGGAAGGAGGGGGCCAGCCCACGGGCCAAGCCTCCTCCACATGACCAAAACCACATGACCATGTTCCAACACCTTCCACTAATGCAGATTTTAAGCGCTCTTATCCACTTAACTGCATATTAACACTTATTAATCCAGTTACTAGTTGGTGGTGGAATTAGAGACGACACTAAATTCATAGATTCTGCCAACTTTGTCGGAGTTAGCTGGAGTCCTTCCAGATTTAGAGGAGAAATTGGGGGAAAGTATGTTTTTGCCATAACTGAGTCAATTTTCGACCAAATTTAGCTCAGAAAGAGTCATTATTTGGCTAATTGGTATGCTATGAACACATTGGAACATGTTTCAGAAGAACAGGAGCTCATCTACAAAGTTTTTTGGTTGCCTTGAATAATTTTGAATCTTAGGGCCACCAGGAGGGAAGGCCATGCCTAGAGCATTTGGTAACCAAATTGAGTAAATAAATAGTCATTTCTGATAGATTTCAACATTTTTAACTCATTGGTATAGGTTCCAAGAGAATTTTATGCATGTAAACAATAATTTGAGCACAATTGATCTAATACATAGGCCCAAGCTATGAAGCTGGGCCAAGGAGATGTAGCCCAGGAGGGGTGAACTCCTTCATAAAAACTCCATTTTAATGGATTAGTTGTTATGGTTTGCTGTTATTTATGTTTTTGCTGTTTAGAATTTTAAATTCATGATTTATGCTTTCAAATACACTCATAAAATTCAGTTTTAATTACCTCTTTGACACACATAAGCAACATGGGTACCTGTACATCAAGCATAAGATCAGTAGATAAGTTTTATAAATGTAAATGAAATTAGCTTCAGATCAAGTTGGTATGAGAGCACAAGGTTTCTAAAGGTTATTTGATTGAAGATTTGTGCAAGTTTAATGGTTGCAAATTTGTGACGCTGACAAGGTTAAAGTTGCAGAAAGATGAAGGGAAATTGTTGGTTTCAAGTCCTGAGATTAGGACCAGAAGAAGGAGAGCTGAAAGAGCATCATCTTCACCCAAAATTCCACTCATAGCTGCACTAGAAGAACCTCAAGTTTTGTCTCAAGAAGTTGAGATTGAAGAGGTACAAGTTGTACAAGAAGCTGAGTTGATTGAAGAGGTACAAGCATCAGAAGTTGAGATTGAATCCATAGTCATAATGTCAGGTGTTGGAGAGACTCAAGGACATTCAGAAGAGGAAGATGTCAAGAGAGACTTCAAAGACATAAAGAGGATGGTTAAAGTTATGTTTGATGTATTTACTGCTAGGATGGCAGGAGAAGGTTCTAAGCATCCATATGGAGAAGGAACTTCAGATGGTAAGAAGGATGAAGAGAGGAGTTCAAAGGGAAGTGGAGGAAATCCACCTCCATCTCCACCGTCTTCATCATCCTCATCATCACCATCAGCATCATCTTCCACTTCTACCACAAAGACCACTCACACTCATTCTAAAGCCACAAAAGGAAAAACTCCATTACTCAGATTGGACATTAAGTTTGAACTACCCATGTACAATGGCGAGGTAAATGTAGAGAGGCTTGAAACTTGGATACATCCATTGGAGGTGTATTGGAGAATTCAGAACCTTCATGAAGATGACATAAAGATCCAGTTGGCTTCATTAAGGCTAGAAGGAGCAGCACTAGTTTGGTGGGAAGCAAAGACTCAAGAGGAAATGTGAATCCATGGTAAGATATCCATTTCTTGGGTTGAGTTTATTTCTTCCATTAAAAGAAAACTTTATCCATTAGCCTATATACAAAAAGCCATTATGAGTTGGAAAAATTTTAAGCAACTCAAGGGTCAAACAGTTCAATAATATACCCAAGAGTTTAGGAAAAGAGCTTTGTTGTTAGGAATAAACTTGAATTCCCAAGATACATTCTTGAAATACATTGGGGGTTTACATTTCTATTTGAAACATAATATTCCCATGTTTAACCTAAGAAATTTAGATGAAGTTTGTGTACAAGCCACACACTTAGAGGCCGTAGAAATTATATACAAGATGCATGTATATATCCAGATTCTCCTGATCTAACAATATGCTATCTTATTGCTAAATACAGAATCCTTCCACTGTTAATCTTTTGCAGAAATTAAAATCAATTGCAAACACATGAAGCAATAAAAACAATCTCACATAACACAATTGTTTAATGGGAAAGCCTGAAGCTGAAAACCCCAACTAGCATATATTATGTATCATGGATATCATGTAACAACCTCATACAAAGATTAGTACATCAAGCTCTAAGTACAATGTAGATTCATTACACATTGTCATGCAGAAATTTGCATCTCTATGCACCAATTTCTTGCCTCCTGACAGCCTACCTCCACTGCGCAATCCCCTCTGAAGAATAGCTCTGAATGAATTCGAATAACCCTTTCCTTGACTGCACAATCCTCATTGGAAACTCCAATGTGTGTGTGGTGCAATCAATGCATCACTATAGGCACAACGGATAGTCCATCTTTCCCTTTCACCTATCTCTCCACTGGAACTACCATGCACTGCAGTTAACTGCTGTATTGTTCAGTTGATTAATGAGTTATTATTTGTGAATTAATTAACTAATTAATTCACTCCACTCTCACTAGTGTATTATTCAGTTAGACTAGATACAACTAGCTCAACTGGGTTTAACTCCATTAACTGAGTTAAACTAAATAACAAATAGTCCATGAACTACTCTTCCAACTCTGTCATAATTTTACCACTTCAGTTCTAACTGAGTCCTCCATGCATGAACCACCAGTAAACCCTAGGAATTGCGTAATTCCTTCAGCCCACTGATTTGCCAAATTTGTACACTGAAATTAAATGCTCCAAGAGAATAAGTTGTTGTTTATTGTCGAATTATTATTAAGAGCTAATAATAATCGACACTTCTATTTTTAGATCAACAATCTATAAATAGGCTTCGCCTAATATTCTAAAAGTAGAATTTCATCTATTTTTCCAACTTGACCAACCATCCACAAATAGCATCCTGCAACTTTTGAAATATGATCACCATGTCTAAAAATAGATTTGCACCTAAAAATAGCCTGCGGGCCCACTTAGTGAAGGCGACTCATTTTCACTAAGCTCATCATCTTGTTGAATCTCAACAGAGGCAAGATGGAAATAAAGCATAGATGAGAAAAGTGAAAGTGAGGGAAAAGGAAAAGGAAAGTTTTATGGAAGAGGAAAAAGAAATAGCTCTGTAAAAAGAGCAGGAAAAACTCACATGAAAAAATTGTTCAAAGACTGGCCATGATGAAGACCACTATTGGAAACTTCATCCAAAATTGAAACCAAATAGACTGAAAGCCAAAGAGAAGGGTAAACCTATTGCTATAGCTAAACATGACTTAGGGTTAGATTCAAGAGATGAGACAAAGATTGCAGCCATGGGTTTGAAAGGTAAACATGTTGCAAGCACTAGTTTTTCAAATTGCTCAAATGATACTCATGATGAAAATACAATAATATAACTTTTCCATATTAGAGTTGTCTCTAAACATACCAAGATTGATACACTTTTTGATAGTGGGTCACAAGATAACTTGATTTCTGAATATTTGGTTAAGAAACTAGGCCTTGAAACTATTAGACATCCAAGACCATATCCTTTGGGTTGGATATGCAAGAATTCAAACTTGCAGGTTACAAGGAAGTTCTTACTAAGATTTGCCATCAACTCAAACTTTCTTGATGGAGTTGAGCTTGATGTGGTGCCACTTGAGATATCAGGTATTGTATTGGGAAGTCCTTATATGTATGATAGGAAAGCAGCATTTCATCGCCATGAGAACAAGTTTCACTTGTTTAAGGATGGTATTGAGTACATAATTAGAGTGCATAAGAAGAAGACAAGTTTGTCTCTTATACATGCAAGTGAAATGAAGAGGATAGGGAATGCAAGTTAGAACTTGACATTGTTGATGATCAAACAAAGAGATGTACTGAATCACACTATTCAAAAATATTCTTATGCTTGTAATGAGTTATTTTAGGATGTTAATAGGTTGCCTTTGAAAGAAGGTGAAAAAGATGAAAAACATTTGCAACAGTCAACATCAGTGTTGAGCAATGTTTGAAATAAGACGTTGGTGCAAGAGAGTGAAAAGGTCAAAGGGAAAGCGACAAAGCAGCTTGGAAAAGAAGGCACCGGTTCCACAAATGATTATTGCTGGTTTCCAAAAGGTACATGGAAATGGTGAAGATACTTCGTCAAGAGTCGACGCAAGTACAAAGTGAGAACAACTAAAAATCGCCATGGTGGCAATGTGCAAGGTGAGAAAGTTTTTAAGTTTCCTTTGATTATTGACCAAGGTAGGAACAATATGGTTTCTGCAAGTATATATTGTTGTTCTGCAAATTCAAAAATATTGCAGCATGACAATGTCAATGACAGCGAGAGAAGGTCAGAAGAATCAAGGAAAAAATTGACTTCTTCTGAAAAGATCCAAATGATGAAATTGGGAAAATTTCAGTGGATAGGGACTGGAAGGGTGAGGAAACAATACCCTCATCCACATGATCAGTAATCATAGAGATTTTGGTGTCCAAAAGGCTTCTAGTGGGGAGGAATGAGTAGAGGCTCAGTATTTTAGCTAAAAAATGAAAGTACTCAGAATTGAATGAAACTAGAATGATAGCGTCCGACCCGTCACAAGGAATGCAACGCAACTTGTTTCGTTGAAAACCGAGTTCGGATGAAGGAGTTATGGTCTGTTGATTGCTGTTCAGAACCGACAAATTTTTATTAAATAATAGCAAAATAGGTACGAGCTGATGACATGGCAGCCTAGTGAGCGTTCAGGGGATCTTCTTCAATTTTTTTCCAATAGGACTGTGAAGATTCACTAGTTTGGTTTGTGAAGGTAAAATTTGTCCAATAACCTCCTAAAATTGAATTTGGGTTTATAGATTTATGTGCTGAAAATCATTTTTTTGTTATTTTTAAGATTATATATATAGATAGTGTGGTTTTATATCATATGTTATATTATATTAATATTTAATATCAATTTAAAATTTTAATTAACATTATTAATCTGCATATTTCATATTAAACGTTGACATTTCTAATGTTTAACCCTAAGTCTAATTTCGTTGGTACAATCCATATGGTAATTAGTATATGAAAGGTTCGATGCACCTATATCAAAGTTCAAACGTGGCATATTATATATTCCGAATCCAAATATTTCGGTGGCATTACAAATGGAATGCATATAAACTACATACCGGTGGAAATATTAACGATGGAGCGGATTATGTATTAAAGTTTCAGAGCGCTACATTAATTTTGGAGGTGTATTATCAAATTTCGGGTGGCATATCACCAAGGTTCGGACTTAATACAAGCTGCGTTGCAAAAGAAATATACGAGAGACTGGGGCTCGACCCCATTACCTTCGCATTTCCACTGTGTTCTATTACCATTGTACCATAGGCCTGCACGTTGAAATACTTCGCACAAAATTTAAATTTGAAGGCATATTATAGGTGCCAACGGCGGCAGGAGGGGGCCAGCCCGCGCGGGCCAACCCTTCTCCACGTGACCAAAACCACATGATCGTGTTCTAGCACCTTCCACTAATGCGGATTTTAAGTGCCTCTATCCACTTAACTGCAGATTAACACAAATTAATATAGTTACTAATTGGAGGCGGAATTAGTGGCAACGCTAAATTCGGAGATTCTGCCAATTTTGTCGGAGTTAGCTGGAGTCTTTCCAGATTTGGAGGAGAAATTGGGGGAAAG
Source organism: Pinus albicaulis (assembly GCA_034641835.2). Classification (NCBI taxonomy): domain Eukaryota; kingdom Viridiplantae; phylum Streptophyta; class Pinopsida; order Pinales; family Pinaceae; genus Pinus; species Pinus albicaulis. Next base: position 860,553,693 of record CM076581.1, read on the forward strand.
TTTGTTTTTGTCATAACTGAGTCAATTTTCGACCAAATTGAGCTCAAAAAGAGTCATTCTTGGCTAATTGGTATGCTATGAACATATTGGAACATGTTGCAGAGGTAGAGGAGCTCATCTATAGAGGTTTTTGTTGCCTTGAAGAATTTTTTAACCCTAGGACCACTAGGAGGGAAGGCCATGCCTAGAGCATTTGGTAACCAAATTGAGTAAATAAATAATCATTTATGATATATTTTGACATTGTGAACTCATTAGAATAGGTTCCAAGAGCATTTGATGCATGTAAACATCAATTTGAGCACAAATTGAGCTAATACAAAGGCCCAAGCTATGAAGCTAAACCTAGGAGATGTAGCCCAGGATAGGTGAACTCCTTCATCAAAAATCTGTTTTAATGGATCAGTTGTTATGATTTACTTTTATTTATGTTGCTGTTGTTCAATCTTTTAAATTCATGCTTTATGTTTTTAAATACACTCATAAAATTCAGTTTTAATTACCTCTTTGACACACATAAGCAACGAAGGAACATGTACATCAAAACTAACATTCAAATTCAGATCATCGAGGAATACAACTTTTGAGTGAGCAACGTTGAAGAAACTCTCATGTTGCTCCCGGTTTTCCAAAAAAATGTCATTTAGGGCCTCAAAACAGCGCCAGAAGTTCAGGACTCAAAAAACTGCTAAAAATAGTAAACTTTGCTGAAACTGAAAAAAATGAAAGAAACAATGGTGGGGGTCCAAGTGGAATAGGCGGGTGGCCACCAATATCCACCTAAATCATTTGCACCCTTTACATCATAATATTTATTGTAATAAACACTCATGTTAATAAATTTGAAACACCAAAATGAATGAGACAAATAAAAAAGGTAATTTAATTAGATCTATTCAAAAGGTTAGACACAGGGAATGGAAAGTAAGGATATACCTCTAAAGAAAAATTTAAATATAAATAAAATAACTCCTCTAATTTCCCTCACACTTAGGAATTTCTCCTTAACAATATAAACCCTTTGAAGATTTAAATTATTTTAAGAGATGGGGGAGAAATGAAATCTAAATTAGAATCAATGGGTTGGGGTGATACGTATTTGCAATAATAAAAGGGAATTGTGCTTGAAATTAAATATTATTAATTAAAAATGGGAAATATATATATATATATATATATATATATATATATATATATATATATATATATAAGATAATTCTCTATGTGGCTAAGAATAAATTAAAATATTCGACAAACATTTAATTAAGAAAAAGTAGGGGTAGTTGGGGAAAAGAATCTGATACCAACCTACTGATTCTAGTTGATTAAACTTCCAAGCACAGATTAATTTCATGAGATCCATGATAAAATTTTGACATTTGGAGGAGTAAATAAAAAAAAAAATTGAATTAAAGAAAATGTTTATTTTGCATGCATAGCCAAGTTGCACTACTAAAACCTTCTATAAAATAAAGAGAAACCTATCATAATCCTACTTTTGGCACCATGTTGCTTAGACAAATTCCTAATGTTATTTTTCTTTTCAGTGGTTGGTAGTGTTCTACTATGACTTTGGTGTGAGTGAAGTTTAATTGAGTGGAAACCTCCTAATTTGAGAGATCACATTCACTCTACTAATGCACCCATCTTCTATATATCCCATTGCAACTTAGGGGTTTGTGGGAAAATAGGAGGTCAACCAATGAGTCGATAAATTTTGGTCTAGTTATGAAAATTCTACATGTTCATGAGGAATACATCAAGGAGTGCAAGGGAGTCCACATTTCTAGATTCCACTTTTGGGTGAAAAATACACATACATAAACTTGAATATTCAAAAGTTTGTAAATTTTTATAAAATGTGTATTTCTATGTAATGTGAGAGTGGTTTGATTTACAAAACTCTTTTGATAGAAATTTTGTAAATTATAGATGATTTCGGGAATTTTGTATTGAACGAAATGGATGGCGGGATATATTCCTTAAAGTTAAACAAATGCACTATGGAATAATTATGTTATTCGATCCTAATGCATTGTTGAATCATTTTGATAAATTCTACTTCATACCAAATGTGTACTTATGAATATGCCAATTCTTGCATATGTATTAAGGTATCAACATGTTGCTATATAACAGTGAAGTTAATTATTTTAAGAAGAAACAATTTATATGAAACAATATCATCGACACAATATTCATCTATGAAGGAAGGTGGAATTATCACTTTAATCCTATCCATTAAATAATTATTATACGTTTAATCATGTGAACATGAAGACGAATAAGGGATGCAATTTAATGCTCTAGTGTAAAGAAATTATGGACAATACTTTTGGTAGTGATATCTAGTGTAACTCTTGGGTGCGCTAAGAAAAATAATGAATGAAATATTCAACTCCAACCATGATGTATAGAAAATATGAAATTATTGTGATTGAAGTCAAGAAAATAATTTGAAACTTGATATTTTTTAAAATTGAATATAGTTGAACATATGAGATGATCATGTAGTGTTATGTATCTAACATGTTTATCTTCCCTCATTATACACATTGGTTGACACCTTTAGCTAGTTAATTCGATTATATAATAATATTTCAAATTCTATATATGGTTAAATGCCACTGAGCTTCATGGATCACTCAGCTGTAATTTAAAAACTTATTGGTATCATTCCATAGAAATGTATCTAATAGTTCCTTAAATTTGTAAATACACCTTGTATATCTCCCTTGCAAAATAATATCTAAAACCAAATCCTAAATTTACATAATTTCATCAATCAAAACTTTGGTTGTCTAACACCTTAGGCAAGAATTCTCATATTTAAACATTCAGGTAGGGAATTTAGAAACTATTGTACCATTTTGGATATTTCGTATACATTTTGCAAAGGATTATATCCTATTATTTCTCAACATCATGGTCATAATAGAACATTGATATGAGTACATTATTATACTAGTGAGTTGGTACTATCACATTGAAGGCTTCCTATAGGGAACCTTACTGACTCACCAATAGAATAGAACATAGGTCAATCCCAATTTTGTCACTGTTAGAGCCTTGGAACAATTTGACATGATACAAAACCTCTCTCAATTTGTGGACCTTTTAATCATTGTAAATCCATGGTTTTACAGAATGAATTCCTCATCAATCATGTTAAATCTACAAACCTTAAAGCTTATTTAAAAAACCATGTAGAGAGAGAAGTTTCCCATGGAGCCCATGGAGAGTTGATCGATGGGACATACATCAAATAGTTATATTACAATACTATGCTAGAGAGGATCCTTTCCTATTGGGGGTTAACCTGAATGTGGGTTCATATCTTCCTTTTGATATAAGGTGTGGTTTCAACCCATAAACATGTTTGGAATTCCGCCACAGGAACATCCTTATGTTATAGTTTGTGAAACCTTTGGTTAACACAATGGAAATCCCTCCTAGTGAGGCTAGAGCCGTTACATTAAATCTATCATGTATTTCCTCCCAATAATTCGATATATGACTTGAATTCTACAATTATGGAGGTGGTAGAGTAATGATATCCCTGTAAACCTAACTTCCTTAATCAGTTGTGAGTCGAGATTGGGTCATGAGTGGCACATTGAAGTCACAGCAGCATCGATCCACTAAAACTATAATAAATGAAGCACAAATTGACAATTCATGTGTGAATAATCATTTAACTAATATACCTATATAATATGTAAATGTCAAAGCATGGAAAGTATCAATGAGTTGTTTTAAGAGACCAAATCACGATTTTTTTTTTTTATTCACCATTGCTATTATACATTGGAATATGGCTATTGTGTATCATGTACACCTATATCTTATGGATTGGATTTAAAGGAAAAAAATCCATAGCATTATTTGCTCAAAATTTTGATCACCATGGATTCGAGGATTAGTTGCTAAAATATTAAATTTGTATTAATGAAAGGTAAACATTACATGTGTTAGTTATCACGGGGTACCACATCTCTCTAGTTTTTTAACTATCACATTGACATTAAATGTGTCGAATTGTAGAGAGGGTTAGTGACAATTTATGCCAGTGTGAACTACAGGTTAGCCTCCTAATGCCTCTAGTGTTTTAGTAGTGTAAGTATATTACATATTTCCCATAATGGTAATTTGTACACTAAGGAAGACACTCACTAGATTCTAGGTAGCCAACCTTATGACCATATTAGCATAGCATAGTATGCACTATAGTAAATAGTGGTACCTTATAAATGATTCCACTTATAGGAATTTAAAAATTCCTTATTTAAAATACAAATTGAAATCATTATAAAAATCACTCATGATGTCATCTATGAAACCCACCATGAATATCCTCAAGATAAAAATGTAGATGATCCTTGATAGGTAGAAAAATTGGGGTCTTAGGTTAAATTATTGGGATATTTGACACCTATGATTCATTAAAATTTTATCCTTAAATAATTCTATAATAAACCTTATATATTATTGACATATACCTAAGGTTTGGGAAATTTTTCCATCTAAAGTATGCATGAGTTTACATTAGTCAAGGTCAAATAACATAGGGGATAAAGATAAGGGTAATGTTTGAAATGAGTTTTCATTAATGGCAAGGGAGAATTTTAATGGAAAATTGATGGAAAATGAATTTATAGGTGCAAGAAAGGTGCAAATACTTTGGAGCCATTTCTTGTATAGTAGATCACCTCAAATGTTTGGAAACTATTTAGATGGACAAAGCTCTAAAAGAGCTTTCCAGTGGTATATGGAAGTCTACAAATGGCCTCCTAGATCAGAAGGTATTGCAGGTCAAATATAAGAATCCCTTAAATTCAAATATAGCAAATAACTATGGTGATAAAGCCAAATTGGTGAAATTTTGGTGTATTTTCCAAAGTCAATGAAATAGTTGGTGGAGTGGAGCAATGTTTAAAATTTGTGCAAGTTAGAAGTTGGATCATGAGCGCCATGTGTCAACCATGACCCATCAGATAAATTATGCGAGGACATGCTTTCCCAAGGGTTAAAAGATAAGGGGGGTCCATACCGAGCAATTTTGTTCATAGCACTAATATGGAAGATCAACGGCTCTGCTTAATAGTGTGACTCCGCTATTGTCCACAAGACCAGTAAGGAAGGGTCCTGCAAAACTACCAATAGGTTTGAGCCAAGTTGGAGGTTAGACTTATCAATTTTGGCCTAGTTAGAGGTTGAGAGAAGCAAAGAAGTAAGTCGAATCTCCGACCGCCAATTGGGTATTTACAATTCCAGGAAAATTTTATTTAATAAAGAAATTTGATGAAAAAACAAAGTTTGGGGAACCTTGCTCATTCGTACCAAGTGATAGGTGGATGACACATGGAAGTTTGTGATTGGATGACATTAGTGATATGGATGCATAGGTGGATGATAATGTCAACATGCCATCAACAATGGGATGTCACCAATAAGGGAGTGACATGTGACATTCTAATTTGACACTTTTGGGTGGCCAAGTGGGCTAAATTTGATAACACGTGGCACCACTCAGGAGATTCCACATGACACAGATGATGTCAACATGATGATGTGGAAGTACCTCAAATTTTGTGCCATATGACATGTTTTGCAACACATTCCTTTGTATTTTATTTTCATGGAAATTCAAAGAATTTGTGCAGAGGTAGGGACTTTGGGCTAGTCAGAATTCAAATGAGTCAGGCCTTAGGCTAGTCAGAGGAAAAGTACCAACACATAGCAGGGAAATTGCTTCGAACTTTGACCCATAACCTTCATTATAAACTATGCTAAGGAACTGTTTTTGCAATGATTTTTAGTGTTAATTAATTTTGAGAAAATTTATTATTTATCAACTTAGTTGGGCCAAAGGTGGAAAAATGAGAATTCGCAATGACCCTTGACCTCATTTAGCCCTAAACTAATTCCAACTTTGGTCACAACATTCAGTTGAAATATGAAAGCATTGTTGTTCAGGCGCAATAGTACTATGAGGAGTTTTTAGCAGTGACATGGATAATTAGCACTGTATTTAGCAATTTTGCTAAATTTGAAGTCATTCAAATCTATAAAGTCATAGATAAAACCTCTAAAAATTCCTGAATTTCATATTTGGACAGGTTAACTTAGGTTTTCTTGCAGAGACAACATATCAGAGTTAGAAGACTTAAAGATTAGATTTAGAAGACTTGATAGAAGTGGTAGATGAGTAAAAATAAAGATTCATGCAAGCAAAAGATATGGACTTAATTAGAAGTTCAATAACTAAAATTATCATATTGATTTTTTTATATAAGCATAGGTGAATTTGGATGAAGAGGATGAAGATATTTGTGAAGGGATGTATGTATGGTTTTTATATTTTTACTAGGGCTCCTAAAAACTAGGAGACACTCTACATGCCTCTAGTTTGACCCTCAACTCAGATTAAATGAACTAACTAAGTCTTCCTAACTTATTTAACTCATACAAGCTGTCATGTGATGTCGAATTACAATTTCCTTCTAATTTAATTAAGGGAAAATTAAATTAGAAGCCTCTTCTTGTTTCCATTTTCAATATTTATTATTGAAAATTTCAACACTCCCTCTCAACAAGAAAGGAATTCAACTGTATCCGAATATGTTACTTATGGAATGTTCTGCATGCAACACTTCTCTCTAGTGTTGTTGCTACTGCAACTTTTGAAACTGAAAAGAAACCAAACTAAATCAATTGTGATCAGTATGATGCATTTGTCACCAGAGTCTCTGACTGCTACTAGCTACTGCACTGTCTACTGAAAACTCCGCGCTGCTACTGACTCTAGACTGTGCCATCTGCATTGCTGCCAAATCTTCTCTGCGCTCCCCAATATCTGACTACTACTAGTCTCTGCATCTATCACTCTGACATATGACTGGATAAACCTCCACTGATCCATACTACTACTATGTACTATGGGCCCACGTAGCAAGGTAATGATCCATGAGACAAGACATCTCAATGGACCCTGCCCAAAATTTTTCACTCTTGGGACTATTACTTCACATTGCCCCGCCTCTCACCTTTAGGTATGGATGAATGTGCTCCCTTTGCCCACTTGGCTAAAAATTCCCCCCTACTAGAGGTCTCTTATTGAGTGGATTCCTCCACTTGGTCTCCTCTCTGCTTCTCTAATTGTGGTTGCTCCACAACTTTTTGAGGCTACATGTTGAGAGGTAATTCATGCTCCCTCTCAACCACCAAGTATCTAACCTTTGCCTTGCTCCTCAAAGCTTCACATGAATCTTTGACATCGAGAGCATGCATGTTCTTGACTCACACACCATTCTGCTTCAGTAGTCCCATAGTGATGTGCCTAAGGAAAACATTTCCTTTGCTAAATATCACATCATAGCCACAATATTCCAATACCACGATGGAACAAGATTCTTATTTAGTCCCCGAACAAAAAATACATCTGTGAGTCTGAGAAGGGATCCAGATTCCCTCTAAAAAGTAACTTTACCAATACCGGTCGTGTTATACATTCCATAATCTCCAAACTCTATGTTATTCTTGAGGTCTTTCTCCTCCAAGTCAATGAAGAGATCTCTATTTCCCGTCATATGGAACGAGGCACTACTCTCGAGATACCACATGCATCCCATTACAGTGCTTTCCATGCATGCAATGAGAGTGGAATCAAGTTTCAAAAATGAAGCTAGAGATTCACCTGCTGCTGCTACTGTAGGCTCCTTCTTGGTTTCCTTCTTTTGTGGAAATTTCGTGGCATAGTGCCCGAACTCGTGATAGTGAAAACACTTGATGTTGGACAAGTATTTCTTCTTTCCATTTTTTCCTTGGGACTTCTTTCCATTATATTTATTTCTCTTACTGACTAATATAAAGTCCTCTTCTTTGGAAGAGGTATCATTTCTGGTGTTTCTCCTAATCTCTTCTCGCACCAAGTCAGACCACAATCGCTCACACTCTGGTAGCTTCTCCCTCCCATTTACTGAATCCTGGTAGTTGTTCCAGCTCTTGGGAAGGCCTTGAAATTCTAGGCTCACTAGATCATCCTCGAAAACGGTAACACCAACAATTCCAAGCTCATCTCAACACTGAGTGAACTTGGTCAAGTACTTTGGTATTATGTCACCCTCCTTCGTCTTGATTGTTCTGATCTTGTCCTTCAGTGCCAACTTCCCATGGTCACTCCCATTATGATACAAACCTGTTAATTCCTTGCACATAGCATATGGAGTTTCATTTCCATGGATATTCAAGACAATATGATCTCGAAATCCTTCCAATAGAATCCTTCTTTCCATTGCTAAATTCCTTTTCAATGCATTCAAATTTTAAGCATTTTTTGCTGTGGGCATGGGAATATCACTGTCTATGAACTCCTTTAGCTCATTTTTTTTTAACACTACTTCCATCCTGTCCTTCCAAGCTATCTAATTCGAACTATCCTCAAGGGAAGATTTGAGTCTCAATCCACAGAAAGACATCTTGATCCTGTTGCTGGTCCTGAAGAGTAGATATGGAAATTCGATTCACCAGCTCAAAACAAACTCGTATTCTTCTCTTATATAACGATTCATTCTTCGATACCATGTAGAAAATCCACGTAGATTCAAATTGATATTTGTAATAGCTAAAACAAAATACTTTAATCTGCTCTAAAAATTGTGGAAAACAATTACGATTGCAAAATCACATGAACAATAAATAGAAAGAATTGGTGTTCGTCCTCAATTTTAGAGTACACTAGGATGTCATCTATGAATACTAACACACATCTATCAACATATTTGTGAAGGATGCTATTAATTAAACAAATGAAGGTTGCTGGTGCATTGTGAGACCAAAGGTTAACACTATGAACTCATAATGTCCATACTGAGTCCTAAAGGTGGTCTTGTGAATATCTTCATCTTTTATCCGCAACTGATGATATCTGCTTCTTAAATCAATTTTTGAAAAGACATTTTCTCTCCTTACCTGATCAAACAGGTCATCAATTCGAGGTAGTGGATATTTATTTTTGATAGTTAGCTTCTTCAACTTCCTATATTTGATGCACATTCTAAATGTGACATTTTTTTTCTTGACAAATAGTACATCCCCCCCCCCCCCTCCCACGATGATACAATAAGTGTGATATAACCCATATCTAGTAGTTCTTGTAGATGCATTTTTAACTCTAGTAGCTCTGGTATACTCATTATATACAAGGTTCTATACATTGGAGTAGAACATGGTACTAAATTGATAGAGAAATATGTATCTCTATGAGGGGGTAACTTGGGAACTTCATCCGGAAACACATCTTAAAAATCTCCTATGACCAGTAATCTTCTAACATTTATCTTTCTATTTGTTGTTCATTTGTTTCCATGTGCACCATGACATCCTTTTCTTGTAGTACTTTTTAACTATAAAGCTGAGATTTTCTTGATCAATACTGGTTTTGGATTTCCTCTTATCAATTTGATTTGTCCATTTTGATCTACACAACTTACAGTTTTCTCTAAACAATTTATAACGAATCCCTTCTTTTCTAGCCAATCGATGCCAATTAGTATATCATATGATCCTAAAGGAATAATTTTTAAATTCACTTATGTGGAATAACCATTAAATTCCAAATGACATTGCCTTAATTGACGTGTCACTTTTAGTTTGGTACAGGTTTCTAACTATAACAACCATGCATTTTGGAAATTTTTTTATTGCTATTTACATTTTTCCACAGTTTGGGGTTGAATATAACTTAAAATATCCAGCATATCAATTAGAACATAAACATATTGGTTTTGAATAGTACCTTCTATCTTAATCATAGAAGATTGATGATTAGCTTGCATGTCTTCTAATGCCGCAGTAATTTTGGGAATGTTTTTGGCCACATCATTTACAATAGTTTCTTTATCTACTGCTTGAATGTTTCAAATTGATATCAAATTATATAGACAATCCCATAACATATGTGGCTCACCACAACCACAACATTTAAACGGTTCTTGATATTTGCCCCCTATGCTCTTTTTGCTGTTCAGTTCCATGGGATTTGACCCCACATGAGATTGAGCCGACTGATTTACACTTCCCTTATTGAAATTCTTCTTCTGCTATTACTTCCCAAATTGTTTGAAGTAGGGAGGTTTCTATCTTTTTATATTTATGGAAGCTTTGTTTTTCCCACGATTTTGACCCTTCATTTCTATTTTTGAACTGTTGATAACATAATCTATCTTTCCTTACTGCCTCACCCATAGTCTTAATATTGTCTAATTAAATCCTCTCTTTGTAAGGAGTTAGTAAACAGTTCAGAAATCTCTACACTTTTGCTTTCTCCTCTTGAATATAAGGTACATATCATAATAAGTTTGTAAATTTAGTTACAAACTCATCCATGGTAGGCTGTTCTAACCTGAATTCGTGGAATTCCTTAGCAAAGCCATCATAATACCGTTCACTCAGGTACCGAGATTTAAACGACTTTTGAAGTACCTCACACGAAACCTTCTTCTCTTCATATTTTTAGCCTCTTCCCACCGCAGAGTGGATTTTCCCTATAACTGGTAAATAGCCAGTCATTCCTTTAAATTACTTTCATATTCATACACCTATAAGTATTTGATCATGTTAATAAGCCATGCTTCCACATCTTCCTCTCTTTTCCCATCAAAAGTAGGGGGTTTAATTTTCCAAAATTCTCCCCAAAACTCCATTGTCTTATTTTTATTATGTGATTTTTAATACTTTATATTTCATTCTTCAACACTTTCATATTTTTCCGAATCTGTTGCTACCTATTTCTGTTTCAACCCTTCTAGTTCTACATTTTTATGACTGGATTTTTTTGTCATTTCCCTTGTCATACGTTCTTGTTCCCCACTAGCCCTCAACATTCATTCATTGCTATTTCTGAGCTGAGTCAGTTCCTGTTGCGGGTTTTTAATCATTTCCATAGACTGAGAGTTTGGTGTAGTGCTACGTCCTACTAATTCAAAATATAACTCCTCACTTCTTGTTATGGCTAAAGGAGACTCTTCAGCGATTCTAAGTAATTAGCTTCACCGATGTACCTTATAAACTAGTGCAATCTATTATTAGTAGTTTTTTTTTGTAGAACATTTCTACTCAAAAAAAATTCCAACTGTGATGGTCCATTGTAGGCATAGTATTTAAAACTAGGCTCTGATACCACTTGTCATGTCCCTTAATTAAAAAGTTTTTTTTCTTAAATTTTTTTCCTTTAATCACTACTTTCAGACATTCTCTTAATGTGATAATAATAGGTTGCGCGTTTTGTAATTTTATTATTTAGGGTGGTAATAAAGGGAAGTTTAATGTTCTATTTATAATAACCACACTTTCATGATGTAACCATCCCTTATATATACATATAACACACATTTATACCTGTGATTTTTAGGATATCTATATGAACTTCGACATTTCATATTCATTTTGGGATAGTGTTTACTTACCCCGCATATGTATTATTTCTAGATATATAACCCAAACCTTTTTAGGCTTTAGTAAAGTATTGAAACTTTGGATGCACACCCCATATGAGGGTTTAATTCTTAAACTATAGTATACATATTCCTATACTGTGGGAATTTATCATATAATTGGAAAAAATATGGTTCTATAATTTTACTCCTCCTATGGTGTGCTCCAACTGTCAAACCTACCCTCGACATTTGACAGGAAGATAGTACGCATAGGGAATAGCATACCCACTCTTCTCTCGCCACACAACCATCATCACACAAATATCACATGGGAGGAGGATTTATGTCAGTATTTTATTTTTGAGGACAGATCAGATCGATCGAGGCGATCTAACGACTGCTAATTGTTCTGCCAATCTTAATCCCTTAATCCAATATTTTCCCAGTCATTTTTGCGATGGATCTTTGTTATGATTTATATGGTTCATTGAGAGAGTTCGACCCATGTTCTTCTGAGAGACGAAATGTATGGACATGGAGTAGATATGTCAAGTATATTTCACAGTGGATTACATTTGGCATTGCATAAAATTATGAGGGTCGAATCCATGAATGGGAGAAGTGAGTACTGGTGGTTTTTCTTCTGCGTTGTCATATGCACAACTCCATGCCTATTCACTGGTAAGTTTCGAAGTTTGGCTATTTAAACTGGGTCCCTATGGTTTTTACTTTTAGTTTGGGGTTTCAGTTATTCATTCATGTTATTATACCGTTTTTTGTAGCAAGGCATTAACCCCTTATTTGTTGTTTTAGTTGGTTAATATTCCTCACCACTTTTTCGGCAGGGGAGAAACCTTTGTTGCATTTTTTTATTTCTTTCGTATTATTCAGATGTACAGATATAAATCCCAGATATTTGATCCTCTTTTACTCTTAAAATTTAATAGTATTGGTTGAATTTTAGTTTGTGAGTTTTTATAGGAGGAAAAAACTTGAATTTGTCTCGAGCTTAGTGCTCTATCTTGCACTGCTCCAAGGATATACTGGTTGAGGTATGTATATTCTCATCTGGTAATTAATTTTGTCACTATATTGCTGCACACATAAAATAGGGTTTTCATTTTTGTTGCTTTTCATTCTTGATTCTCTGGTCGTAGGGGAAACTTTACCCAAAATGTTACTACGACTCCTGGTCCAGTATTCAAGTGGCCAACACACACAATATTTACTCTGGTTCCTATTTCCATAAGGTACAATCTAGTTCCGCCTATTCAAACCTTTTTACTTCACTTAATCACTCTTAATTGTTTAGAATGGGTATAATGAAACACATTCTAATTTTCTATGTGACTCTGTTGTTTCTGCTTCAGTCACGAAGGGATCTACTAGTACAATCTTTGCTAAAGGTAATTATTTTACTTGTTGCGTGTAAAATTTGTAAGTGAATTTACAATTTGGGCTCTTCGACTCACAGTGTGGTTCAATTTTCTTGTATATCATAATAGATACATGTATGGAGGTCAATGATCTTTTCTAACTCATTTTCTTAGATGAAACTAATAAAATGATACGACTAATTCCCTTGCACCGTCCCAGGTTACAGGTTGGTTCTCTTCCGCTATTCTGTGATGGGATTTTTGTGACACCTTGCCAATTTTTGTGATATATTTGACTGTACATTATATCTACAACGATCTTGTAATTTGATTTTTAGACTTTAAAAGGGTGTAGTACCCAATCATAATTTTTATCATTATTGTCAGTGAAACTATTCGGTGCTTCTACTACTTATTCAGACTGTAACACCTTAAAGGTTTCCATTATATATAAAAATATATCTTCTCTTTTTGATTTAAAATTTATCAAGATATTATGAATGCTCCTTGGTTTCAACATATCTATTCCAGTTCTTTCTTTTATACACATATGGTCTTTTGGAGAGTAAGCATATCTTTAATTTGTAATAACTCAATGTCATCTCAGCCTGTGATATTTATTTACTTAGTATTCACATAGAGTATGGAATGAATTGCGCCAAATTATCTTTAGGGTTGATAATAATCAGTGAAATTATTATTCTGCTTGTATTTTGATTTAAAGTCTATATAAAATTGATAGTAAAATCCCGTGGATTATCTTTCTTTAGGATTTCTTCTTTCCACTGCTATGATTTTCTTGTTAATAATTTTTTCCATAGTACAATATGTTTAAGTACATTGAGAAATAGAGTAATTTCACAAGTATTAATTTGTTATTTGGGCGTATACCGCATGCATCCTAAACCCCTGTAATACTAGTTGTTTTTCCTCTACTTTATATTTATTGGAATATCATGTTTGTTTATATTCAGCTAAAAAACTATAATGTTGTTCTTCTTCCACTTGAACGAAGTTATAAAATTGAAACATGTAACTACTATAACATAAAGAAGGGGTTGAGGTTATTCAAACACCTCTGTCTCACAATTCATGATTAAAATTTAACTGTATTTTATTTATAGTTGAGCGATATTTCATTGATTTCTTTCTCTATTGATTGTGTCTTTCTATTTTGTCCTTAGTTACCAAAAAATAAAACCATGCTTGGGCGCATTCACTTCTGTATTCATTCGCACTAGGAACAACTCATCTTTTAAATGAAATAAAACTAGCCTTCTACGCAGTGGTTGTACCTTCCTAACTCAAGCTGGATTAGGAAGGTTTTTCCTAGTTTCCTTGTGGCTACTTATAGTAGTCCTCAACCTTCATAAAGGATGAAGGTTTACAAATTATAATATTAAATTCTATAATCTAAATCTATTCTCTTTTCCTTATGCACGGATTAAGGAATCAATTTTCCTACATAGGTATGAGATAAATTAACCTTACTCTTTGGTTTTGCAATAGCCTCATTTCTAGCATAAATAAATAAAATACATTACTGATAAAGCATGGCTATATACATCCTGTAACTCTTTTACAATTAACTGAAAAAAATAGTAGTTCTAAAAATAGAACATAAATCATTCTTATGTGATTTATTCTTTCACATAAATACATTCAAAATTCTCATCATTTTCTAAATAATCTATCAAATATGTTAATTCAAAACTGTAATCAGTATTTATTATTTTCACCACCATAGCATTCACCATTAGACATAATTCTGAGATAATACTAAGTAACATAATCATTGTGCCAACCAAACATGAATAATTCACAAGCAAATATTATGTTGATAAATGACATATAGAATGCTCTAGATAACTAGAAATCAGAACTCTGACCAAAATACCAACTGGAATAGCTTGGGATGAACCATTTACCGCCTAACCATGAACCTTCACCATAGGTTCTCCCCCAAGTTGAGATCTCCTTCTCTCCATGTTACACAAAATTTTGTCACTATCCTTGCAATCCCCAACTCGCACATTGGAGGGTCATTTCTGTGACTAATAAGAAGTGTCATGCCTTGCAAAGAACATCATTGCATCCCTTTACATGAGAGAAATATTCCTCCTGTT
>CM076581.1:860568729-860764047 GCA_034641835.2 Pinus albicaulis
ATAATGTAATTTGAATAATATTATGTACATGATGAATGCATATTTGAAATAAGATTTAAAATGTTTTGAATCTATTCTTTAATAAAATATTTCAATGTTCTGTTTTTTTTTCTCGCAATCCAAACTAATCAAAGCCTAACCCCAAGGAAATCAAGGAGAACTCATCATGTGGCCTCCCCATGGAAAGGTGCTTTAGTAATGAGACTTTGACCAAATGAGTTAACCCTCAAGGGTATTTTTTTTGTTTTTATATAAATAGTTTTATTTTATTTTTAGTATGAAATATATGTTAGATATCAATTGAATTATTCATATATTTTATAGTAAGATTTAAAATTATTATTAATTGGTTATAAATCAAATATTGTAAGATACATTTTAAGTTCAAATATATGTAAAGTAATTGAAAAAAAATGATAAATAAGTCTGTTTTATGATAATGATGATGTGGAATTTTCATTAAGACTTATATAGTCTACCAAATCTTAAGAAGGTAAGGATTAAAAATACTTCTTTAACATTTTTATTTACATATTTGAAAAATTAGATCGAATATGAGTATAAGATAGATAATCGACAAAGTGTTTTTCATGTTCAACTCTCGTAGGATTGCACGGGGCACAAACTCCTATATCCCATAGTGCACTTTCATCCCATGGTGCTTTAGGAATTGACCAAGTTGAGTTTCACCATAAAACTCATGAGAATATGCTCTAATATTCGAAATGTTCATTTTTTTATTAAAAATAATGAAGATAGAGAGACAAGGGATCACATCCTATCAGCGAGACTAATCAAAGTCTAACCCTAAGGGCATCAAGAAGAATTGACCCTATGACCTCCCAATTGAAATGTGCTTTAGTAACCAATTGAGCTAACCTTCGAAACTATTTATTTTATGTTTATATAAATATTGTATTTTATTTTTAGTATGAAATATATGTTAAATATTAATTGCATTATTGGTATACTTTTAGAGTAAGATCTAAAATTATTATTAATTATCTATAGAAAAAATATTGTAAGATACATTTTAAGTTAAAATATATGTAAAGTAATTGGAAAAAAAACATAAATAAATGTGCTTTATGTTTATGATGATGATTAATTTTCACTATGACCCATATGTTCTACTATATCTTAAGAAGATGAAATATTAAATACACTTGTTTAACATTTCATTTCTATGCTAAAAAAAAGTGAGAAAAAAGGCTCCCACATCACCATAATTTTGTTGAGTTAAAAAGTCAAGAAGGTTGCTAGTGTGATACATATTTGGAAAATTAGATCGAATATGAGTATAAAATGGACAATCTAAAAGAGTGATTTTCATCTTCAACTCTCCTAAGATTGCAAAAATTCTTTAACATTTTATTTATATGCTAAATAAAGTGAGAAAAGGGATCCCACATTACCACATTTTTGTTGAGTTAAAAGGTCAAGAAGGTTGTTAGTGTAATACATATTTGAAAAATTAGATTGAATATGAGCATAAAATGGACAATCTAAAAGAGTGATTTACATCTTCAAGTCTCCTAGGATTGAAAACATCATGAGAATATGTTCTAATTTTGGAAATTGTCATTTTATTCCTATTACTAGTCAAGACAAAGAGATAAGGGATCACATACCTCTCACAAAATAATCAGAGCCTATCCTCGAGAGAGTCGAGGAGAATTGACCTTGTGACCTACCAATGGCAAGGTACTTTAGCAATAGGACCTCAACCAATTGAGATTACCCTCTAAGCTATATTTTTTGGGTTTATATAAATAATTGTATTTTATTTTTTGTATAAATTATATGTTATATATTAATTGTATTATTGATACACTTTTAGATTAAGATTTAAAATTATTATTAAGTAGCTACATATAAAATATTGTAATGTACATTTAAGTTAAAATATATGTAAAGTAATTGAAAAATAAAATCATAACATTAGGGGAATTTTGATGTCTAAAATAGGCCTCCTAAGGAAATTATAAAATAATATTGGAAATAATGAAATAAGATTAGATTACATCATCAAATTTTAGAGTGAAAAAAGAAAAAAACTAATTTTCAACTTGTATTTTCAACTTATCTCCCCATGGGCTCACTCAAATTTCGAGCGGGAACACTCATTGGATGCAAAATTTGATTCCTCGTCCAAGGAGTACCCATGTTGGATAATTTTGAAGGACCTTGCTACACGAAAAAATGAGAAATACATGAAAAACTTGATTGCAATCACGGTTTCTCATGCATTTCTCATTTTTCATGTAGCATGGTCCCTCGAAAGTATGCAACATGGGTACTCCTTGGATGAGGAATTATATTTTGCATGTATCCTCTAAACAAAGTTTAAGTAAAACGGGGAATAAGTTAGCTTAATTTTATTATTTTATTATTTTTTAATCTTTTTACTTTTTTACCCCCAAAAATGGTGAATCATTTCCAATGGTTGGCATCATCATCTTGAATACTATTGGTTCTTATAAATTTTATTTTGGTTGTATATTTTTCTTAGGAGGCCCATTTTAGACTTCAAAAGTTTTGTAATGATAAGTGTGTTTTATGATGATGATTATTAATGTTCACTAAGACCTATATGGTCTACTCGATCTTAAGAAGATAAAATATTAAATAGACTTATTTAAAATTTTATTTATATGCTAAAAATAAGTGAGAGAAGGGATCCACATCACCATAATTTTGTTTTGTTAAAAGGTCAAGAAGGTCAGTAGTGTGATACATGTTTGGAAAATTAAATCGAATATGAGTATAAGAAGCACAATCTAAAAGATTAATTTTCATCTTCAATTCTCCTAGGATTGCACAGGTGACAATCTCTTTCATCCCATGGTGTTTTGGGAATTAAATAATGTTGATTTTCACTAAAAAACTCATGAGAATGTACTAATCTTGGAAATGTTCATTTTCTCTTAACACTAGTTAAGACAAAGAGATAATGGATCATATCTCACTGGCCAAACTAATCAGAGTCTAACCCTGAGGGCATCGAGGAGAATTGATCCATGGATTCCCAATGGAAATGTGACTTAGCAATGGACCTCAACCAATTGAGTTAATGCTCTAGGCTATTTATTTTTTGCTTATATAAATAATTGTATTTTATTTTTAGTATGAAATATATGTTAGATATCAATTGAATTATTGATATACTTTTAGAGTACAATTTAAAATTATTATTAATTAGCTATAAATAAAATATTGTAAGATACATTTGAAGTTCAAATATATGTAAAGTAATTGAAAAAAAAATCATGAACAAGTGTGCTTTATGATGATGATGATTTTTCACTAAGACCTCTATGGTCTATCGTATCTTAAGAAGTTAAAATATTTTAATACTTCTTTAAAATTTTATTTATATGCTAAAAAATATGTGAGAGAAGGGTTTCCACATCACCACAATTTTGTTGAGTTAAAAGGTCAAGAAGGTTGGTAGTGTGATACATATTTGGAAAATTATATTGAATATGAGTATCAGCTTTGTTGAGTTAAAATGTCAAGAAGGCTGGTAATGTGATATAAATTTGGAAAATTAAATCGAATATGACTATAATATCAAAAACCTAAAAATGTGATTTTCATCTTCAACTCTTCTAAGATTGCATAGGTGAAAAACTGTTTCATCTCAAGGTGCTTTAAATTGAATAATGTTGAGTTTCACTATAAAACTCATGAGAATATATTATAATCTTGGAAATGTTCATTTTATTCTTAACGATATTCAAGATAGAGGGATAAGGGATCACATCTTGTCGGTCAAACTAATGAAAGCCTAACACTAAGGGCATCGAGGACTCTGTGACCTTCCAATGGTGATGTGATTTAGCAATGGTGATGTGATTTAATGGTCTAGCCAAGAATAGGCATCCTTATGTCACCCTCACTTGAGTTTAAGGTGGGGATTTTAGCTAGAGTTCAAAGAAATTTCATGAGACCTCTTTCCATCCATGTCGTATAAATTATTCTAATAAAAAATATACCTAGTAATAAACATGCTTTTGTAGAAATTATACAACAAGAATGTATATATTGGATTCACCTGATCTAACAATGTACTAAAGTTAAATATTGAATCGCTTCTACAAATCTTGTGCGGAATTAAAAACACAATCGCTAATCCCATAAAGCAAAGAAGAATCAAATCGCACACAACACAGATAATTTCTCGGGGAAAGCTTGCTACTCAAAACCCCACTATATTCTGTTGTATATTCAGCATGGATCATGAGACAAATATAGTGTATACTCTTCTCACAAGAGTCTCCAACACTCAGCTATTTGTCTCACACTGTCCTCATAGAAAACTAACTAATACTTAGCTAATTTCCAACCTCCTGACAACTTGCCTTGCTTACATAATCCTTGATGGAACAGATCCCTAAAATATAGGAATTATGGCCTTCCTTGACTGTGCAAGTATCATGGGCACTCCAATGGGTGTTTGGTTGCATGTGTGCAAACTAATAATGTCACAACTCATAGTTAACTTCCCTTTCACCTAGATCTCAACTGCGTCTCCACTGGATCTGACATGCATGCAGCTAATAATAGTAAATCCTCAGTTGCATGTGAGATCATTGATTGTGAGTTAATTAATATTTAATTCACTTGATCTCCCAGTAGTTTATCTTTAGTTACAACTACCACAACTGAGTTTAACTCACTTAACTGAGTTAAACTGATTATAACATGCATT
Source organism: Pinus albicaulis (assembly GCA_034641835.2). Lineage (NCBI taxonomy): Eukaryota > Viridiplantae > Streptophyta > Pinopsida > Pinales > Pinaceae > Pinus > Pinus albicaulis. Next base: position 860,573,444 of record CM076581.1, read on the forward strand.
AACTAATGCACCATTGCACTTCGAACTCTGTTACAACTAGAATTACTCTGTATGCCTCACCAACTACATCTAACTCGAAATCCACTAGATAACTGAGTTTATCATAATCACTTAACTGTTACAAGTTATTTTGAAATTTAGATTATATTTTATTATCCATTTCTATTTAAGGGATAAATAAAAATAGACATGCACCAAAATTAGCACTGTGGGCCCCACCCTAGTGTAGGTGCTTAATTCACTAGGCGTGGGTGCTGAAATTTTCTTGTTGAATCTCAAAACTCCATATCAACAAGAAATGGATTATCCTTCACCCCGATCTTGTCTCTATGGTATTCAAATTTTCTCCTAGTGAGCACCTTCGTCAGAATATCTGCATCCTGATCTTCCGTGGGAATGTACTAAAGCAACATTATTATTCTCTGCACACAATCTCTGAGATGATGGTACCAGATATCTATATTCTTGGACCTATCATGAAACATGAGATTAATCGAGATTTCAACTGTGATTATCACAATGAATCACCATTGTACCCCTCTGAAAACAAAACAAACCAACCAAAATCTTTCTCATCCAGATAGCCTCACATGCAGCTAGACTTGCTGCCATGTATTATGCTTCCATTGAACTGAGTGCCATGGATCGTTACTTCATGTTGTACCAAGAAACTATTGTCTAATCAATGCTAAAGATCCCTCCTCATGTGCTCTTTTTGGTTGATGGACTGTCAGCCCAACCTGCATCTGTGAAGCCATGTAGCTTCACTCCCTCTGTCCGTCTGTACCATAGACCATACTCTGATGTGCCCCACAGGTATCTCAGGACATGCTTCCCCGCCTTCCAAAATATCTTGGTAGGCTTAACCATAGCTTGACTCAGTTGGTTAACTACGTAACAAATTTTTAGTCCCATGTTCAGTAGATACATTAGTGAACCCACTAAGTGTCAATAGATAGTAGCATCCACTACCTCTCCAGAAGTAGCATCCTCTTTCCTCCAATTTCCTGGAAGAGGAGTATCCATGGGTTTGCAGGTATCCATGTTAAACTTACCCAGTATCTCCTTTGCATACTTTCCTTGAGACAAAAAAAGTTCACCATCCCACTACCATATTTCCAATCCAAGGAAGTAATGAAGGAGTCCCATGTCCTTCATTTCGAACTCCCTTGGAAGATCCTCCTTGCATGAGTGTATCAGCTGCTCATCACGAGTCAAAATTAGATCATCAACATAAAGAACAATGATTAATATCTTACCCTAAACAACAATCTGGTACAGGTTTGCATCTGCTTCACTTTTAGTGAAGCCCAATCCAATGAAATAGCTGTCTATCCGAGTGTACCAAACACGAGGTGCTTTCTTCAGCCCATACAGTGCTCTTTTGAGTTGCCACACATGTGAATCACTGTTAAATATTTTGAAACCTTCAAGCTGCTCTATGTACACCTCTTCCTCAATCATCCCATTGAGAGACGTAGTTTTCACATCCATCTGATGAATGTACCAGCCCATCTGCGCTAAGAGTGCAAGGATAGATCTTATGGAAGAGTACCTTGCAACAGGTGAAAAATTATCATCATAATCTATCCCCTCGATCTGTGAGAATCCCTGCAACACAAATCTGGCCTTTTATTTCTCCACACTCCCATCAAAAGCTTGCTTTACCCTGTATATCCATCTCGATCCAACCACTGATTTTTCGACTAGTCTTGGGACTATCTCCCATGCACTATTCTTGACAATGGAGTCATACTCCTCCACCATTGCATCAACCCAAGTTTGTTGATGCACTGTTTCCTGAAATTAAGATAGTTCAGTCACAATACATTTTCTCATAAGAGCCATGTATCCAGTAACTCGCTCAGGAGATTGTCTCTGTCTGCATTGTGAATTAGGGGCTCCTACATTCTTCGTAGCATCAAGTCTCAATCTATCAGCTTTCGTGGTTTGCCTTCTTCCATTTCTAATGGATGGATCTCCATGAGTGTTTTTCTCCACTCCATGATCCTCTGCATGTGGATGATCCACACCTTGAGGATCATCCTTGGGAACCAACAGTTCCTCCTTTGCATGCAAGTCCAACTCCCTCTCAAGGGACAACTACGTGGCTTTCTCCTCATAAAATTTTATATACCATCACACAACAGTAATTTTGTTGTTTGTAAAATACACATGATAATTATGGGGTGTTTCAGTGTACCCCACAATAATCCCGATCTCAAATTTCGGTTCCATCTTCTTCCTCGCATCCTTGGGCACATGCACATAAACAAATGAGCCAAAGATCTTGAAGGGTGAAACGTCAAGTTTCTTACCAGTGAAAGCCTCTTCAGGTGTTCTCATGCCAATTATCCTATGAGAACAACGATTCTGCACATATACTGATGTGTTGCATGCTTCCGCCCACAGATGCATCAGTAGGCCTTGATCATGCAACATTGCTCATGCTGCACCAACAATAGTTATGTTCTTCCTCTCTATGACCCCATTCTGTTGTAGTTTATGAGGCATTGTTTGTTCTTTTTGAATTCCTTCTTTGCTGTAGAATTTCTTGAATTCATTAGATATGTATTCTCCACCAATATCGCTCATAAGAGCCTTCACTTGTTTCCCCGACTCTTTCTCCACCAGTGCCTTAAACTCCAAAAACTTAGAGAATGTCTAATATTTCTTCTGCATGAAGAAGATCCAGCACTTACGAGAAAAATCATATACAAATATTACATAGTACTTATGTTTTGTTGTTGAAGCAATAGAGAATGGTCCACACACATCTGTATGAACTCTCTCAAGGATCCCTGAAGCTTGGTTCTCCTTCTCATGAAAGGTGGCCTTTACATACTTCCCCATGGTGAAACCCTTACATGTATCTAACTTAGCAAGTGTTCCCATTGGAATTCCAGCAGAAATCTGTTGCATGACTTTCAAGGCTCCATGGTGAAGATGGCCCAATCTCATGTGCCATAATTCGCCCTCATCCCAGCTCACCGCTTGATCTGCCTTTCCCATCATTGTTGCGCTACCATCTACCTCTAGCTTGTAGATATTCTTAACTTGAATCCCTATCCTCTTGGATTCTCCTGTTGTTTTATGTCGCAAGAAGGATTTTACTTCACTAAAAACAACATCATAGCCTCTATCCTCCAACATTGTGACTGAGACTAAATTTTTCTTCAGAACGGGTACATGCATTACATATTTTAATTGAAATTACTTACCTGAATGTCTCTGAAAGGTAATAGTACCAATACCAGTAGTAATGTACCATCCATCATCCCCCATTTCGATATGCATTTGGAGATCTCTCTCCTCCAAATCACTGAAAAGTTCCTTGTCTCCCATCATGTGAAAGGAAGTGCCACTATCCAAATACCACACCGATCCCACTACACTTGACACCATGCATTTGATCAATGAGAATTCAAGCTCAAATTGCGAGGCAAGGACCTCACCATCTACAGATCCAACAACCTTCTTGTTCTTCTTCTTTTTTGGACAGTTAGTAGAAAAATGCTAGTGTTCATGACAGTGAAAACACTTCACCTTGGACATGTCCTGCTTCTTTCCATTCTTGAACTTGGATTTGGAATGGAATTTCTTCCCCTTCCCCTTCTTCGCCTTGGTAACCAAAGCACAATCCTCTTCATCCTCATGCTTAGATGAAGATCCATCTGTGGTGTTCCGTCGGAACTCCTCCTACACCAAATCTGACCAAAGTCGTTCCCACTATGGAAATTTTTCCTGTGCATTGACAGAGTCTTCATAACTGTGCCAACTCTTAGGAATTATTAAGAGAGCCAAACTCACCAAATCATCGTTAGCAACTATTATTCCAATGCTCCCTATTTCATCCCGACATTGGACAAACTTTGTTAGATATTTTGGAATGGTGTCGCCCTTTTCCATCTTGATATTCCTAATTTTATCTTTGGGTGCCAATTTCCTATGGTCATTGTTGCTCTGGAATAGATCTTTCAAAGCCTTCCACATTGCATATGGTGTGGCTTTCCCATGGAGACTTGAGACAATGTGGTCACGTACTCCCTCCAACAAGAACCTCCTCGACTTTGCCACTTTCTTTTTCCATGCATCAAGATTTGCAGCATCTGTCACAACGGGTTTAGGAATGTCATTGTCGATGAATTCCTTAAAGCCATTGTCTTTGAGTACTGCCTCCATCCTGTCCTTCCAAGCAATATATTTTGAGCTGCCCTCAAGTGCATACTCCAACATCAAGCCATTAAAGGCCATTTCGATCTTGAATCAGTTGTAGCACCACTACAAGAAAAAGCTCCTCTAGTGGATATTATAAAGGAGGTTTTTAGTGTTATAAAATTTTCCAAAATTGTCAAAAAAACATTTTCTACAACATCCATTTATGGTTACGGAGGTTTTGGTGGAGCTTTTAACGGAAATTCAACACAACTAAAAAAATTGGGTGGCCAGAGGTTATTACAGATGTTTTTTTCGTCAATGCGCTAACAAGGTTTCAACGCACTGGTTCGTGTCATCTAGACAGTGATCCTGCGGCGGTCGAAGGTTCTTGCACTGGGCTTTCAAGTTATAAAACTACACTGGGTGCAATGTTGGTGATACAACGCACCAGGCTGTTCTAATTCGTCTTAGGATTTGTGTGGTGCCCATAGGTCATCTCAACGCACCGGTACGTAGACTTATAGAAACGCACCGATGCGTCGTATCATACAAATTCACTGATATTTATAATTGGTATTAGTATTTGTGCGGTGCCCATACCTCGTACAAATGCACCAGTGTGTAGTCTCACATAAAAGCACCGGTGCACAGTATCGCATAAACACACTAAGATTTTTAATTGGTTTTGATATTTTTGCGGTGCCCATAGGTCATAGAAACGCACTGATGCACTAAAGCATACAAACACACCAGTGTACAGTAATTGACACGCACCGGTGTTCATTTTGTATTTTTTAGAAACATCGACCTTTGACAGTGCAATTATTGTGATTTTTCTGAATTCATTGTTCATCAAAAGTCCACACATCTTATAACAATATTCATATTAATTAAATTTTTATTAATGCATTTGAATTTGATGTTTGGATTAGTTTGTTATATCATATCATAATTATTGTGATTTTTTAAAATTCATTATTCATTAAAAGTCGACACATATATATCTTATAACAATATTCATATGAATTAAATTTTTATTAGTGCATTTGAGAATAAAAATGGACAACGTAATAGCGACAATGGAGAATACAATAGAATAAATTAAAAACATATTTTATTATTATTATTATTATTATTATTATATAAGATAGTCTTTGTCATACAAAATGGGACAGTTATTGGTATCCATTTATCTTTCAATTGGGACCTTATGTCCATTACATTAAACAAAATGTCTAATTTCACAGAAAAATATTTCAAAAAATACAATGCCTTGCTTTGACATCCAAGGATAGTGATCATCATTCTTCACCTAAACTGTTGTCACTGCTAGAGCTACTTCCATGACTTGGGTTATTTTCAAGAATGTTGTGTTCACCGTGTTGATTGTTTTCTTCTTCTTCACCTTCCATCCACAAACATAAAAATAAATTGTAATGAGTGTATATACATTTGTGAGAATAATGAAATTTTCAATATTAAATAATATACATCAATGTAAATTGAAAATAAATGATGTACCATAGCAACAATTGACTCATAAACTATACACATTATTTCAAAACCATGTACCATGCCATCTTTCAAAATGTCATCTGTTGGCACAGTTCCATACTTTGTTTCCTGCAAGTTTTATACCCCATAACAAATCATATATTTAATATATAAAAAAAAAAATTGTTCTATTAATTATAGATGGAGCTAAGTAAAACAAGATTGATAGATGCTTACAAATTCCACAATTAATTTCTGATATGCCAACATATACTCATAACCCATATTTAACCCAATTTCAATCAATTCGTCTGATAGTTCTTCTTTGTATGTTAGCACATGTTTGAAGACATTCAATGATGATTTTTGTAAAACAATTTAAAAAATAAAAAAATCAAATCTAGTTAAGTTGTTATAAGGAAGTAACAATTACTCACAAACTTAGATATCAACCTTTTTCTTCCATGTCGTCATGTTTTATGTGTTGAATAAGTTCCATTTTCTTTTCTTTTCTGCAAGAAAACACTTCAAAATTAATCTTTAATGCTAAATTGTTTATTTATTGTACATAATGATCAAAAAAATCAATGATTACATATTACATTTGAAGCACATTGTTGTTGAGATGGCTCCTCCTGCGATGCAATTTTGTCCATTTCTTTGACCATCTCCTTGTACACCTTTTTGAGCATTCCTATTGGCATATTTTTGATATCAGCTCGTTCATTTTTTGAGATTTTCATAATCTTCCTGAAAATGTAACATGAAAATAAACTATTTAATTTTTATATTGATATATGAAAAGTAAATATAACAAAAGTGATATTTATAAATAATTATAGACAAACATTTAAAGGAATATTCCTTTTCCATTCCTTCCTTTTTGTTTTTGTACGTTTTTGTTATTAAAAGTCTGACATGTATCATTGATCAATTCTCTAGAAACTCTTCCTGTAGTTTAGATAAAATTTGGTTCTTAGAATCATTGGATTGATTTTTTTATTGTAAGTGGAAAGAACGTCTATACATTTGTTCCACTAGATCCCTCAAACTTTTGTAAGAGCTTTCCCCCTTTCGTTAACCTCCATCACCACTCCAAATGAGCTGAGCAATTCATTTTCATTTGCATGTTATATTTTTTTTCTTTTAATATTAGAAAAACATTATTTTTCTAAGTTATTCGTCCCTGTGGAACATTAAACAGATGTGAATTAATAGATTTTTTAACACATGTTATCTAATAATTTTACGTATAGGGCGGAAACATGAAGCCGGGTTACACTTTTGTGAGAATCGGGGGCCGAAAACTTTTTTCGGCAACAGTTCGGCCGAACTCATGATTCCGTTTAGATTGACGACACACTGACAGCGCGGGCAAACAGAATTTTTGTCGAAGATGGGAAAACTGGCAACAAAAGTTCGGTCGAACTTCCAACAAAAGTTCGGCTGAACTTTTACTTTTAAAATAGTTCGGCCGAACTAGTTTCTATAAATAAATCGCCCGCAAAGTTGATTTGTTTACCGGTTTCATTATTTGCGCATATTTCTGTCACTATTGCTGCTGGTCTTTTCGCACGTTTTCGCTCCTCCCGTCCGCGTTGTTGCTCCTCCCGTCCACGTTGTTGCTGCTTTCATCCGCGTTGTTGCTCCTTTCGTCGAGTATGTTCTCTCTGTAATATGCCCATTTCCATCTAATAATTGAACTGGTTATAATTCTTTTCTTTCTTTTTTTGTTATTGTTGCTCTCCTAACCTATTTTCTTACCTTGTCGTTGCCCTCACCCATCCTCTAGCCTAGGGCTCTTCTCTAGTCAACCATTGTATGTATCCTTAGTTTCTTTAAGGTTGAATAGATCTCACTTCACCATGTAGCAAGCTCCGAGGCTTTCTTCCATACTTTCACCAAAGGAATTCTTAGACCAGCTACGCACCATCACTGTCAACTCTGCTTCCCATTCTAACCTTGACCTTTGTAGGACTTTCTTTAACGCATGGATGTCTGTAATTTTCTTCCTTTCCAGAGTTGGATGTTTCAATAGTCGTAGTCTACTTGTTAGAAATTTTGGAGTTGACGTGACACACATGCCATGGTTATTTCAACAATTCCATTTTTTGTCTGTTCATTTTTCAGTTGTTTTACAACTCTCTCAATTTTTTCACAGCTATGAAATCAATACTTCCTTCGTCCCAAAAAATTCAAATGCTCTCTCCGGGCCAAGTATTTCAAACACCATCCCATTTTCCATCCAATTCTCTGCATCAACAACCATGGTTTCCTCAGACTCAACAAGTTCACAGTGTCTTCCTCGGCATTAATTTTGCAATAGTTTATTTCTGTTGGTTTGAGGTTTTCTAACCAGTATTCTGGTAGTTGTCTTATCTAGGTTTCCAAGTCTGGGTAACTAGGTGAGTACATATATTTCCAGTGATTCTGTCTCCATCCAAAATTCCTATTAAATTGTCTATCTACATGGGAGTGGCTGGAGTGGCTGGTGTGTTTGTTGTGGTATTTTTCTCCACCACACTTTCTGAATCCATTCCTCTCCTCGTGAGACCATCTGTTGTCCATTGTATGGTATTTTTCTCCACCACACTTCCTGAATCCATTCCTCCTGTCTGCTGTGGTATTTTTCTCCACCACACTTTTTGTAAGATTTTTAATTGTTTTTTTGTGATGATAGTTTTATATTCATAATTTTCTTCGATAATAATTACATGTAAAGTATTTTGAACAAACCAATAGTTTTATATTCAGAATTTTTCGACATGTAGAGTATTTTGAACAAACCAACAGTTTTATATTCATAATTTTCCGATAATAATCATATGTGAAAAAACATTTGAAAAAACATTGCAAAGCATTTAGAACCAACTAGTTATCTTGATTATCTGTAAAAGCATTTTGTTTTTTTTTTCTTTTTCTGCAAAGAATGACTCCTATATTTTCAGTGTTTCATCCTATCAGTTGTAATAATTTTGGAAATCTGTATCATCCTATCAGTTGTAAGAATTTTGAAAATCTGTAACCATGCATGACTATATAACTCAATGCTAGTGTTTCTTTGTACTTATTGTATATATAGACTGAATCTATATGGACATTTCTGTCAAGTTAAATACCCTTCTGTTTGCAAGATTGATTTATCTTTTAAGATTTTTCATTTGTGTGTTGTATGCATCAAAGATTTCTATTCCCAATTTTTCTATGCACATCAATTCAACTGCACAAACAATTATCTAATTTAATATTATTGTCTGCTAAGTTAGTTTATGTTTTAAAAATGTGCAGTGTTGTATGTAGCAAAATATTCTATTACAGGTTTTGTTCTACATATGCATTCGGGTGTTTTGAGATATCCTTGTGTGTTAGGTTATTTATGTTTTTAAATTTTGCAATGATATGTTGTAATCTTTTTATTACAGTTTTTGGTTTGCATGTTCATTTTGGCTGCAGAAATATTCTCTCCATCATAATATCATTGTGTTTGATATCTTGATTTATGTTTTAAATTTTGCACTCACATGTTTTATCATTTTGTAGCAAAGTATTTTATTGCAATTCTTTCTTTGAACGTTCATTCAGTTGCACATGGAACTATTGTAGATGTAGTCAATACTACAATATTGCACCTGTTAATATCAAAATTTGGATTGAATCACATAGAAATCGTCTATATCTATCTTCTTAAAGTATCAAGAAAGGAAAAATAATATTATATTCATTTTATTTATTTTTAAAGTGTTTTTTTAAGTAAGATAAATGTAAGTAATTGTGCTTATAATTCACCTATATTATTATTTTGAATAAACTTTAAAATAAGATATATAAGCAAAATATGTATCTAACTATCAACATACACCAACGTTTGTTGTTTTCATATATTTAAATTCTGAATCTTTGGAATTTTGAAATCATACTGGTTTCAAAATATCTTATCATATTTTATTTATAAATTATAAATTAGTGTAAAAAATTTGTACAGGATTAATCCTATAGTACAAGATTAATTCTATATCTTTAGCTATGAGTGTACAAATTTTGAATATATATATATATATATATATATATATATGACTTCTAAAGGAAAAACATTATTTAAATAATTGTTAAATTTTAAAAATATTAAAAAAAAAAACAAACCTCTTTCCTTTTAGTTAGAGTTGTAGCTTATTATTTTACAATTGTAATGTAGCATATAAAAAATTGAAATGAAAATTTCATTGTAATATTCTTGTAATACATTTCTTCAAAGAATGAATGCTTAAAAAAATAACGATGGAGGAAAGAAGCATAATGCTATAGAGCATGATTTTCTAATCACGAGGGAGTTACAATTATGCCTGCTATATTAGGCTCTCTCTCTTCATTGAGCTGTGTGTATGGTATGGTTTCATTTAGACCATTTGCAACCACAATAGTGTTCTCTTTGTCATTATTGCAGAAATAAAAAGCACATGTTAGACATTATCATATTCACATAGGAAAAAAAGGGTTTTCCTTAATTTTATATATTAAAATGTCTTTGAAAATTTATTTCTATTTAAAACAAAAAGGTGAAAGATTAGTTTTAGCAATTACTAGAATGAATAGATGGTAAGGCCTACAACAACAACTACAAAAGCAATGTAATATAACCAATCAACCTACATCAACAAACATATGGTCTTGAATGAGCTTTTGGACTCTTTAGATATAAATGTACACCGTGGCAATGTATCTTGTATAAAATTTTAATCCATGTGCTTAACCTTAACATTGACACAAATGGAATACAATTTTACTCACTGCTTTATGATAGAAAAATAGCTCTGGTCATCTATAAAAGATAAATTAAAGAAGCATGACATATTAGTAATGCAAATTAGATATGCGTACCAATTATGTTCATATAACACAACAAATAGATGATTCAATACAAATGTCACATAGAAGTCATATTTATCTCATGGGCCTTCAACTTAAATTATATATCTAGCATCACATTAAGCTATAGGAGATAAATCAAAGAAGCATTTGAATGTAAATTAAACATGTGTAATAATTATGTCCTCTAGTTCAATAAATAGATAATAATTTGCAAATGCCATATCTAAGCTATATTTCATCTAAGTAGCTTTCAATTTAAACTTATATCTAATGTTAAATTATATAAAAGAATAACAGTAATCCAAACTTCAAAATAATATTTAGAGTTAGTATAAAATATGACATATAATTTTCTTGCGTGGAAAAACATAGTTACCGAGAGTTCAAAACTCATGCATTTGAATACAAAGTGGGTATACGAATGAGCAAGTAGATTTTTTCTAGGAATGAGGAAGTGAAGGATGTGACCGGAGATCAAGTCTTTGTAGAAAATGCTCAAAAATGAAGTTACCCATTTCCTTCAAAACAATTTGTTAAATATCAATTGTGATCGTTTTAACTTCATTATTCATGCATCCAACCCCATACTTCGAGGAAGAAGCAAACGGTTTTAAAAACTGTGGCAAACAAACCGCCATCAGAAGGATAGCCCCGTGCACATGGTTAACGGTGGTTATATAAATGTTAACATATCTGTTTATTTAATCTGCTCCACTCCAACGTAATGCAGCACGTGACTTAACACGTCATCCATTTGGGTTTTAAAACATTTTCTATGAAACCTTTGACATGTGGGTTTTTACCCCTTTTTATAAAATTTCGAATTTGGTTTTAATACATAGTGTGGTTTTAATATTTTAGATTTTTAATAAAGTTTAATTAAAATTTAAAATTAATTGAAACATATAATTAATTAATATAATATATGATTAATCAAATCATATAAAATATTAAAAACTATATAGTTTAATTAATTTATTAAACTTTAATAAAAAAATAAAATTATTCCAACACATAGTATTAAAAAGAAATTTCCCTTCAAAATTGAAGGTTATTGGGCGATTTCAAAATGCAATATCTCCTCCATACGTTAACGGATTTGAGTGTCGTTCATGGCGTTGGGATCGTATCGTCGAGCTCTTTCCAGTCGATCTGTTTCGAAGCAATTCTGAGCAACTTCATTTTTGAGCATTTTTCTACAAGAGACTTGATCTCCTGATCACACCTCCCAAATGGGAAGCTTTTCGACCAAAAGCTTTCGATTACTAAAATCGATGATGTGTCAGTACCCGCTTCAAAAATAGAATAAAAGAGATATCAACGTCTTATAAATAATACTGAGGGGGAAACTCAAAACTTTACAAATGCACACTGATGATACAATTTACAAAACCTCCTTTCTATATATAGGAGTCCATGTGGCCATAATGTAATCCTAGTGGCCACAATGTAATCCTAGCCGACCTAACAATAATAATTTAAGGGCACAATAATAACAAAATGGGGGTTACAAGGGTACAATAATAACAATAAGGGGGTTACACTAACAACAATAAGGGACTATACTAGTAACATAGGGACCTAACATGCCCCTCTCCTTCAAAAAAGTGTTGTCCTCAACGCTTGAGTAGCTCTGGGTGCTTCTGTATAAAATTCTCGTCCTCCCATGTAGAATCTTCAGTGGGTAAGTTCTTCCACTTGATGAGATACTCTGAAATTGATCGATTCCGTAGCTGTCGAGTTCTTGTTTCCATGACTGCTTCAGGTTCCAATATGATTTTTCCTTCCTCATCAAGTTCTGGCAATATTGTTTGAACTAGAAGATTTTCACCTATAACCTTCTTTAAGCATGAAACATGGAAAACTGGATGTACTCGCGAAGAAGCAGGAAGCTCCAATTTGTATGCCATAGAACCAATCTTTGGCAACACCTTGTAAGGACCATAGTACTTTGGTGATAATTTATTATCCTTCTTAGCTTGCTTGAGGGACATTTGTTTGTATGGTTGTAGCCGTAAAAATACCCAATCTCCTACATCAAAACTTCTCTCGCTGCGATGTTGATCTGCCCGTTGTTTCATTCGATTTTGTGCCAAATTCAGGTTATCCTTTAAGAGTTGGAGAACTTCTTGCTGATGCTCGATGTGATCTTCGACTGCTTGAACCTTTGAATTTTCCCTTAAAGATGATGTAATCGATGGTGGATGATATCCATAAAGCGCCATAAATGGGGTCATTTTTGCTGCAGTATGGAAGGAAGTGTTATACCACCATTCAGCGAGAGGTAACCACTTGACCCATTGTGTTTGTTTATCAGATACAAAACAACGAAGATATCCTTTCAAACATTTATTTACTATCTCTGTTTGACCATCAGATTGAGGATGATAAGATGAGCTATGAGCTAATTGAGTACCCAAACAAGAAAATAACTTCGTCCAAAAATTTCCTGTAAAAATGGGATCTCTGTCGCTCACAATAACCCTTGGGCTTCCATGTAGCTTTTGAATTTTGTCCACAAATGTAGTAGCAACTGTACTTGCTTTAAATGGATGAGATAATGCACAAAAGTGTGCATACTTGGTAAGTCTATCAACTACCACCACGATGACATTCTTTCCTTCGGACTTAGGTAAACCTGTGATAAAATCCATTGAAATCTCCTCCCAACGTTGACTTGGAATGGATAAAGGTTGTAGAAGTCCTGGGGTCTTAATTGTTTCCACTTTATTCTGCTGGCAAACCAAACATTCCGCGACAAACTTTCGAATATCAGATTTAAGGCCATCCCAAAAAAATTCTTTCTTCACCCTGTGGTAAGTTTTTAAAAATCCTGAGTGTCCTCCTAAAGGAGAAGTGTGCAATTCCAGAAGAATCTTTTGTTTTAGTTGGGAATTCTTACAAAGATATAAGCGATCTTTGTACCATAAGGAATCATTTTTCCAACTAAATGCATCAAATGTACTAGGATCTTGCTGCAAATTTTGAATGAGTGTCCATACATCTTTGTCCTTCTTCCATTCATCTCTTGCTTCGGTTATCCAATCTGGTTGGATAACAGAAATGGCACAAAGCAATGCTTCCACCTCTTCATTCTTTCTTGAGAGTGCATCTGCAACAACATTAAGCTTTCCTTTTTTGTAGATTATTTCAAAGTCATAACCCAACATCTTTTTGACCCATTTTTGTTGTTATTCTGACAATAGTCTTTGTTCCAAAAAGTGTTTAAGACTATCATGATCAGTTTTCACCTTGAAGTGTCTTCCCATTAGGTAATTTCGCCATTTCTTTAGTGCATGTAGTATTGCTAACATTTCCTTCTCATAAATAGGTTTCTGTGAATACTTTCCTTTGATTGGACGACTTTCAAAAGCAATGGGTCTTCCTTCCTGCATTAAAACTGCACCAATTCCATTTCCTGAGGCATCACATTCCACAACAAAGGTTTTTGTGAAGTCTGGCGTAGCTAAGACCGGTGCTAGGCACATTGCCTCTTTAAGATGTTCAAAGGCCTTAGTTGCTTCAGGAGTCCATGAAAATGCATCTTTCTTCAATAATGTTGTTAGAGGTGAAGCTATTCTCCCATAATTTTTAACAAACTTGCGATAATACCCTGTTAACCCGAGAAATCCTCGCAACTGCTTTATGGTTGTGGGGACTTTCCATTCCTTAATGGCTTTAATTTTGTTAGGGTCTACCTTAACACCCTCGTGAGATACAATATGACCCAGATATTCCACCTCTTGTACTCTAAAGAAACATTTGGATGTTTTTGCATATAATTGTTTCTCCTGCAATAGTTTGAGCACCCTGTCAACATGTTCAACATGATCCTTCCAAGACCTGCTGTAGATTAGTATATCATCAAAAAATACTAGCACAATTTTCTAAGGAAGGGTTTGAAAATGGAATTCATCAACCCTTGAAATGTAGAAGGTGCATTGGTAAGGCCAAAAGGCATGACCAAAAATTCATAATGACCCTCATGAGTTTGAAATATTGTTTTTGGAATATCTTCAGTCTTCATTCTAATTTGATGATATCTCGAACGAAGATCCAACTTGGTAAAATAAATTGCTCCATGTAATTCATCCAATAATTCATCAATCACAGGAATGGGAAATTTATCTTTAATGGTGAGCTTATTGGGCTCCCTATAATCCGGACACATTCGCCATGATCCATCCTTCTTGTGTACCAATACTACAGGAGCAGAGAAAGAACTTTGACTAGGTTGAATTATACCCGCTTCTAACATTTCTGAAATCATACGTTCAATTTCGCTCTTTTGGAAGTAAGGATATCTATAAGGCCTGATGTTTGGAGGAACACTTCCTGGAATCAAATGAATAGCATGATCATGATCACGAATCGGTGGGAGTCCTTTGGGAGTTTCAAACACCTTGAAATGATTGTCCAAGACTTGTTGGAGATCTGCAGAAATAGATGATTTTGATGTTGGAACTTCTAGTGAGCATAATTGTGCAATTACGCCTCGCTGTTCTTTCTTTAGAAGCTTTGTCATGACATTAGATCTTATTATCCTTCCTGGCTTCCCTGCAATACCCCGTAATTCGACTTCCTTTCCTTCTGAAAAAAATTTCAAGAAAAGTTCTTGAAAATTAAAAGCTACCATCCTCAAAGATTGTAACCATTGTACTCCTAGTACAACATCAGCACCTCCCATAGGAATGGAAAGCATTGGACTAGTCAATACATATTCCCCCATGGTTAGCTTGATATTATGGCATTTTCCAGAGAAATTTATAGTTTCTCCATTTGCAACCATCACTTGACATTCTGGTGCTGGGTATAGGAAACAATTTAATTCCTTGGCTACCTTACAATGAATAAAATTATGGGTGCTACCTGAATCAATCAACACTATTACCTTTTCTTCTTGATTTGTCCTTGTATCTTGAGAGTTTGAGGAGTGGTAATTCCTGCCAGTGCATTACACGATATGGTCGGATTCATTTCTTCCTCTTCTAGGGTTGGTTCCCGGTGTATATCCTCTTCTTGTTCATTTTCTTCTTCCTCTTCACAATCTATGTAAAATAATTTCTTCTCAGCACACTTATGACCTTTATTGTATTTGCTATCACAACTGTAGCAAAGCCCTTTTGCTCTTTTTTCTTCCAATTGTTGTGGTGTCAACCTTGTAGGTTGTGGAAATCTAGGCGTAGCAACATTTCCTTCTTTATAGAATTGAGTGGTAGGCTTCCTTGTCGCCATAATTTTACATTCAACTTTTCTTGCCAACCTGAATTCCTTCTCCAATGAATCAAGTTCCAAAACGCGAACTTCATGTTGGATGTTATCCTTTAAAGTGCCTATGAAGAGATCAATCCTGTGTTCCTCTGGAATATCAGTTACCTTTATATTCAATTTTTGGAAGTCCTCAATGTGCTGCCCCACTAAACCCTTTTGTTTGAGATTTATCAATTGGCTAAAGAAGGTGTTGCTCTTTGTATCCTCATAATGTGCTATCATTTCCTCCGTAAAAATTGACCAAGTGACAATTTTTTTACGGGAGCAAAGCCATCGACACCATACAAATGTATTTTGTTCTAAATGTAAAGTTGCAATGTGTACCTTTTGTGTGTTTTGCACATTATGGAGATCAAAATATTGCTCCATCTGTAGTATCCATGTTACAGGATCCTTTCCATCAAACTTCCCCATATCCATTTTTGGAATATGGTGGTTCTTCCCGCCAACATTCGAGTTTATGGAATCATGATTAACATTTATTTTGTTCTCATCAGGAGGTTCTTCTCCTATATTTCCGCCATTAGGAATCATTTCTAGTTTTAAGCTTGTCATCAAGCCTTCCATGTATGCTTTTAGATCATTCTTCATGTTTTCCATGTTGTCTTTCATGTCATCCATCTTAGCTTCGATGCCCACTTCCATGTCATCCATCTTAGCTTCCATGCCTTTCTTCAAACCGTCCATCTTCACTTCCACGACATCCATCTTAGCTTCCATGCCTTTCTTCAAACCATCCATCTTCACTTCCACGCCTTTCTTCAAAACTTCCATTTCATTTTTTGTTGCTCTTTGCGAGAGTGAAATTTGTTGCACTTGCTCTTGTAATTTTGATAGATCATGTTGCAATTCTTCATCTTCATGAGTCATGGTAGAGCCTTCTGAAGGCTTAATGGGTGCTGAATTCTTTTTAGGTGCCATTTTAGAATCCCATATTGATACCGATTCTACAATAGGCCTTGCAATCAATTCAACTTGATTCTTCAAACAAGACTTATGCAATCTCGTAAAAAAATACACACCTTTTTACTTGCTTTGAGGAGCTCGATATTGAAATTGTATTATCTCTCGTGATTGCGCATCTTCAATATCCGAAATTAAGCACCGAAGTAGCCCTCCGAATTTCTGAATGCCAGGCCAAACATTATTTGGATTCTCCAAGACAAAGTTGTGTCCAATCTCCCACAATGACCTAATTATGGACTGTTTCAGTAGAGAGAACTTGTACGAATTGCCACGTGTCACTGTTTCCTCCTTTGTCTCTGAAATTGATAGCCAAGAAACTAAATTCTGTGTACTTATGACCAATTTTTACGGTACTCCAATCCGATGCCCAGAGAGAGAGTTATTGAACTTTTCCCACGATCACCTCTTTGAGATGAAATTCAGGAGCCTGAAAAAGCACTACCTTCCACAGATCATATCTCCACAAATATTGCGAACCAAGCTCCGAAATTTTTTGAAGAATTTCTCTTTAGATTTAGCTTCGCACCATGCTATTAAATTTCAGATTCCGAACCTTCTGTAGAAAAAATTTATAGCGCCAATGCCACGATGACCTGTTTATGAGCCTGAAAAAATACCTAACTTCCACAGATGATATCTCCTCAAATATTGCGAACCAAGATCTGAAATTTTTAGACAACCTTCCTCAAGATTTCAGCTTCGCACCCTAAAAATTTCAGCTTCTGAAGCTTCGTAGAAACAAATTTATAGCGAAAATTCCACGATGACCTGTTTGGAGCAGCGAAACCCTAGAATCCAAAGCTCTGATACCAAATGTTGTGTAACCAGCTCCAAAAATAGAATAAAAAAGATATAAAAGCCTTAGAAATAAGCCAATTTGAGGGGGCAACCTCCAATACATTACATAAATGAACAATTCTTGGATGATACAATTTATAAAACCTCCTTTCTATATATAGGACTCCATGGGGCCATAATGTAATCCTAGTGGGCCACAATGTAATCCTAGCCGACCTAACAATAATAATTTAAGGGCACAATAATAACAAAATGGGGGTTACAAGGGTACAATAATAACAATAAGGGGGTTACACTAATAACAATAAAGGACTATACTAGTAATATATGGACCTAACAATGTGAGCGGTTCTCCACTCTTACCTTGAATAACGAAGGAAATGCCGTTTTAATGGCGACTTTTCAGAAAATGAAAGGGGTGGGCTAGAATCGTGATCTGTATTACTTCAGTTGCTAAGATTGGCTGAGTCATTGTTAAATGATTAAAATTTGCGGAAACGGCAATTGAAATGCGAAAATCAACCTTTTGCCTGCGAGTCAACTTCAGGAAAGACTAAATGACTTTCACCTTTTATTGTTCCCATGGCAATTTTACCATTTAAAATTAACTTTCTACACTCGGTCATGTGTCCTTCACACATACCTTTACTTTCTTTGACACTTCCCATTTTACGTGAAGTGACCCAAAAGGTAATTTGTGCAACATAACATCATCTTCTTTCAAAGACAAACTATTATCAAACTAAGACATATTATTAGCAACATCATAAAAAGGCGAATGCTCAAAATCTGGTCATTTCAACATTAACAAAGTTAGACTTTGACTTGCATTAACCAGTCTTTTCAATTGACTTGCATGGAGTAAAGAAGATTCCAGCTTCTTCTTGTGAGCTCTCACAGTGTACTCTTTACCATCTTTGAACAAGTGATACTTGTTTTCATGGCGATGAAAGATAGCCTTCCTGTCAAATAAATAAGGACTTCCCAAAACAATACCTGAGATATCAAGCGGCACCACATCAAGTTCTACTGTGTCAATAAAGTGTGCAGTTATTGCAAAGCGCAATATGCACTTCCTTGAAACTTGCAAATTGGCATCCTTGCATATCCATCCAAGTGGATAAGGCTTCGAATGTGGAATGGTCTCAAGTTTAAGCTGCTTGACCAAGTCTTCAGATATAAGATTCGCTTGTGACCCACTGTCAAATAGTGTGTCAATTTTGGTATGTTTTGAAATTACCCTCACATGGAAAAGCTCTATCCTCCTCTTTTCATCATGAGTATCTTTGTGAAAATTCAAAGAGCTAGAACTAGGAATTGTGTCTTGCACCACTTCTTTCCCCTTAATGTTCTTTAAAACCATGCCTATGCTTTTTGTCTCATCTCCTAAGTCTGACCCTAAGTCTTGCTCAACTGTTGCTACAGTTTTCTCCTTTTCTTTGGTCTTGTTTTTGTTCTTGAATTTTTCTGGTTTCAGTTCAGGATGAAGCTTCCAGCAATGATCTTCATCATGACTTGTCTTTGAACAGTTCTTGCAAAAGAACTTTCCTTTTTCCTTTCTTGAATTAGCAACTCTCTTTTTTCCTTTGTTTTTAAAATTACTATCCTCATCAAAAATATTCTTTCCTCTAGCTTCTAAATGTGTAGCCTACACACAGACTTCATCTAAGCTGGTAGGATTGAACAATAGAATAGTATGTTGCAGATAATTGTGCAAACCTCCTATGTATTTCAACAAGGTGTCTTGACTTTGTAAGTCTACTCCAAGTAGAAGTGCTCTCCTTCTAAAATCTTGGGTATAATCTTGCACATTTTGACCTTTAAGTTGCCTAAAATTTTGCCAATTCATGATTGCTTTCTGAATATGAGCAAGAGGATAAAATTGTTTCTTAATAGCTGTAATAAACTCATTCCAAGTTAGAGTTATCTTACCATGCTTTTTAATTTCCTCTCTTGTCTTGGCTTCCCACCAAACCAAAGCCGCTCCATCCATTCTCAAAGAGGCTAATTGGATTTTTGTGTCATCATCATGCAAATTCTGAATTCTTAGATAGACTTCTAGCTGTCTAATCCAGTTATCCAATTTTTCTGCATTCACATCACCATTAAACATTGGCAACTCAAACTTCACATCAAGCTTTAACAAAGGATTTTTAAGAGATGTTTTTGTTTTTTGTGACTGATTTTCAGAAGTTGAAGAGGATGATGTGGAGGAAGAGGATGACGATGGAGATGAAGGATCACCATTTCCTCCATTCCCTTTCTTAGACTCATCTTTGTCTTTCTTTCCTCCTGAAGAATCTCCTTCTTCTCTTTGGTTTCTAGACCCTTCTCCAGCAATTCTATCATTTCTCTCCTGGTATAGGATCCTAACCATCTCAGTCAAGTCCAAGAAAGCTTTTCTAAAGACTCTTTCTTCTTCCTTGGGATCCATTTCCTCATGTACTTCTCCTTCTCTGGAAGACATGTTTGTGGCTGATTCTAAGACTAATGAGGATGAAATGGAAGGTGGATATAATGGCACTCTAGCCCTCCTTGGTTGAGGATTAACTTGTTCTCTAACAAATTGACCTTCCCCTCTTTTCAATTTCAGCCTAGTAAGCATCAAATTTTGCAGAATAACACAATCTTCTTGCACAAATTTTACAAACTTTTACAAAACCTGAGCTCGATAATAACCCTCGATCTGAAATTGTCGTAACAAAGTATTTCATACAGAGATTTTCAGTGACCTGTAGGGGCATTCACTCGTATATTTCACCTTTCAAAGAAAGGATGAATCCGGAGGCTATCTGGCCCTTCTACAGACTCTGCCTAAAGAAATAAAATGTAATCGCTGAGATCCGATTAATGAAAGTATTTGTTTTATCTGCAAAGTATTCATTGATCCAACTTTAATGTGTGAATATGAAAGTAAACATATTCTGCAAATGAAGTATAATGGTTTGAAGATGAACTAATAAGTTTTGTTCACTGTTTAAACCTGCTTGGGAAAAGTTTGCTTATAAAAATTTACTGTTTAAAGGAGCAGAATCTGAAAATATGCAAAAAAATTATACAGTATGACATAAAATAATTGTTTAAGTGGTTCACCGCTCTCTTGGGCTACCTCCGCTAAGTCCAAAAGCCTCTAATTAGGCTTTTTCCTCTTTGACTAAATGCTCAAAATGTGAATAAAACTGTATAGAAGACTCAAATGGAAAAATACACTGCAAATTAAGATTCAGAAGGCTCAAATCAGTATAAAATGACTAAACAAACACCTTCATTGGATGAAGGTAGTCCAAAACAACTCTTCTTCCCTTAGGCCCTGGTGGCTCCACGACCAAAAACGCTGGTAAATTCTCTGATAGAGCACCCTGATGGCTCTGAAAACACTCCCAAAAGCTCCAAAATGATCAATTAACCCATAATAAAAAAAAAATTCATCCAAAAAGGACTTTCCTAGCCAAAGTGATGGCTAACTGAAGTTTTCCCTTCAAAAGCTCCACTAATTGTGGAGAACTGGAGTTAAATCCAGTTAAAAACGGCAACTGCACCAAATTTGGTGGGCGCACTCCAAAACTGTCGACAACATTAAATGCGACTGTTTGAAAAACCCGCGTTCACATGCATCCAACCCGCCACGTTTCATGTTAACAAACGGTTTTAAAAACAGTGGCAAACAAACTGCCGCCGGAAGGATAGCCCTGTGCACATGGTTAACGGTGGTTATATAAATGTTAACATATCCGTTTATTTAATCTGCTCCACTCCAACGTAATGCAGCACGTGACTTAACACGTCATCCATTTGGGTTTTAAAACATTTTCTATGAAACTCCTGATATGTGGGTTTTTACCCTTGTTTATAAAATCTGTTATTAGAACCACACTATGTATTAAAACCTTTCTTGGACTTGACTTGACTGAGATGGTTAGGATCCTATACCAGGAGAGAAATGATAGGATTGCTGGAGAAGGGTCTAGAAACCAAAGGGAAGAAGGAGATTCTTCAGGAGGAAAGAAAGACAAAGATGAGTCTAAGAAAGGGAATGGAGGAAATGGTGATCCACCATCTCCATCATCATCCTCTTCCTCCACATCATCCTCTTCTACTTCTGTTAATCAGTCACAAAAAACAAAAACATCTCTTAAAAATCCTTTGTTAAAGCTTGATGTGAAGTTTGAGTTGCCAATGTTTAATGGTGATGTGAATGCAGAGAAATTGGATAACTGGATTAGACAGCTGGAAGTCTATCTAAGAATTCATAATTTGCATGATGATGACACAAAAATCCAATTAGCCTCTTTGAGAATGGATGGAGCAGCTTTGGTTTGGTGGGAAGCCAAGACTAGAGAGGAGATTAAAAAGCATGGTAAGATAACTCTAACATGAACTGAGTTTATTACTGCTATTAAGAAACAGTTTTATCCTCTTGCTCATATTCAGAAAGCAATCATGAATTGGCAAAATTTTAGGCAACTTAAGGGTCAAAATGTGCAAGATTATACCCAAGAGTTTAGAAGGAGAGCACTTCTACTTGGAGTAGACTTACAAAGTCAAGACACCTTGTTGAAATATATAGGAGGTTTGCACAATTACCTACAACATACTATTCTAATGTTTAATCCTACCAGCTTAGATGAAGTCTGTGTGCAGGCTACACATTTAGAAGCTAGAGGAAAGAATATTTTTGATGAGGATAGTAATTTCAAAAACAAAGGAAAGAAGAGAGTTGCTAATTCAAGAAAGGAAAAAGGAAATTTCTTTTGCAAGAACTGTTCAAAGACTAGTCATGATGAAGATCATTGCTGGAAGCTTCATCCTGAACTGAAACCAGAAAAATTCAAGAACAAAAACAAGACCAAAGAAAAGGAGAAAATTGTTGCAACAGTTGAGCAAGACTTAGGGTCAGACTCAGGAGATGAGACAAAAAGCATAGGCATGGTTTTAAAGAACACTAAGGGGAAAGAAGTGGTGCAAGACACAAATCCCAGTTCTAGCTCTTTGAATTGTCACAAAGATACTCATGATGAAAAGAGGAGGATAGAGCTTTTCCATGTGAGGGTAATTTCAAAACATACCAAAATTGACACACTATTTGATAGTGGGTCACAAGCAAATCTCATATCTAAAGACTTGGTCAAGCAGCTTAAACTTGAGACCATTCCACATCCGAAGCCTTATCCACTTGGATGGATATGTAAGGATGCCAATTTGCAAGTCTCAAGGAAGTGCATATTGCGCTTTGCAATAACTACACATTTTATTGACACAAACAAATATTAAAATCGTGCAATGTAATACATGGGATTGGGAAGCTTGAAGGTTCGTCTCCAAGATCATGTCCAGGTTGGTATCGGAGCTCAAGGTTTTGCTTAAGAGTTTGTGAAATTTGTGCAAGTAAATTGTATTATTCTGCAAAATTTGATGCTTACTAGGCTGAAATTGCAAAGAGGGGAAGGTCAATTGGTTAGAGAACAAGTTAATCCTCAACCAAGGAGGACTAGATTGCCATTACATCCACCTTCCATTTCATCCTCATTAGCCTTAGAATCAGCCACAAAAATGTCTTCCAGAGAAGGAGAAGTACATGAGGAAATGGATCCCAAGGAAGAAGAAAGAGTCTTTAGAAAAGCTTTCTTGGACTTGACTGAGATGGTTAGGATCCTATACCAGGAGAGAAATGATAGAATTGCTGGAGAAGGGTCTAGAAACCAAAAAGAAGAAGGATATTCTTCAGGAGGGAAGAAAGACAAAGATGAGTCTAAGAAAGGGAATGGAGGAAATGGTGATCCTTCATCTCCATCGTCATCCTCATCCTCCACATCATCATCATGCAAATATTCCGAATTCTTAGATAGACTTCCGCACTGCCTAATCCGGGTATTATCCAATTTCTCCGCATTCACATCACCATTAGGATCGTGAGATCAAGTCTCTTGTAGAAAATTGCTCAAAAATGAAGTTGCTCAGAATTGCTCCAAAACAGATCGACTGGAAAGAGCTCGACGATACGATCCGAACGCCGTGAACGACACTCAAATCCGTTACCGTATGGAGGAGATATTGCATTTTGAAATCGCCCAATAACCTTCAATTTTGAAGGGAAATTTCTTTTTAATACTATGTGTTGGAATAATTTTATTTTTTTATTAAAGTTTAATAAATTAATTAACATAAAGTGGCCCTCTTGGTTGAGGATTAACTTGTTCTCTGGAACTAATTGACTTTCCCTCTTTTGCAATCTCACTAGTAAGCATCAAATTTTGCGTAATAATACAATTTACTGGCACAAACTTTACAAACTTTTAAGCAAAACCTTGAGCTCCGATACCAACTCGATCCGAAATTGTAAGTGTGAAAAAAATAGTGAAAATTAGGAGAAGGAGAGAAAGGAATAGAAAGTGTTTTGTAACAAAGCTTAAGATGGGATGGGATGTAGATTTGTGAGTTTTTCAATAAAGAAGTTCTTTGATGCTGTTTTGATTACATCTTCAAGGAGCTAAGGATTACACCAAATTGGTAGCAGAGGGCCCCTACTATCCAAGGAGGCTTTTACATGTTTTCTAGATAAGTTGTTTTCAATTCTGTTTTGTCATATTTCCTTACTTAGATTTCTTTCTGAAATCATAGCTTTTAGCATTATTTTTCTTGTCATTTTCTTAGATAAAGGATCCTCATGATATTGCAGTTAGTCTCTTTCTCAAGCTCTTCCAAAACATCTTTATTAAATGAATGAGATTCAATTGTGATATTTTGAGTTATTAGCATTTCATTTTCTATTATTTAGTTTTTAGTGTTTACATTATATTTCTTTAGGCAGAGTCAGTAAGAGGGCCAGAAGCTTCTGGTTTCATCCTTTCTAGTAAAGGTGAAATAACCAGTAAAAGCCCCTATTGTCAATCTATGTATAAGAAATATTTTGTTCACACAATTTTAGATCAGATTCCTCATTATACTGTAATTAGTCTCTTTCACAAGCTCTTCCAATAAACCTTTAATTCACGAATGGGACTAAGTTGTAGTATTGTGAGTTATTGATTGTTTGCTTCATAGAAGATCCTTATCACATTATGATTAATCTCTTTCAAAAAGCTCTTCCAATAAACCTTTAACTCATGAATGAGATTTAGTTGTAATGTTATAAGTTGTTTCAACATTTCATAGGAGATCCTTACTACATTATAGTAATCTTTTTCTCAAGCTCTTCCAACAAACCTTTATCAAATGAATGAGATTTCACTATAATGTTTTAAGTTATTGCAATTAGATTAAAAGATCCTCATTATCTTACAACCATTCTTTTTCTTAAAAGCTCTTCCAACATATCAATATTAGATGAAAGAGATTTGGTTGTATCATGTTGAGTTAATTAGCATTTTCTGTTTTGCAATTAGATTAAAAGATCTTCATTATCTTACAATCATTCTTTTTCTTAAAAAGCTCTTCCAACATATCAATATTAGATGAAAGAGATTTGGTTGTATTATGTTGAGTTACATTTCATGTTCATTTGCAAGCTAGGATATCCATGGATTAGAATGTTCTGTTTTTCATCATTTTCTTAATTAGAGATAGAATTTACAATTACATTATGTTTTGAGTCTAAGGTTTCTTTTTCTTTTCTTTTTGACATAGATTTGATTTCATCTGTTGAACATAGAGTAGCATACTAATTACTAAAAAGACAAAAGCCCCAAAAACAATAAAAAACACATACAACGAAGTAAGGAAGAGGTCACTTAAGCACATATAGTGCACCACACTTCATCAGTTTACTAGCCCTGGTTGATAATTTATGTTAGCAATTTAGATGTTACATTGAATTGTATTATTCTCGCAAAATTTCGATGCTTTCTAGTTTGAAATTGCAAAGAGGGGAAGGTAAATTGGTTAGTGAACAATTTAATCCTCAACCAAGAGGGCTAGTTTAGCTAGTATTATCCTACCTCCCAAATTAATTAAAACCACACTATGTATCAAAACCAAATTCGAAATTTTATAAAAAGGGGTAAAAACCCACATGTCAAAGGTTTCATAGCAAACGTTTTAAAACCCAAATGGATGACGTGTTAAGTCACATGCTTCATTACGTTGGAGTGGAGCAGATTAAATAAACGAATATGTTAACATTTATATAACCACCGTTAACCATGTGCACGGGGCTATCCTTCTGGCGGCGGTTTGTTTGCCACGGTTTTTAAAACCGTTTGTTAACATAAAAGTGGCAGGTTGGATGCATGTGAATGCGGGATTTAAAACAGTCACATTTAATGTTGCCGACAGTTTTGGAGCGCGCCCGCCAAATTTGGTGCAGTTGCCGTTTTTAACTAGAGTTAACTCCAGTTCTCCACAATTAGTGGAGCTTTTGAAGGGCAAACTTCAGTTAGCCATAACTTTGGCTAGGAAAGTCCTTTTTGGACGAATTTTTTTTTGATTCTGGGGTAAGAGATCATTCTAGAGCTGTTGGGAGTGTTTGCAGAGCCATCAGGGTGCTCTAACAGAGAATTTACCAGCGTTTTTGGTCGTGGAGCCACCAGGGCCTAAGGGAAGAAGAGCTGTCTTGGACTACCTTTATCCAATGGAGGTGGTTGTTTAGTCATTTTCTACTGATTTGAGCCTTATGAATCTATTTTTGCAGTGTATTTTTCCATTTGAGGCTTCTATACAGTTGTATTCACATTTTGAGCATTTAATCAAAGAGGAAAAAGCCTAATTAGAGGCTTTTGGACCCAGCGGAGGTAGCCCAAGAGAGGGGTGAACCGCTTAAACAATTATTTGTTGTCATACTGTATAATTTTGCTGCATATTTTCAGATTCTGCTCCTTTAAACAGTAAATTTTTATAAGAAAACTTTTCCCAAGCAGGTTTAAACAGTGAACAAAACTTATTAGTTCATCTTCAAACCATTATACTTCATTTGCAGAATATGTATACTTGTCTATTCACACATTAAAGATGGATCAATGAATACTTTGCACTTAAAACAAATACTTTCATTGATCGGATCTCAGTGATTACATTTTATTTCTTTAGGCAGAGTCTGTAGAAGGGCCAGGTAGCCTCCGGATTCATCCTTTCTTTTAAAGGTGAAATATCCGTGAATGCCCCTACACACCGTATGAAATACTTGTTCTCACAATTTCGTACCAAAATGGCAGTATTGTATTTTCTTTTTTCCTCATTCACAAGTGTCTGACGCTAGAGCTCAGTCTCTATTAAATATAGAAGTCGTGAGCAATACTCAGATATTGCAACATACGAAAATAAATCCAAAAACGTTGTTCTATCTGTAGAACTGGAAAATTGAAACGAATTCTGTGTAACTGAAACAAGGTTTTTTTGGTTTGTATTTTTGGAAGTTGCTTTAGAAACATACCTTGAAGGCAAGGACTGCAGTACATAGCACACAATTCTTTCTAACTTAGCTGCTAGATCTGAGAGTATCTATTCCACCAAAATTTCTGGTGGTAGGTTTTACCCAGCTTCAGGCCTTTTGAGATGCCAGTTGGAAGGAGCAGGCCACAGCAAAAACGAAGCCCCGGTACCTAAGCATTGTATTAATAAAATTGTTGGTGGCAATTTTTATCCAGCTTCACCCCTTTTGCGATGCCAGTAGGATGGAGTAGGCCACAGACAGAGAAATTAAAACTGAAATGCAATTAATTGATTATATGGCAAAGGAAAATTACAGTCCACTCATTCCTTGCATAAAGCTTTGTGTCGCATTTGCTGGATAAGGAGATATCGGTGATGACTTCGTGTATTTGTGATTTTGAAATGAGACTACAAAACAAATTTTCCTACTGCTGTGAAGTGGGTATGATGAAGAATGAAATAGCTTCCGTTGCAGTATACGGTTCATTTTCACTACAGAATCCCTTTCAGAAAATTTACAGAGAGGAGGACGTTAATAATGGGTGATGTTCCAAATATTAATTTTAGAGACTATGACACTAGTCAAGAACACGCCTCTCTTCAAATTTGCGAATTTATTTATGTAGGTTTGGAGCAGTTAGTTTAAGAAAACTTGTCAAAACAAAACTGACTTTAATCTATCAACAAGAATTCACTATTTTTTTAACTATACAACATATGAACATAGGATTTTCTATAAAACAAGCTTTCATCCCACAAGCATCTAAATGATTTTCTGTAAAACAAGCTTTCATCCAGGGCGTCGAGCCTACTCAAGGCGGATTTCCGCAAGAAGACTGGGGCATCGTCAGCGCACTCGTGGCATTTGACAATGCTAGTCAAATAAGCGAACACGATACACACACCCCGCGCGAACAATGAAGAAAGAAAACCATTAGCATTCGCGGTGATTTATTTAAAAACTAGTTCGGCCGAACTATTTTAAAATTAAAAGTTCGGTCGAACTCATAGTTCGGCCGAAATTTTTAAATAGTTCTACGAACTTTAATTAAGTTTCCGTTTTTTCCAAACTCGGCAAAAATTTATTTGCCAAATACGTCACAGTCAAATATTGTAAAATCTGATCTAGAGTTCTACTTCTAACTTGTAAAATTTTTCTACGAATCCGTTGTTGGAAAAAAGTTTTCGGGCCCGATTCTCACAAAAGTGTAACCCAGCTTCACGTTTCCGCCTAAAAAAGAGCCAAGGAGAATTTCCATTACCCTATTACCTTATTAAGATCAAGTATACCATATATATTTTAGTAGATGTTAATCATCATCATCATTTGTGATATTAGTACTTTTATTATTACTGAATTTTCTAAATAATAAAATACTTTAATTGACAATAAGTTACATATTTCTTATAAAAAATTATAGTTTATAATATGGGGATGGAAGGGGTCTTGTGAAATTGGTACGTATGGAGTAAAATAGATTAGTTTTTTTTTTTTAAATATAAACAATTCTAATTAAAAATAAAAAATAATTGATTTTTTTTGTAAGTTCAGAGGCAAATCAATATTATGTCCAATATATCACCTTGATCGTGGCTAGGAATTTAACTAATTACTTCACATCAATGAGTGCCTTAATAAACCACTAATCACCATCTATCTAAAAGCTATAGACAAAAATAATTGAAATTATATATATATATATATATATATATATATATATATATATATATAATTTAAAAAATAAAATGATAAATACGTAATAAATAAAATAAAATTTAAAAATTATATTAA
The DNA here is from genome assembly GCA_034641835.2 of Pinus albicaulis. Taxonomy (NCBI): domain Eukaryota; kingdom Viridiplantae; phylum Streptophyta; class Pinopsida; order Pinales; family Pinaceae; genus Pinus; species Pinus albicaulis. The sequence continues at coordinate 860,602,152 of CM076581.1, forward strand.
GAGAGAAAATATATAATCTCTTGTACAAATTATATTGAGGAGAAACTAGTAATTTTATGTAAAACATGTGAAATGGAATAGGATGAGAGCAAGGGATTATTTTTCATCTAGGTTTTTTATGTTTATTTTTAAAGTTTCTTCTTTTAAAGTGAAAATAAATATGAAGTCCGTTAGATGTGGGAGAAGAAATGAAATTACGAAGTAAATTTATCAGAATATTCACTTGAAAATAAGTTATTCTAGCCTATTAGTGTTTAATTGAGTATAAGCTCGTTTTTATGGCTATTAGTGTTTATTTACTTATAAGCTTATAAGTTATTTTTTATTTAAGGTTAAACTTTATGAAAATATGTATATGCAAATTTTAATATATGTTTTATTTAAAATTTAATCTGGTAGCCTTGGTTACTGGATGGGATAATTCATATATTTTTAAACATGGAGGATTAGGACACTAGGTTTAAGGTGTAAATATAGTAAGATGAGAAATGTTTTATTAACGTATTGATGATGTTTTTTTAAATTGAAATAAACGTATTATTTTAACAGGAGGAGATATTTCTATAGATCACTTTAGTGTTTCAAAATTAAGCAGTTTTTTGGTCTTTCCTCGGAAAGACATTCAAAGTAGATTACATAGAAATCATTCCATATTTTCTTCCTTAGGGCTTTCTTATTAAAATTTCTAAAAATCCTAAATATTTTGTAAATACGCATAATTTAGTAGAAAACCTCATTACGATTCACCTCATATTGCCCACATCAAATGGATGGGAGCTTCACTTGTTCAAGTTCATGGGCTCATCTAGATGTTGAAAAATATATTCTTCATTCAAGTTTTCTAAGATAAAGTTATCAAATTTGATTCTAAGGACAAAGATTTTTTATGGAGGTTTGGAAGCAAGTTTCTCATAAAGTTACCAAATGTTTTATTGTTTGATTTTTGATAGAACTAACTAAAAACACTCAATTACTAAACAACACTTATATATTATACATAAATTGTGTATGTGTAAACACACTCACATATACAGAGATTACATTTAGATTACTCTATTAAATAGAGTTTCTGAGATCCAATTTATTCCTAATTTAGAGAGAGAAAGGTTGAGAGAATTTCTCAACCATCAAACCAACTTCTCAAATATAGAATGTAACCATTAACTCCAACATACCCCCTTAATAATTACATTACATGAATTTATTGGAATCACTCATAAATAACAAAATAATCAATCATTCTTTAGCTTATGAGTAGATGCTCCATCAAGTTGCCTCATAACCCTCATAAAGGTGTAGTTGGCAAGTTGAATTCCTGAGTTCACTTCTTCAACTCTCGAATCAAAGACCTCCCGAAGTCAATTACTAGACAGCATCCCAATCTGTTGCATAACTTCATTAGAAGACCACTCTACGTCTTCAATGAATGAGGGATCCTTCCCTAGATCTGCAACTGCCATACTATCTGGACAACCATCCATGTTGAGCCTTACTGCCACTCAATTTTTTAAGTACTGTCTTCAGACACATATTTGAACTACTAGTCATTTTATGGACGAGCTCCTGTCTACCAAGATACATGGGTGAAAACAGCTATATTCGCTAGTTGTATAGAAGAGTCGTCTAAATACGAAATGTATCTAGATTCAACTATTACATCATGAACTTCTTATCCAGTTTGAAAAAAATCATCCTCACTTAATTTACAAACAATTTATAATATCATTTTTTTTTAAAACAAAAATTTCTTTATTTTCCTTAGAAAATTGACACCGGTTATAGTGAGCCAATGCGATCAGAGTAGCTGAGAATTTAAAGACTTGACAGAGGAGAAGCAGCACAAATGTTGGTACGCTCATCGATATGAGAACCAAAGCGGCGATGGCGAGGACGGGTCTAGTGTTAATCAATCTGTTCTGCAACCATAGTGGAAATTGACAAATGTCTGAAACATAAGTAACAGACCATTTTCTCCCACTTCATCCAGTGCTGTGGAGGCAAGTGATTTGCTTCCTGCATTCTCAACTCCTGAATTCGTTTTCTCAACACTATCATCTCTGCGTCCACTCTGTGGAATTCTCAAGCTAACCCAACATCGCATAGGTATCACCCAGCTGCATACGCCCTGCAAATGGCAAGCGCATGCTCCGGTCCATCCTCCAATATAGGAACTTCGATAAACCTCTCCAGAACAAGAATTGCCTACTCATATTGACCTAAACTGTAGTGAATTGCAGCCAGAATATGAAAACTCATCATCGGCACGCAGCCTCGGCCCTCTCCTCACAACAACATTCCACGGCTTTCCAAGAACCCAGATCACACCTCTTGTAAGAAACAACCGCGAAACATTGGTGAACATGTGCTCTTCTGAACCACAAAACCATATAACCCTCAATTTTTTTGCAGTTTCTCTAGATAACATTTGAATGCATCTCGGCATTAACATTTACGCAGCTATGTCTCCAATTAACATTTATTTAAAACGTCGATCGGAACTATGAATGCCTTCCTGCGCTGGATCGATGGACGGTCAGCTCAAACTCCTGGTGGATCTATCAAGCTAAACATTCACTCAACAAAGCTCCGCTGAATTTTCTCACAACACAACACACAAACCTCAAGCCTCTGATCCTCTGATCCTGTGATCCTGTGCTCCGATACCATGATAGAAATAACTAAAAACACTCAATTACTAAACACATATATTATACATAAAATGTATGTGTAAACACACCACACACATAGAGTTTCTGAGATCCAAATTATTCCTAATTTAGAGAGAGATTGAGAGAATTTCTCAACCATCACAAACCAACTTCTCAAATATAGAATGTAAGCATTAACTCCAACATTATTTACCATACATCTTATTTATATTTTTATTTATTTACCATATTTCTTTTTGAGTGTTCATAAACTCTTCATATTTTAAATTTATATTGTTTAAATTTATTTTTAATTATTTATTTATATGGTGTTGTGTTATTGTAAACTCGACATTATTTATCCCCCGATCGGGGTGTAAAACTGACAGAAAGGGTAGATCGTGGCAACTTGGCGGCAGACTATCCTCCGGGAAATTAAGAACCATAATGGTGAACCGTCCCAGCAGATCAATGGAGTGTGTGATCACTCGGATAGGAATGATTTTATCGCAGTCCTGCCAGGCTGTTCTGTCAGCGCATCAACGGAAAGTTTTGATTAAGGTAAGTAATTGCCTTCCCTCACTCCAATTACTCATGCAATGCTCTGTGCATGCAAGTGCTTGGGATACGAAGAGGAGGAGCACAACTCAATCCATCAACTTCACAACTCTTTCAGGGTATGTATCTGTCCTCCATTTCGCATTCATGGTGTTACTATCACCGATATGGTTCTGGTTTAAGCAAATCAAGGCTGTCTCGGTTATGGTTTTGCTTTTGATTCCTTGGTCTTTCATTCCCCCGCAAAACCCGGTCCATCCCTGCTTTCATGACCCCTGCATATTGCTTGTTCCCTCCCTCCTTTGTGTTTTTACTAATGTTATTCAAAGTTATAGGGATGATTGGTGTGAGCTGTGATTTAGGCCAATTACTGTTTTGCACAGTTGGGATAGTAGCTGGGTCGGATTCCAAGCCCGTTCCAGTTACAGCATGATGTCTAAATGCTGGAAAATTTTATGCCGCCTGTGGTTAACCCTGTCCCCTGTTTTCATTTTCAATAGATTCCGGAATTGTATATGGACTCAGATTTTGAAATCGGTGTTCCTCTGTGACTCCTGTACCCATGTTGCTTATCCCTTTAATTTCCGCATTCGGCCTCAAAGGCTTCAAAGCCGTCAAGCCTCGTTCACCTTATGCTCTGTTCAGGAATTTCTAGTGCATGCAACCATTCTTCTTTGTTTGCAGTCGACTCAGTTCATTGTTATCCGCCCTGACCGCTTTAGCTGTAGTTCTTGGTACAGGACTAAGAAGTCTGAGGTCCTCTGCCTTCCTGAAAGGAATTCTACCCATCGGTATATGTTACTGCATGGGATTTTTAAGGGCTGTTGTCATTGCTCCTCAAAAAACAGAGTCACATATTTGAAAAAGGTAAACGAGGGAGATTTAAACACTGGTCCTCACCTTCTTACTATTTCAACCTGCCGTTTGCTGTTGCTGTATAGGAGTCCTCCAACTATGGGGAAGCGACGCTCACGATCTGAGACTGCCAAGGGCAAACAAAAGGACAAGTTGGAACATGTCCCAAAGAAACGTGGCCGAAAAACAAACCAGGAGCATCTGGAGAACCTTGTTGCAAATTACATAATGGGTAATTCTTTAATTTTCCGCCAAGAAATACGTGGATGGGAAAGAGACATTCAGACTGATCCAAAAGACAATGAAACAGAAGCTGAAATTCTAGACTTCATTACGGACCCTGGCAACACCCGTGGTCGACTTACCCTTTTTAATCAGACTATTCACACATATTGGATAGTCAAATGTCTCCTAGCAAAATCTATGTAGAGTTTTCAATCTGTCCATGCCAAAGCAGGCTAGCCAAAGGTAGAACCTCGCCTCCAAGACCTGTTTCAGGATATCCAAAGTCAGCTGCAGCATATTAAGATAACTCAATATCAAGCAACCGACCGCATTCAGAGAATGGATGACCGGGTAGGACGCATGGAGAAGCTGCTCCAACAGATGCAACAAGTTGACATGCCTGGGTCCAATGTGAAGGACCCAACTCCAGTTTCCTCATTAGATGGCTAGCTTTTATAGTATTTAGTTTTTATGCATTTTTTGAAAGTATATGAACTTATTCTATGTCATAAGCTTGAACATATTGCAGTAATTGGACAGATAGTTAATGCGGCATATAGAAGGATGAGACAATTTCAATTTTGGTATGCTTTCCATGCACTCAGATGCATGTATCGCACTCCGGTTTCATACGCATGTGTTGAAGCCACGTGATGACTTCTATATTTTGTAGCTTGTCCTATAATTATAAGAAAATAATGAGGCCCCACCAAATTTACAAAAAAAAAAAATACACCGACATTATATATAATTTATTTAAAAATATATATATCATTTTTTTTGGGCTTCAACATTATGCTATCACAAATGTCTTTATAAACCTTCACCGAATGCAAAATTATGTGAGCGGCAAAGACTCCCAGTGCCTGCAGCCCTTGTTTACACATATCGTATGAATAAATAAATCCTAAACCTTCAGCAAATGCAAAATTATCTGCGCGGCAGGGACTCGGCAGCCCTGGTTTACACATATGATATGAATAATAAATCCTAATACATTGTCATGCGTATGATTTTTTTTTGGACATAGCCAACTAATAAATGCATTACTTAAACATATAAAAGCTAGAAAACATGGGGATATAATATCACATAATTGCTACAGACAAAAACAACAGCAACATCTTTGTTATAGAAATTGATCCACGAGCTCACAAGTCCATACTGATATGCACTCATTTGGTTTCGGAAAAACAGATAATGCATCAGTTGATATTAATGAAAGGAAATACTATATGATTTTTTAAGCTAAATTATGTATACTACAAATAAAAAAAATTCCATTTTGCCACTCGCGTATAGACAAAAGTATATTACTAGTTTGCAGGCTCTTCTTTCACCTTTTATTCATAGACAACCCAGAGTTGTTGTTTTTGATATCATAATTGTGAACGGAAATCCGGGGAGAGGATGGTATGTCAGAGAAGAGAGTATATGCATTTAATATTCCATAAAATATCAGTTTGATGGGAATCATGAATAAAATCATAATGTATATCATGGCCGTGGAAAATGGAGGGCATGGCGGGTCGACAAACGCTGTTGAGCTTTTGCGTGCCGCACTAGTGAGCATTTACTTGCCTTTCTCTACTCATCTACCCATATAACAAAATTAAAACAGAAGAAGATGAAGAAATAAGAAAAAGAAAAGAAAGAAGAAGGGATTTTAATGATGTAAATTAGATTAAGAAGATGAAGAAATAAGAAGAAAAGAAAGAAGAAGGGATTTTAGTGATGTAAATTAGATCAAGCGGTTTAAGAATTTAGGACTCAAAACATATCATAACTTTAATTTGTGAGTTTTTTTTTTTCATGAATCTTAACTCTTGGTTTTGAGAACTTGTTTTCAGAACCTTGGTTTTTTTTAACAACTTCTTCAAACAATTTACTTTCAAAATAATTTCAAATAGATTGTTCATGATGTGTGTTATTCTAATTTAACTTTTTTTTTGGGACCAATTTGTTTTTCGCACATTGTAGCTCTGAATTTTTCTCAAGCACCCATTTTTTAATTTTTTTTAAAGTTAGGACAATCCTGCCATTTAATGTCTCATTTACCTAACCACTTGTCATTTGGCTTCTTCCAAATTTTCTTCTTCCTCTATAACAATTATTTTAGGCTAGTGATAATCATTCATATCTTCAACTTTTTTTAGTAACTTAATAAGCAAAAACCACATAAGCCTCCATATAAAACAAACCAATCTCAACTAATAAGATCTTATCATAAAAGATTATCCAAAACAAACCAACCTCAACTGGTAGAATTTGATAAGAGGGAGTTGACTTGACTTTGAAATTTTTAATGATTAAGTGATTTTATATTCTTTCTCATGGTCATCACTTTTAGCCCACTTGCTTTTTGTTGCAACTTTTTATTATTATATACATTATCATAGGATGAGAATTTGCACCTCAACCATTCTTTGTGGCATTTGATATGGACACCAAGTATGTTAATGTGCTTCACCTCAGCTTTGAGGACATCGATGATGTTATCCAGAGAGTCCATACGGATAAAGCCAAAGACTATGCAATTGGTGTCAGTGGCAATGCAAGCCCCGCCTGCCATGCTCGACAAAACCTTCGACAAAACCTTTCACATCCCTCGAGGCTTTTACTCGTTTAAGGTGATTTTATAGAAAGGAAAAAAAATATTTTTAAGAAGGCTAAAAATAGTTTATGGGACAGATTGTTTTTCCATTTGGCTCTTTTATTTGGTCTTTTTCTTGTGAAGTTTTACAATAATCTCTCTCAACTTCTCAACAAACTCTTCGTTGAATAAATTATCCTAAAAACTAGTTGCCAAAATACCTGCATAATTTTCTCTGCGATATATATGTATAGGCGTTGTCTAACGAGCCGGAGTACTGTATTCTAAAAAATTTATAAAGTAATTTGTTGAGTGCAAGTGGGCTCTTCACAAAGGCAGGCAAGAAATTGTTTTTTTAAGGCTTCAACTCTCCAAATATATCACCACTTCTCTATATGTTGGTACAAATCCATATATGCACATTAACAACTAGAGCAAATCGGAAACAATTATTGCATTAATTTTATTGTAGGTAGCGTGACTGTGGCGCCTTTTGATGTGAATGAATGACGTAAGTACGGATTCGCTAATCAAAGTACTTTGTTGTTCCAGAAAATGGTGTAGATCGAAGGTGACTAAACCCACGGAATTGTGTTTATCTGGAATGTAACATAATTTAATTGTATGTACTACATTACATGCATGATTAAAATTTGAATGTAACATAATTTAATTTTATGTACATACATTTGACCGTTGCCTGGCATGCATTACATGCATACTTAAAATTTGAATTCTACTGTTTTTAAAAAGCTTAAATCATGTCCTCATCTAGCTGGTGACGACTATTAAATTCAAACCACATGCCAAATTTGGCAAAATTCGGATATTGGTCGATTCGTTCGATTCGACCAAATTATCCTAAAAATTCTATTCGTTTCCAGATATTGGTTTCTCTTTTGTCTGAATATTAAAAAATCTAGTTTTTAGTGAGAATTTTTGAAGGTTTTTTAGGTGGATTTTTTCAGTGTAATCTCTTTAAAATCCAGTAGGAATTTATTGAAAACAGGGGTTTGATAGATAATTTTACACAATAAAAGTGTTTTAAAAGTTCTTTAGGGTGCTAAATCCATATGTACAATCAAAAAACCAATTTAAATAACAAAAATAAAGATTTTACCTCAAATTTTATCACCAGAATTCTCTCACTGGAAACTTTAAAAATTAGCACTAAAAACAACTCCTTAAAAAAACATGAGTGGATTACTCGAATATGGGTCGATTCGTTCGATTCTGCCAAATCATCCTAAAATTTCTATTTGTTTCCAGAAATTGGTTTCTCTTTTGTCCAAAGATTAAAAAATAGTGGATTGCGGGAGCAGTGAGCAAGGTAGCCCAAAGCGACCAGCACTTTTACTCTCAGTCTAGATAAAGTAAATTTTGAAAATAAAATTTTAAAATATATTAACCAGTATTGATAAATTTTAAATCAAATTACTTTAGTATTGTATTTTATTTGAATTAAAATTTAAGCCCATTTGTGTAAAAATTGTCGTGAGATGAAAAGATGATTTTATGTGGTGATATTCTGTCACTTACATTCAATTAAAAACTTACCACCCTAAAAACAAAAACAAAAAAAAATTATACATAAATATATATTTTTATTTCTTTACTTACAAATATCATATTAACATGTAGAACTCATTTAACATAATTACATGTCAGATCCCCTTTTTAAATGTTACCATACATCCGATTTGCAAATAAATGACATTGGCCACACATGCAAATAATTTGATTCACAATATCAACAAGGCGGTACCCTGACATGCTATGCGTTAGATTCGAGAGTATACACAAGAGCTGTGCACTTCTATGACTTGGAAAAGGTAAGAATGTTCATATTTGACACCTGTGTACACCATTGCACACGTATCTAATCCTACTCAGCTCGGATTTATTGTTTTAATTTTGTTCATTGGAAAACTCTGCTCCACATAATGTGTCCTTCAGTTCTTTTTAATAATGAGGTTTTCGTTAATGGTTTTGTTTTTTTACGAGAAGCTTCACATGGCTTCGTCTCCCCCTTTTCGTGACCCTTTAATCAATAGCATTTACTTCCAGCTGTAATGGCTAATCCGCCCTAGTACAGTTGTCATGATTTGCCTCGAATGCCTCATTCCTTCCGAGGGTTTTTCACTTTGGCGCTCTCTGTTAGTCATTTGGTGCTCTTTGTTTTTCATTTGGAACCTGACCATGGTGGGATGGTGTTGCCGGATGAACTGCAAGCCAAGTGGTTTGATTTTTCTTGTGTAATCGGCGTTCAATCAACCAGACTTCGTCAGGGTGCAGACTCCGCCCATACTTCCTTAAAACAGGTCGGAGCACCTCGGCTGTACTCGCTTCACTTGGCTATACATTTTAGTTTTCCTTGTTTTTTCTTCTTAGTTCCTCGTTTTCATTATTTTTGTTTAGAGTAACGCCGAAAGGCTCCGTTGAATTTTTTTTTTGTTCCAGGAGTCCGAGCGGACGTTGCTCTTTACATCACTCGAGACCTAGTCCAAGTTGGGAAGGAAACCTGCTCGACTTCGCTGCAGAGGTAAGTCTCCACAAAGGCTACCTCCGCCGTTTTTTTTTAAGGTTTATTTACAGTTAAAACCCCTACGCTCGACTAACAATGTTTTTCCCTCCTCTGTTCCACGACCTACAGGAACGGTCGTGACTGAGTAGCACTCTACAGGTATGAGAAATTTTGTCGTGGTTAATTTAATGCTAACTAAAGGATACCATTCATAACTGTTACCTTATGGGTCTGCAAATGTTTGTATCTAAGATGCTTTCTTTTCCCCTTTGCTCGCAGGTATAGATTCTACCCCTTGGCTTGCTTCCTTTGGTACAGCTAGGTCTACAACACCACAGCTAACATTTCACCCCGCTCTACAGGTACATATCAATTTCGAGGGACAAAACCCTCATCTAGCTTCTCCGTCGAGGCCTCGTGGTTTTCGACTTTTGGTTAAATAATAATGTTTGGGGTCTATATACCCACTCTGGGATTTTTCTGTTGCTATCATTCTCAAATATTCATAGAACAAAAGTTTATGTAGTTTGGTATTATGTTCATAGGGTTTACCCGAGGGTTTTAAATACGGGGTTTACTCTTCCCCTGGCACATATTATACATAGAGGCACTGAGTATAAAATCGGCCTGCGGTTTACTATTCTTTTTAAGAAAAGTTAACTCATACAAATGTGTAATTGATAAGTTATTCGTACCGCAAATCAGATGAATGTTTTGTAACCTGTATTGCAATGAATGGGTTAGATTTTTCCATCTCTTTAAGCTTTTCTTTCTATGTGCCAATCTGTCATTTGTCTGGTTTACTAGCAGTACTATTGTCGCATTGCCCAGGTTGTCTGTTTCTCGCTCTTCTGTCCCTCAGCTAGGTTTTGCCTGGTTTCCTACCAATGTATAGCTATACCCCTACCTCCGGGTATTGTGATTCTGAAAGGGAAATGCCGAGCATACACTGCTGCCAATCTGTGTTTCTTTTGTTTTTGTTTTTCCATAAGGGTTTGTCTACCCCTAATTGAATAATCTAGATATGTTTTCTATGAATTTTCTCTGTTACATATGTGTTTATGAAGAGCCATCCTTAATTCTGGGTTGTACTGCTCTACAGTTTTGCTAAAAGGAGACAACCCCTGGACTTCTATGCATGTCTTTTTTTTATTATTCTTAATTCGCATGATATAGAATAAAGAACACTGTAATTAGCAGTATATATGAAATTTCTTTTCAGATTTTCTTATCCTAAATTAACACAGAAAGAGGTAATCCCCATAACTCCGAGATCACCTTCTACTTAATCATAACAAAACAAAACTTAAATACATTTGAGGAAAAAAAAAATAAACAGTGCTCATTCCACTTGCTAAACTGTGTTCAATTTGTTCAAAAATAATTTGGCACCTAAGTACTTTAGATTCACAATATTACTTATCTGTATCATCAGAAGTTCAAGTTGTTGTCCACCCAACCTTCAAGGGAGGCTATTACGTCCTCCACTTGCCCCCTAGCTCCAGAATCTGGACGGTGCCACGGGTTAACAGTGGAATAATCCTGCTGTGACCTCTGGATGGCCAATCCAGTCACCAACAGACAATCTGGTTTTTCATAAGAGTTTCAAAAGCTATTTTCAACTGGTCCTCCACCAGCTCTAGAAAATACTTCACCCTCTCCCAGAATTCACAGAACCCCCACTCCTCTCCTAGGATTCAAGTTTATCCTCAGAGGAGTGGGTAACTGTTTTTCCCCCACTGTTCCCAACCACCTCCTATTCTTAGAAACTTTTACCAACAGCTTAATACATTTTCCTTTCCATTAACTAATCCTCCTATTTTAATGATTTCATCAAAATTATTATTATTTTTTTTTTTTTTTTTTAATCTACAATAGAGTTTCAAGTCTTTTAACCAGAAAGTAAAAATAACAATTGTCTTTAACTAGTACATACTAGTTAACTCTAATAAAGTTGTCACATCTTCCCCCCCTCGAAGTGACACCGTCCTCGGTGTCTCAGCCCAGTTCTGTGAAGAGCTTCGGGTAAGCTTCCCGCATAAATTTTTCGTCCTCCCAAGTAGCTTCATCCGATTCTAAGTGCTTCCACTGCACTTTCACCTGGATGATTGCTCGTTTGCAGAGTTCAATTTCCCTTCTATCAAGTATGCGTTGCGGCTCGACCAGAAACTCTCCATCCGATTCTACCTAAAAAGCAAAGTGTTTCCAAGTCAGTATGTTTAATTTTTCAGAACTGTAAGTTAGGATTTCCTATTTCTTTTCCTACCTGAATATTTTTCCAATGAATTACATGTTTTTCCTCATGCACATATATCTTCAGCAAGGACACATGGAACACATTGTGTACTTGAATATGACTGGGTAAGGCCAGTCTGTAAGCTACTAGTCCCACCCTTTCCTATATCTGGAAAGGTCCACAATACTGGGGAGCCAATTTGGCACAGGAATTCCATCTCATGGTACTCCTCTTGGGCTTAATTCTTACATATACGTGATCCCCTACTGCAAATTCACGATAAGACCTTTTCTTGTCTGCGTGCATATTCTGTCTATCCTGTGCAGCCTTCAGATTTTGTCTTATTCTTTTTACTTCAGCTTCCATATCAGCCAACATTTCAGGTCCCAATAATAATTTTGTTTCAGGACTGCTCCAGTTTATAGGCGTATGACATTGCCTACCATATAACGCCTCAGAGGGACTCATCTTCAGGGACTCCTGATATCCATTGTTATAGGAAAACTCAACCAGGTGAAAATAATCCTCCCACTTGGTTGGCTACTGCATCACATACATGCGCAGCATGTCTTCCAGGATTTGGTTTACCCGCTCTGTCTGCCCATCGATCTGAGGGTGATAGGCAGTACTGAAGTGTATCTGGGTTCCAAGACCAGAAAACAAATTTTTCTAGAATGTAGATGTAAACTTAATGTCCTGATCCGAAATCAAAGTCTTAGGTATGCCATGCAACCTAAAGATTTCTTTCATAAATATATCTGCAACCTGTACTGTCTTGTATGTAGATTGTACAGGTATGAAATGGGAAGATTTTCTTAATCTGCCCACCACCACCATGATTGAATCATTCTGCCTCTTTGTTCGTGGTAAACCTGTGATGAAATCTAAAGAGATAACCTCCCACTTCCATTCCGAAATGGGTATGGGCTGCAGTAATCCTGCAGGATGCTGATGCTCCACCTTAACCTGCTGACATTCCAAAATTTACTTAGATACTCTGCAATATTCTTACGCATGCTTGGCTAATAATATACCTTTCGTATTGCAGTGAGCATCTTTTGGTATCCTGGATGGCCAGCGTAATTACTGCGGTGGAACTCATTCAGGATTAATTCCTTAAGCCCCGCGCGATTACGCACATATATTCTTCCACGAAAGATCAACATCTGATCTTCGTTCTTCCCCAATTCTGAGGTCTTGCCTTGCTTCCAATCATCCTCCATTTGCTGCCACGAGAATTTATATTCAGGGTCTTTCTGTGCGTCTTCCTTTAACTGCTCCGATAGTTGACTTTCTATTTGACCGAAATACATTGCATAAATTCCATGCAATTTTCTGCTCAATGCATCTGCAACTCGGTTTTCTTTTCCCTTAACATGTTGTATATCCATATGAAATTCACTCAGGAAGGCATTCCATCTTGCCTGCCTAGAATTTAAATCTACTTGCTTAAAATAATTAGTCAAGCTGCTACGGTCTGTTTTAAGCACAAATCTTTTACCCAGCAGATAATGCCGCCATACTCGGAGGGCATGCACTACTGCTGTAAGCTCCAAGTCATAAGCAGAATATTTATGTTCATGTCTTTCAGCTTCCTCGACTCGTAGGCTATCACTTTACCTTCTTGAGTTAATATCGCTCCAACTCCTTCTTTGCTTGCATCTATGCAAACCTCATAGTCTTTTCCGGGGTAAGCTACTTTCAGTACTGGTGCTGTAGTTAAGAGTTGTTTCAGCTTTTCGAAGTTGTTTTAACATTCATTCATCCATTTGAAAGGCTTGCCTTTCTTCTGTAAGGAGGTAATAGGGAAAGCAATTTTTGAGAACCCTTCTATAAACCTTCTATAATAACCAGCTAGACCCATAAATGATCTAATGTCCGCTACATTCTGAGGTACCCGCCATTCCATAATAGTTTTGATCTTTTCGAGATCAACAGCTATTCCTTCAGCTGATATAACATGTCCCAAGTATTGGATTTCTGTTTTAAAGAAATCACACTTGCTAAACTTGGCATAAAGTTGATGCTTCCGCAACATTTTCAGAACTATTCTCAAATGTTCCATGTGTTCTTCCTCACTTTTCGAATAAATCAGCATGTCATCTATAAAAATCAATACAAATTTATCCAAAAACTGATGAAAAATACCATTCATCAAACTCATAAAGGTTGATGGTGCGTTCGTCAATCCAAAGGGTAGCACCACAAATTCATAATGCCCATATCGAGTGCGGAATGTTGTTTTGCAGATATTTGAATCTTTAATCCGAATCTGATGGTATCCAGATCTTAGGTCTATCTTAGAGAACACCTTAGCCCCTCTCACCTGATCGAATAAATCATCGATTCTTGGTAAAGGGTATTTATTCTTAACAGTCAGCTTATTGAGCTGTCGGTAGTCCATACACATGCGTAAGGTTCCATCCTTTTTCTTAACAAAAAGGACTGGTGCTCCCCATGGAGACACACTTGGGAAAATATACCCTTGATCTAGCAGTTCTTGTAATTGTATCTTCAACTCTATTAATTCTGGTACACTCATTCTATAAGGAGCTCTTGACACCGGAGAAGCTCCTGGCAGCAATTCAATGGTGAAGTCTATATCCCTTTTGGGTGGAAACCTAGGAATATTTTCTGGAAATACATCCAGGAATTCCTGTACTACTAGAATATCCTCCATTACTGGAGCCTTGTCCTTGGAGTCTGCATAACCTACTTGAATTGCGTACAACTGACATCCTTTTCTGATACACTTGCCCATTTGTGATGTTGTTATTGGGCATAGTTGTACAGACTTCTTAATTCCTTGAATCTCATTATGCGTGCCATCTTGCATTCTGAAATAAATCATCTTTTCTTTGCAGTCTACTAGGGTCCAGTGTCTTTCTAGCCAGTCCATTCCCAGTAATACATCATAAGACCCCAATGGTAAAATGTTTAAATCTGCTGGTAACTGTTGTTCTGCCACTTCTAGTATGCAATTAGGAATCTTTGCGGTTACTCTGCGTTTGGCCTCGGTAGCTAATTGAACTAACCAGGAGTTATTAAATTTCTGTTCTTTTAATTTTCATAATTCCACTATTTTAGGACTTACATAACTTAAACTTTCTCCAGGATCTATTAAAATTGAAACAGGTTTAGTTAGTATAGTACCTTCCAGTTCAATCATTGTGGGCTGAAAATCAGCCTGTCAGTCCTCCAAGGCTGCATTTATACGAGGTATATTTCACGCCACGTCCCCCACTGTAGACACCTCTTGCAAATTTTCTACAGCTTCATTTTTGTTCTGTTGGGGACAGTTTTTGTAATAATGAACCTCCCCATAGCCCCACCATTGTAGGGGAGGTTTTGAAACCTGTCCCTGATCTGGCTTACTGGATGCTTCTGTGGGTTTCTCCTCCGCTGGCCATTTAATTCTTTGGTGATTTTTTCCAAACTTCTTGATGATAGCATTCTGTGTCGAGCCTTTAAAGTTTCTACTCTTACTACTTTTAAAAGTGGAGTTATGTTTCTGATTTTTCCTTGGCGGCCAGCTTTTTCCTCCTTCGCCCTTGGTCTTGTTCTGCTGATAGCACATTCGTGCTTTACGGATAGCCTCATCCATGGTCTGCGGATTAACAAACTCTATCCGCTCCCTCATATGGGAAAGTAAACTACTTAAGAACCTCTGCACCTTGGCTTTTTCCTCCCGGAGATAAGGAACGTACCATAGCAGGGAAGTAAATTTTGTAACATACTCATCCATGGTCATTTTTCCCAATCGAAGATCATGGAACTCCTTAGCTTTGTCATCATAAAATCTTTCTGTTAAGTATTTTTCCTTAAAGTATTGCTGGAACAGTTCCCATGTGATATCCCAATCATCAATGCTGCGTACATTTTTCACCTCCTCCCACCAGAGGGTGGCTTTCTCTCGTAACTGGTATATAGCCAATCTGGCTTTTATATTGTTGCTATACTCATATACCTGAAAGTACTTTTTTATATTGATTAACCAAACTTCAGCCACCTCTTCTGCCTCACCATCAAATTTTGGTGGCTTAATCTTACGAAATTCCCCTTGCAGTTCAACTCTCTGTTTCTTATGATCTTGTTGGTCGGACAAATTGCCCGACTCTGCCTCATTATAATTTCGGTTTTTGCTCTTTTGGGAGGGGCTCTTTTCAGTTCTGCCAGTAGTGTCATTTCTGGTTTGTTGTTCTTCTTGTTCCGTTGATAACTCCTTTTCTGCATGGGGATGTCCCATTTCCTGATTTTGTTTATCGGATAAATTTTTTAGAATCTTTCTTGATCCTGTAACAACCTCTCATTGTCTCTCCGGACTCTTATCATTTCTTCTTGTAGTTGTTGTACTGTATTCAGCAAGAATGCGGTTTGTTGCTGTTGTTCCTCAAGCAATCGACTCGTCTTTTGGTGTTGTTCCATGGTTAATTGAACCCACATTTCTGGATTCATAGCTGTTTGGTCTTGAGTTTCCTCTGGTTGTGACCGAGATGCTGTAACTTCCCTCATTTCACTTGCTTCTTCTCAGTGCACTAATCACATACACAGCTTCACTGTTAGTAGACCCTTAAGATCCCAGTGCAGCAACCGGCTCTCATACCACTTGTCACTTACATCTCAATTAAAAACTTACCACCATAAAAAAAATTTAAAAAAAAAAAAAAAAAAACAATTAATTAATTTATACATATATATCTTTTTTTATTTCTTTACTTACAAATATCATATTAACATGTCGAACTCATTTAACATAATTACATCTCAGATCCCCTTTTTAAATGTTACCATACATCCGATTTGCAAATAAATTACATTGGATGCACATGCAAATAATTTGATTCACAATATCAACAAGGTGGTACCCTGACATGTTGTGCGTTAGATTCGAGAGCATACACAAGAGTTGTGCACTTCTATGACTTGGCAAAGGTAAGAGTGTTCGTATTTGACACCTATGTACACCATTGCACACGTATCTAATCCTACTCAGCTCGGATTTATTTTTTTAATTTTGTTCATTGGAAAACTCTGCTCCACATAATGTGTCCTTCAGTTCTTTTTAATAATGAGGTTTTCGTTAATGGTTTTGTTTTTTTACGAGAAGCTCCACATGGCTTCGTCTCCACCTTTCCGTGACCCTTTAATCAATAGAATTTACTTCCGGCTGTAATGGCTAATCTTCCCTATTACAGTTGTCATGATTTGCCTCGGATGCCTCATTCCTTCTGAGGGTTTGTCACTTTGGCGCTCTCTGTTAGTCATTTGGCACTCTCTGTTTGTCATTTGGAACCCGACCATGGTGGGATGGCGTTTCCGGATGAACTACAAGCCAAGTGGTTTGATTTTTCTTATGTAATCGGCGTTCAATCAACCAGAATTCGTCAGGTTGCAGACTCTGCCCAGACTTCCTTAAAACAGTTTGGAGCACCTCGGCTGTACTCGCTTCACTTGGCTATACATTTCAGTTTTCCTTGTTTTTTCTTCTTAGTTCCTCGTTTTCATTATTTTTGTTTAGAGTAACGTCGAAAGGCTCCATTGAATTTTTTTTTGTTCCAGAAGTCCGAGTAGACATTGCTCTTTACATCACTCAAGACCTACTCCAAGTCGGGAAGGAATCCTGCTTGACTTTGCTGCAAAGGTAGGTAAGTCTCCACAAAGGCTACCTCCGCCGTTTTTTTTTTAAGTTTTATTTACAGTTAAAACCCCTACCCTCGACTAACATCGTTTTTCCCTCCTCTGTACCACGACCTACAGGAACGATCGTGACTGATTAGCACTCTACAAGTATGAGAAATTCTGTCATGGTTAAGTTAATGCTAATTAAAGGATACCATTCTTAACTGTTACCTTACGGGTCTGCAAATGTTTGTATCTAAGATGCTTTCTTTTCCCCTTTGCTTATAGGTATAGATTCTACCCCTCGGCTTGCTTCCTTTGGTACGGCTGGGTCTACAACACCACAGCTAACATTTCGCCCCGCTCTACAGATACATATCAATTTCGAGGGACAAAACCCTCATCCAGCTTCTCCGTCAAGGCCTCATGGTTTTTGACTTCTGGTTAAATAATAATGTTTGGGGTCTGTATACTCGCTCTGGGATTTTTCTGTTGCTACCGTTCTCGAATATTCATAAAAAATATTGTTATAGAAAAATATTCTCGAATGGATTTTCTATAGTTGTGATAAAAAATACACTAAAGGTCATAAGTGTGCTGAGAAGAAATTATTTTACATAGATTGTGAAGAGGAAGAAGAAAATGAACAAGAAGAGGATATACACCAGGAACCAGCCCCAGAAGAGGAATAAATGAATCCAACCATATCATGTAATGCACTGGCAGGAATTACCACTCCTCAAACTCTCAAGATAAAAGGACAAATCAACAAGAGAAAGGTAATAGTGTTGATTGATTCAGGTAGCACCCATAATTTTATTCATTGTAAGGTAGCCAAGGAATTAAATTGTTTCCTATACCCAGCACCAGAATGCCAAGTGATGGTTGCAAATGGAGGAACTATAAATTTCTCCAGGAAATGCCATAATATCAAGCTAACCATGGGGGAATATGTATTGAAGATTCCAATGCTTTCCATTCCTATGGGAGGTGCTGATGTTGTACTAGGAGTACAATGGTTACAATCTTTGGGGACGGTAGCTTTTAATTTTCAAGTGTTGGCAATATGATGCAATGAGTTGTCCTTGATGGAAACCTACTTGATGAAGTTGTCCTTGATGGAAACTGACTTGCTGAGTTGTCTTTGGATAGAAAATTATGTATTAGAGATGTAAGAATGATGTATCTACAGTTCAGTTCAGATGTGACAGAGAAAATAATTCCAGTAAATTCCGAAGAAATGATAAATATAATATGTCACAATGTATACGCGAGTTTTTAAAGGCCAAGTCGTGTATGCACGCGGATAAGTACGTCCCAAGTCGCGTATGCCCTTTTGCGCTCCAAAATTATAATACCAAGGGGAATTACCATGGTTTTGGCACACAGTATTGAGCGCTGTATGGTTTATTTGATTTCGTCCAAGAATACCATCGGAAGTTGTGTGGTTTTGGCTCATGGTATTGGTAAAGGCTAAAACTATATAAGGAGAAGAGGATCATAGTGCAAGGTGTGCATGTGTAAGGGTTGTTGATGAATAAATTCCTCTAAGGAATATCTGCATGGTTGAAATCTGTTCTTAATTGATAGATCTGAATCTATGATGCACCTATGGATATGATGAAGGTTCAAGATCTCTAGATCTAGAAATGATGAATCTCTAGGATGATCTGAAAAAGAAATGATGAAGACCTGGCGCAAGTTTGATGAAGAAATTGAAGAAATCTGGGTAAGTTTATAGACCTGGTCTGTTCTGCAAAATTTATCTTTTACAGATCTATACGCTAGTTTGTCTCGGTAAAAGAGCGTATATACGCGGGTTCGCTTCATTAAAAGCGCGCATGGAAGTTAGGGTTTCTAAAGCTTATTTATAGATATTACTTCTGTGATTTCTATTTTCTCTCTGCTGTCGGTCAATGAAGTCTACTTGAAGTTTTGGGTTGATTGAATATGGAGTATGCTGCTGATTTGATAATGAAAAAATCTAATCAATGAGTGAGAAAACATAGTTAAATTTGACTGACTGTCTAAAGGTTCTGCATTGCTGAGAAGGTGTCTAACTGAAAGCCTCAGATCTGAATCTGATATTGATCACATTCTGAAAATCAGTATTCTCAGAAGTATACGCAGGTTGATACGAAGAAAAGCGCGTATACACGCAGCTTCGGTGAATAGAAGTGGCATACGCATTTCATGTTATGAAAAACAATATGCACAGAGGCATACGCAGGTTGGTGAGCAGGAAAGCGCGTATACACGTGGCTTCAGTGAATAAAAGTAGCGCATGCTATTTGAATTAATGAATGTTCAGGGTTGAGTTTGTATCTGCATATCTATTCTGAAGTCTGGGTTATTTCTGATATTCTGGTTATAGTGGTCTCACTGTTCTGTTTGAAGTATTGGGAAAAATATGTTTGTTGATGTTAAGTGAAGGGTTGTGTTGAAGCTGTTTGATCCAGTATGAAAATTGATGAAACGTGGTCTATAGTGGGTCTGAAGGTTGAAGCCTTTAGTATGGCAGTATAAGCTTTCAGCCAGTAGAAGCTGGTGTTGAAATAAAGGGGTTGAAGCTCCCTTCCAGGAGAGGTTGGTAAACAAGATCAGGGGGTTGGAGCTCCCTTCCAGTTGTAGCTGGAAAACAAGAGAAGGTTGCAGCCTTATGCAGGTAGAAGCCTGCGTACTGATATAAGTCTGCATCAGTACAATTTTGTAAAAGGTTTTCTATATAATAAAGATTGAAGACAGAGACGACAGCAGCGGTGGTTTTCTCTCGATTTGGGTTTCCACCTTAAATCCTGGTGTTCATGTGTGTGATGCTTCATATTGTTGTTTACTGCTCATAACTTCTGATTATCTAGCCTTATTCATAACTGATAAATTTGTTTAAAAGACTGATTCTCTAAATATGAAATATAAATCAGTATACGCTAGTTTCCTTCTATATTTCCGCGTGCATATGCTAGTTCAGTTCATAAAAACCGCGTATGGAAATTTGCTCAAAGAAAAAGTAAAAATTTTTCAGTCAACTCTAAATACTGATTCACCCCCCCTCTCTGTATTTTTCCCAACAATTGGAATCAGAGCAGGTCCTTCTGAAAAAGCTTAGCCGCTAGAAGGAAGATCAAACAAGATGAGCAATCAAGATGGAATAACATCTATCAGGCCTCCGCTCTTCAACGGAAAAAAATTAATCTTCTGGAAAACAAGGATGAGATCCTATCTTCAGTCTCTGGGAGCAAATGTATGGGCTATTGTTGAAGGAGGATATCAATATCCAGCCGCAACACCAATAGATCCGATGGAAAGAAAGAATTATGAAACAAATGCAAAGGCAATCAATGCTCTATTGGGAAGTCTAACTGAATCAGAATTTTTCAAAGTCATTCAGCTGGATACAGCAAAGGCAATATGGGAAAAAATCATTCTAAGTTATGAAGGTGATGCAAAGGTAAAAAGTGCTAAACTCCAAACTCTCATAATTCAATATGAGAATCTAAAAATGCATAATGAGGAGAGCATTGCCAATTTATTTTTACGTCTTGATGATATTGTAAATCATATGAGAAATCTAGGAGAAACAATAACCAAATCTACTTTGGTTGAGAAAGTTTTAAGATCACTAACGGAAAAATTTGAGTCAAAATTTTCTGCTCTTGAAGAAAAGCAGGATCTTCAAAATCTTACTGTGGTTCAACTTCATGGCATACTAACTGCATGCGAAATGAGAAGAGGAGGACCATCTGAAGTCAAAGAATCCGTCTTTCGAGCTTCCACAAAAGGAAAATAAGTACAAGAGACAGAAGGATCAGGGTACATCTCAGAAGAAGATGAGGTAAATTTTGTAAAGAAACTCCAACTTGGCACAGGACAGTTCATAGGTAAGCTTCCTTTCAAATGTTTTACTTGTGGAAGAGTTGGTCATTATGCTGCTAAGTGTCCTCATAAAGAAACACATGAAAAAGGGAAGGAAGTAGCAAGAATAAATAATAATCGGTTTAGCACTAGAAAAAGTTACTATACTCATGAAGACAGTGATGGGTTATCTGACAGTGAGGAAGAATGTGAACAAGATCTTAGACTTCTCATGGCATTTGAAAAAGAATCCAGAGAAGAAAAATATACTTTTATGGATGCTTTAGAGGACAATGATTTTCTTGATGAATTCAATCAACTCAAAAAATGCTTAGAAGAAAGTAAAATATGCATAGAAGAAAGTAAAATATCCATAGAAACTCTGAAAAATCAGCTTGAAGAAAAGGAGAAACACAATGAGAAATTAGAATGTGAAATAGTAAGTCTAAGAAAAGAAATTGAGAAAGTGAAGACTTTGAATCTTATATTTGCTAAACGATCTGAAACCTTAGATGAGATTATCAAGGTACAATGGTCTCCTCTTATAAAGACAGGTCTTGGATATATCAGAGAATCTTCTCAGGCTTCAACACCAAATTATCTAAAAGCAGCTATAGCTAGTATACAACATTCTACCACTCAGCAAGGGAATAAAGAATCTTTACAGGTAAAGCATGACCATCTCAATTCAAAGAACACTAACAGGAATACCTTTCAAAGAAACACCAATCAACAGGTAAATTCAAGTAGAAGATTTCATGATCGCAGAAATTTATTCTTCAATGGACAATGTTTCTCATGTCACAATTTTGGTCATAAAGTTGTTCAATGTGTTGCATATAAAACCATCATGACAAGAGAAGCAAGAAATAAAAGGATGGATATTGAACCAAAGAAGAACACCTATAACAACTTTTCTCCTCTTCAAAATGAAGTTTAATGTGCTTATTGCAATAACTTTGGCCATGAAGAATCTGAATGCAGGAGCAAAGTCCAGCCAAAAGAGCAGTTTCCTTCAAGCTCCAAAGTGTGGAAAAAGAAGGAATTACAGGTTGAAAATTGTGGTATAGCTTTATTTGCAGAAGGTGAAGAAAATCAATGGTACATTGATAGTGGATGCTCAAAACATATGACAGGTGACAAAAACAAACTTCTTGCATATAGTGCTCTAGAAAAGGAAAATAATGTTACATTTGGAAATGATACTCCTACTGTCATTAAGGGAAAAGGATCTGTTTTTCTAAAAGAAAAGGTGAAAGCTAATAATGTCATGTATGTGGATGGATTAAAGCATAACCTGTTAAGTGTAATTCAAATGTGTGATCAAGGAACTGAAGTTGTATTTAGTTCAAAAGAATGTGTGGTACGTGATCTTGATACAGGTAAAGCAATTATAAAAGGAAAAAGAACTCCAAGCAACCTGTATGTATTGAAGAACTGCAAAGAACAATGTTACTTGAGTAAATCTTCAGAAAAATGGCTATGGCATAGAAGGTTGGGGCATCTGAGCTTCTCTCAAATCAACAAATCAAGCAGACTTAAAGTTGTTCGTGATCTTCCCAATATTACTCTACCTGAAAGTATCATATGCAAATCTTGCCAATTCGGTAAGAAAACCAGAGTGCAATTTAATGCCAAGGAAGGATCATCAAGTAATCCTATTGAACTCATTCATACTGACATGTGTGGACCTGTGAGGAAAAAGTCACCACGTGGTGAACAATACTATATCTTATTTATCGATGATTTCTCTAGAATGTGTTGGATTGGGTTGATTAAACACAAAGATGAAGCATTTGAGAAATTTCAGATCTTCAAAGCACTGGTTGAAAATGAATTAGATCTAAAAATCAAGTGTCTTAGATCT
Source organism: Pinus albicaulis (assembly GCA_034641835.2). NCBI lineage: Eukaryota > Viridiplantae > Streptophyta > Pinopsida > Pinales > Pinaceae > Pinus > Pinus albicaulis. Next base: position 860,625,129 of record CM076581.1, read on the forward strand.
GATCGAGGAGGAGAATATACATCAGATGAATTCCTTGAATTTTGTGAACATCATGGCATAAAAAGACAGTTTTCTATAGCTGGCACTCCACAACAAAATGGCGTAGTAGAAAGAATGAATAGAACAATTCAACAAATGGCTAGAGCTATGCTTGATGATTCCGGAACACCTGACACATTTTGGGGAGAAGCAACACATACAACGGTAAATATTCTTAACAAGGCACATGTTCGTGTAAATAGTGATAAAACTCCATATGAACTCTGGTATGGTAATCCTCCCACTGTGAAGCATTTTAGAGTTTTTGGAAGCAAATGCTTTATCAAAAATAATGATGAAAAATTTGGCAAGTTTGAACCCAGAGCAGATGAAGGAATACTTCTTGGTTACTCCTCTAGGAGTAGAGCATATAAATGTTACAATAAAAGACTTCGAAAGATTGTTGAATGTATTGATGTTGTTATTGATGAGTCTCATGCAGCTCCAAAAGAAGAAAAACAAACAACAGATGAAGACGAAGATGACACATATCCTTCTACATCAAATAGAAATGATATAGGCAGTGAACCCAATGAAGAACCCGGAGATGATTTATCTGAAAAAGCTCCATCCAGATATGTTCAAAAGAATCACCCAGAATCTCAAATTTTGGGAGAAAAGGAATCAGGTGTACAAACAAGAAGGACTCTTGTGGGATCTTCTAGCTATCTGGCATTTCTATCCACTATTGAACCACATAATGTTGGATTCAAGCCATGAATGAAGAGCTTGATCAAATTGAAAAGAATCACACTTGGGAATTAGTACCAAGACCTCATGACAAAAATGTCATTGGAACTAAATGGATATTCAAAAACAGGTTAAATGAGAATGGAGATGTTATAAGAAATAAAGCTAGACTTGTTTGCAAGGGGTATGCTCAACAAGAAGGTATAGACTTTGAAGAAACTTTTGCTCCTGTAGCCAGACTTGAAGCCATAAGAATGTTTCTTTCTTTTTCAAGCTTCCAACAAATCAAAGTTTATCAAATGGATGTTAAATCTGCTTTTCTCAATGGTGATCTAGAAGAAGAAGTTTATATAGAACAACTAGAAGGATTCATTTTGGGAAATGATGAAAAACTTGTTTGTAAACTTAAAAAGGCTCTATATGGTCTCAAACAAGCTCCAAGGGCATGGTATTATCGTCTTGACAAATATCTTCATCAACAAGGATTTTTGAAGGGGTCTGCTGATAGCAACTTATACACAAAAACTGAAAATGATAAACTATTGATTGTGGTTTTATATGTTGATGATATCATTTTTGGAAGTAATGAAGAATCTATGAGTCAGAAATTTGCTTCTGTTATGCAGCAAGAATTTGAAATGTCTTTACTTGGGGAACTAAAATTCTTTCTTGGCTTGCAAGTGCAACGAGCAATAGATGGCATATTCTTATCACAAGAAAAATATCTTAAGAAAATTCTGAAGAAGTATGGCATGGAAGAATGCAAACCTGTAAGTACACCAATGATAACCGGATGTAATCTCAGTTCTCATGATGATTCTCCCACGGTGAATCAACTAGAATACAGATCAATGATAGGAAGCCTACTTTATCTCACTGGGACTAGACCGGACATTATGCATGCAGTTGGGATTGTTGGATGATTCCAAGCTAATCCAAAAGAGTCTCACCTTCAGGCTGTCAAAAGAATATTCAAATATCTACAAGGAACTCAAGACTTTGGACTATGGTATCCAAAGAATGATGATCTCACTCTTCATGCTTACACTGATGCAGATTGGGCTGGAAATGTTGATGATCAGAAAAGCACTAGTGGTGGTGCATTCTATATGGGGCCCCAGTTAGTATCTTGGTTCAGCAAGAAGCAAATCTCTATTGCCTTATCTACAACAGAAGAAGAATATGTGGTTGCCGCATCATGTTGCACTCAACTTCTTTGGATGATGCAAACCTTACAAGACATTCAAATCAAATGTTCACCTCCTATCTCCATTATGTGTGATAATACAATTGCCATCAGTATCTCAAAGAATCTTGTTATGCATTCCAAGACTAAGAACATTCCCATCAAGTATCACTTCTTACATGAACAAGTGCTTGAACAAAAGGTGAAGTTGGAGTATGTTCCCTCCAAATAACAAGCTGCTGATATATTTAACAAAACTTTACCCAGGGAAGCGTTTGAATATCTCATAAAAAAGCTGGGAGTTGTCTCTGCCTCTCATAAGAACAGATCTGCTTAAATTCAGAAGATTAAATTGGATACGCGGATTTCTTGAAGGACAGTCGTGTATATACGCGAGTTTATACACAGAAAATCGCGTATGGGTGTTTGCTGACAAATTTTTTTTTGGGTCAGCATTCTTCAGCACAGTTGTGGTGCTGTTGGGTATCTCTGGTGATTTTCTAGCTCTCAGACTTCTGTTTCATTCTCTAATGCCTCTAATGAATATGCCTTGATGATTTGCTGTTCAGGATGCACATGCTAAGGGGGGGCATTGGTCATGTGGAAAGGATGCATTGTTGGCATTCTATTTATTTGTTGTATTCTGATCTCATGCTTGAGAATATTTGATCTTGATTGTATAAGTCATTTCTGTAATTTGATGAAAAAGGTCATGTTGAGATCTATGATGTAAAATTGTAATATTCAGTAATGTAAGGACCTGTTCAAATTTGTAAACCCACTTGGTTGGGTACTTGAGTCACATATGTAAATCCACTTGGTTGGATCATTGATGTAAGTATGAGTCCTTGGTGATAGGAAGTTCATAGAGTCATGTACTTCATTGAAAAATTATGTTTGAAGATGTAGCATGATCTCAGGGGGAGCATGGTATTGTCGGTACAAAGGATCTTGATCTACCCTTTTCCCTTGATGTCAAAGGGGGAGAATGTTGTTGCTGAATGTATTTCTAGTCATGGTTGCCATCAAGTCCAAAGGGGGAGATTGTTGGCAATATGATGCAATGAGTTGTCCTTGATGGCAATCTACTTGATGAAGTTGTCCTTGATGGAAACTGACTTGCTGAGTTGTCTTTGGATAGAAAACTATGTATTACAGATGTAAGAATGATGTATCTACAGTTTAGTTCAGATGTGACAGAGAAAAGAATTCCAGTAAATGCCAGAGAAATAATAAATATAATATGTCACAATGTATACGCGAGTTTTTAAAGGCCAAGTTGCGTATGCACGCGGATAAGTACGTCCCAAGTCGCGTATGCCCTTTTGCGCTCCAAAATTATAATACCAAGGGGCATTACCATGGTTTTGGCACATAGTGTTGAGCGTTGTATGGTTTATTTGATTCCGTCTAAGAATACCATCGGAAGTTGTGTGATTTTGGCTCATGGTATTGGTAAAGGCTAAACTATATAAGGAGAAGAGGATCATAGTGTAATGTGTGCATGTGTAAGGGTTGTTGATGAATAAATTCCTCTAAGGAATATCTGCATGGTTAAACTCTGTTCTTAATTGATAGATCTGAATCTATGATGCACCTATGGATATGATGAAGGTTCAAGATCTCTAGATCTAGAAATGATGAATCTCTAGGATGATCTGCAAAAGAAATGATGAAGACCTGGCACAATTCTGATGAAGAAATTGAAGAAATCTGGGTAAGTTTATAGATCTGGTCTATTCTACAAAATTTATCTTTACAGATCTATATGCTAGTTTGTCTCGGTAAAAGCGCGTATATACGCGGGTTCGCTTCATTAAAAGCGCGTATGGAAGTTAGGGTTTCTGAAGCTTATTTACAGATATTACTTCTGTGATTTCTGTTTTCTCTCTACTGTCGGTCAATGAAGTCTACTTGAAGTTCTGGGCTGATTGAATATGGAGTATGCTGCTGATTTGATAATGAACAAATATAATCAATGAGTGAGAAAACATGGTTAAATCTGACTGACTTTCTAAAGGTTTTGCATTGTTGAGAAGGTGTCTAACTAAAAGCCTTAGATCTGAATCTGAGATTGATCACATTCTAAAAATCAGTATTCTCAGAAGTATACACAGGTTGATATGAAGAAAAGCGCATATACATGCAAATTTGGTGAATAGAAGTGGCGTATGCATTTCATGTTATGAAAAACAATATGCACAGAGGCATACGCAGGTTGGTGAGCAGGAAAGTGCATATACACGCGGCTTCACTGAATAAAAGTAGCGTATGCTATTTGAATTAATGAATGTTTAGGGATGAGTTTGTATCTGCATATCTATTCTGAAGTCTGGGTTATTTTTGATATTCTGGTTACAGTGGTCTCACTATTCTGTTTGAAGTATTGGGCAAAATATGTTTGTTGATGTTAAGTGAAGGGTTGTGTTGAAGCTGTTTGATCCAGTATGAAAATTGATGAAACGTAGTCTGCAGTGGGTCTGAAGGTTGAAGCCTTTAGTATGGAAGTAGAAGCTTTCAGCCAGTAGAAGCTGGTGTTGAAATCAGGGGGTTGAAGCTCCCTTCCAGGAGAGGCTGGTAAACGAGATCAGGGGGTTGGAGCTCCCTTCCAGTTGTAGCTAGAAAACGAGAGAAGGTTGCAACCTTCTACAGGTAGAAGCCTGCATACTGGTATAAGTCCGCATCAGTACAATGTTGTAAAAGGTTTTCTATATAATAAAGATTGAAGACAGAAATGACAGCACCGGTGGTTTTCTCCCGATTTGGGTTTCCACCTTAAATCTTGGTGTTCATGTGTGTGATGCTTTATACTATTGTTTACTGCTCATAACTTCTGATTATCTAGCCTTATTCATAACTGATAAATCTGTTTAAAAGACTGATTCTCTAAATCTGAAAGATAAATCAGTATACGCTAGTTTCCTTCTATATTTCCGCATGCATACGCTAGTTCAGTTCATAAAAACCGTGTATGGAAATCTGCTCAAAGAAAAAGTAAAAAGTTTTTAGTTGGATCTAAATACCGATTCACCCCCCCTCTCAGTATTTTTCCAACATATAATACCTGTTTTTTTCTTGTTATGGACAAGATATTGCCAAGGTCTGATGTTTGGTTTGGGAATTACAAACTGAGCTTCTGCATTTGCATGTGAATATGCTCTTAAACTAGGAACTAAATGGTTATCAACCTCAACTTTATATTCTTGTTGATGTTGATGGAAGTATATCTCAATGTTATAAGAAAAAACAAGTTTAGAATGATGACTCCACTATTGTAATTCTTCTTACTAAAGTTGAGACTCTAACTGCAAAAAGTGAATCTTTTCCTACGCATTATGTAGACATAATTAATGTCTGAAATATTTTCCTTGCTGATGTTTACCATCTCATCTATAGTGGAAGTATTAGAGTACTTAACAACTCTAATATATCATCAAGTTTGTCCATTTTCAAAGAGTTTAATTTTGTGGATTCAAATGTACTCCCAAAACCAAATAAATGGGTGCTCACTTTGCCAATAGTTACACCATGGCAAAATGAAGAGTTAGAGTATTAACATAACTTGGAGAAGGGCTATTAGTAACACTAAATGTAACTGTATTAAAAATACTGGATAATAGTGTGTTGTTTCCCTTCAGAAACAATGTATTACAACAAAGACCACAAAATATAAAATCAAAATTTATATCTTTTTTTTGTTGGGTATGTGTTATATTCTTTCCATGACTAATCAAGCATGGGGGACAATAGCCCCCCCTTTGCGCTGGGTGCAATGGGGGGATCACAGGGGGGGCAGTAGCCCCCCCTGTCGGTGTCCGGGGTAGTGCCTCGATGGAATTTTTTTGGTCCTTAATTTTCGGTGGGCGGTCCGTGCCCATGGTTTTGTGCATGGTTTTGCACATGGTTTTGGGGTACGATGGTTTTCGGCCCCTGGTATTTTTGTAGATCCGATCAAGGGAACTACAGTTATGTTCTAATCTAGGGTTAATGGATTAGGGTTTATGTATGCTTCAGCAGGTATATATATGTGTTGTAACACTAAAAGGAATATAATGAAAAATCAAGCTGGTCGTCCCGATTTGGGATCCAGGGGAAAATCTCTGTGTTTATATGTTTTATGTTTTATGCTCTCGCTATTGTTTATTTTTTGTTATAAGATTCATGTTTAGATATTTTCTTTTTAGGGTTAAAACCAACATTTTTTCAAAGTCAAAGCATGTAATATCAAGATCGTGCAACTTTGGCAATCACTAGGCAAAGAAGAAGTTCAAAAGCTTCAAACCAAGGTCCTCAAATTAGAACAATCACATGTTTTGTTGGTTGGCCTTTTATTTGTCCAGGTGTTCGGGCCCAAAAAATTTATAACTTAAATGTTGTATTCCATGATTTAAATGTCAATTCATATCATAATCCAATGCACATATACACAACTAACATATATAAATAAACATACCAATCACGAGCATTGAAGAGCATGAACCAGCATACAGACTTAGTGACGATTAAAATGATTACTGGCAAGACTTTAAGATTTCAATCAACACCCAATGTAAGTCTAATTTTGATAGTATTCAACCAGAAATTGAATGCAATGCAATGAGCGTTGTCCCTATTCATTGGTTTGTTGGCTTTTTTGTAGAGGAAGCTTCGTGGTAGAAAATCGATGTTCACAATAAGCAATGGAATGAAGTAAGTAGGGTAGATTTCTTGACTCTGTCAATGTTTATTTCGTCCAGTTTCACTAGAAAAGGAAGACATCAAATTGTTTTCATAAAAGTATAAGACATCAACATTGTGTGTAGTAGCATCACCAAATCCATAACATGGTATTAGATTTCCAAACATTAAAGGAGATAAAGTACATAGAATGATTGAAATAGATTTTTTATATGCCCATTGAAAGAATGTCTACCTTTAGGACGTTTGTATTCTATATTTTTCATGTTGTCTGCAACCTGGGGTTTTTTGCTCCATGTAATATCTATTACAAACTAGTGGATATATTTTCTTGGGTTGTATTTCCATGTCAACATGATACTTGATCCAGGTGGATATTTGTGGCCACCTACCTATTCCACTTGGACTCCCACCATTGTTTCTTTTAGTTTTTTAGTTTCCTTAATTATAGCACAATTTACTATTTTTAGTAGTTTTTCGGGTCCTGAACTTCCAGAGTCATTTTAAGGCCCTAAACGGTTTTTTTTGGGAAACCTGGGAGCAACATCAAATCTCCTTCGATGATTCTCACTCAAATTTTTTATTCCTCAAATAGATCTTTCTAACGAGGTATTTAGCGCATCAAAAAAAGATCATATGCCAAAGATACATCCCTAGGAAGTTGATGTACCAATTTACCCAAACAGGGCTGATAGTTTTGTCGTTTCATCTCTTAGGGTTAGGTATTTGGATGTTTATGTTTTTCCATTGTTCCTCAATAATAATTAGGCCTTAGAACCTCATTGTAACATAGTTCAGAGGCTTGTACCTACCACATATCTTCTCAGAGAAATGCTACTAGTGCCCTAGCTAATTTATTTCCATTCTGTCTGTAAGCATATTTTAGTTATTTGTTATTAATGAAATGAAGTTTTATTTCCATTGCATCTCTGCTTTTGTTTGTATTTTTTTATTTCATTGAGTTTCTGCATAAATCTGGATTAGTGGTATCAGAGCAGTATGCTCTTTCATTGTTTTTCTTTACATGTCCCCAACAAGGTCAAGGTATAAGGACTTAGGGCTCGATTTGGATGAACCCTAGCAAGATCAACCTCGCAAACCCCTACGACCTCTCATGGTGGAAGACAAGAAAGATGAGAGAGAAAGATATCCTATCAAAATATTTCTCGAGGACGTCCTCGAAGAACAGAGGAATGCGATGATGGATAACTTTCCCCACATCCTTCAATGACTTCCCACCGATGGCACATCTACATCCAACAACTACTCTGGAGGCACCACTCCTTTCAAGGTACAAGTCAACTTCTAAATTACTGTTGGGTCTATTTACTATTGCAAATTAACGCAAGTATTTAATATCAATCTGGGTTGGTGAACTTAAAAGCATCCCCAAAGTATATGGGTTTCAATCACAGTCAAATTTAGAAGATAGATTTATTGATGGTTAGTGAAATGCATATTAAAAATATAAAAACTAATTTAATTAATTTATAAACAATGAATTAAGATATATGGAATAATAATCAAGAGGCTCTAGCTTTATAGATCTCGGTTGTCCTTAATTACTAGTTTCACACATCGTTAATACCATTGTGAAAACATGAAAGCAGGAAATCTAATACTAAACAATAGGTTAAGATATATGGAATAATAATCAAGAGGCTCTAACTTTAGAGATCCTGGTTGTCCTTAATTACTGGTTGCATACATCGTTAACACTATTGTGAAATCATGAAAGTAGGAAATCTAACTTCTAAACAATGGATTAAGACATATGGAATAATAATCAAGAGGCTCTAGCTTTAGAGATCCTAGCTGTCCTTAATTACTGGTTGCATACATCGTTAATACCATTGTGAAAACATGAAAGCAGGAAATCTAATACTAAACAATGGTTAAGATATATGGAATAATAATCAAGAGGCTCTAACTTTAGAGATCTTGGTTGTCCTTAATTACTGGTTGCATTATATCATTAACACTATTTTGAAATCATGAAAGTAGGAAATCTAACTTCTAAACAATGGATTAAGACATATGGAATAATAATCAAGAGGCTCTAGCTTTAGAGATCCTGGTTTTCCTTAATTAATGGTTGCATACATCGTTAATACCATTGTGAAAACATGAAAGCAAGAAATAGTAAATCTAAGTAAACTAGTTCACAAATTACAGCTATGAAAACTAAGAAGTGCACTTAGCTCGGTGTGGGAGCCCTTCCACCCTTGCCTTGCGCACTGAAAGTAAACTCAGCTACTTAAGACTTAAAGAAATCAATCAGCATGTAGCAGCATCAAAATATGGTAGAACAGATCCTCTATTATGTCTTCAAGTCTCAAAGATAATAATAATAAGTCATACAAGTTCCAATGTCAAAGCCTTCAAAGTGTGAGGCTTAAATAGAGGAAATGTCTAACAAAATAATCTAAAATGTATCAAGTAATCATAAATATCTCTATCCTATCATATCAATTCGAATCCATCTATCCCATCCATCATAATCTGGAAGAATCCCATAAAATAAGAGTGTTGACCTAGTTTCTAGGGATCCTCCATAAAGACTGGTCCTATTTGACTGCCTTTGACTGAGCATATTAAAGCTAAATATGAATATACCAACAAGTGTACTATTACTCCTAGTTCCTGAGCTTTCTATAAAAATATCCAGCTTGACCCCAAGTTTCCTACAAATATGCAAACCATCATGCTATTACGGTAATTTCTACTGTTGTCTAAAATTTCACTTAAATTTCAATTTTCACAAAAAAATCTAATAATTGAAAAACATAAATTAAATGCCTATATATTCATATTTAGGTCTATTTGAGGTGAATATGATGGTAAATGGATGGATAATTTAGCAAAATAAGATGTATTCCTTAAGCAAAAGGAGATAAAAAACAAGGCCCAACATCTCCCCCACACTGAAGATCAAGCATGTCCTCATGCTTGTTGTTTCCTCTTCAAACTTCTGAGTCCTGATGTTGATCCTATCCCTGATCCTGTAAACTCATGCTGTGATGTGTGAAAAATAAAATCCATGTCCTTACCATGTTATTCTATATAGATGGAATTTTTTACTTTCTGCTTCTCATACTTAGCTTTCGAGGAGTTTTTCTTCTGAAGCCACTTGAAAGCCTATGTGTAAAGAAGATTGTTTTTGTTTTTCATTTTCTCCATATCTTCACTAATTTTCTCATTCTCTTTAACTGGATTTTCATTGGTTAGTTTCTAATTTTCATTCTCTTCTTTCAAGTGTCTTTCCATGATCTTGCTTATTTCTAAGTTTTCAGTAAGCTCTTTGACTCTGAAAAGATTTTGATCCTCCTCTTTTAAATCTTTAGAAACTAAAAATTCTCAAAGCATGAATCTTTATCTAAAGCATCCTCATAAACTTGTTTTTCCAATCTTTCAAGAATTTCAGTGGCTTGTTTCCTAATAGGAGAAGTTTCCAGGATTTGGACCTCTGGTTCTACTGAATGTTTTCCCTTTTGCCTCCTAGGAATAGTCACAAAAGATGTTTCTTTTTCTAATATCATTTCTCCCTATTGTTTCTTTGATCTTGTAGATGGATAAAGAGATGTATGCATGATATTTATTGTTTCTTCTATGGGTTTAATTTTTTTTTCCACAATGTGTTCAATAAACCCATTTTCTATTAGGAAATATTCCCAAACTATCCCATTAATATTCAATTGATGATCTACAAGAATTTTAATGAGTCCCTAGTGAATGAATTGAACTTCTTTTGTTTTGGCTTCTGATTGAATGCTTTCAATCATTTTCATCAAACTCCCGTGGAAGAAATATGGTAGATTTATCCTTATATCTCCCTTTATGTGTTGTAATATCCTTACATGGTAAAGATGTACAACACTGAATCTGGTATCACAAGTGAAGTACTTCTGAATTATTAACACCAATTCAGCCCATGGTTCATTAAACCATTCCCTCGGAATACCTTTTGACCTGTCAAAGGAGCCTTTCCTATTTTTTTCTAAGAAGAATGTCCACCCTTTGTCTCTAAAATGCAAACCTTTATGATATAACTCTCCTGAAAATGATAAATCTAGTGCTTTAGAAATATATTCAGGACTTAAAGAGATATGCATATTTCCCACCATGGTTTCATTCTATGTGAAGTTATTTATAAATTCTTTTGTCACTCTCTCATTATGGCCTCTAAATTTTTGTAAAAACCCTATCAACCCTGACTTATACAGTTTCTCCACAGTCTCCCTACTCCGATGTTCTGTTTGAAAATTCTTTGGCTCTACTCTGGAATCCATTTTTTCTAAAAACTATTTAATGTGACCATCCCTTGTCATTAATTTCATTTTGAAAATAAAAATTAAACACTGAGTATAACTATGGTAGTAGGCTTACCTTACTATTTCACTGTTTTTGAAAACCAACCAATTCTCTATCTCTTTTCTTTTGAAGAATGTACTCTTACTGTAATTAAACAAAAATAATTTGATAGTAAATGTTACAAGAAAACATAATTTATGTTTCTAATGTTACATCTTCTACTAATTCTCTGTTTTCTCTTTAAAAATCAGTGTTTGTTTTGCAAATAATTGGAAGGTATTCTCTTAAAAAATCCTTTGTTTTTCAAATAAAATGAACTGTGTAAAAAAAATTGAAATTTTTTAATACACAGTAGTTTTTCACTCCTTATTTCATACAAAAATTCTCCAAAACACTGTATTCAAATTCATTGTACATTTATCAAAATAAACTTCAATCATTTGCATCAAAAATTTATTGAAAATTGTCTTACTCCATTTCTTCCTCAATTCTGTCTTCTGTCAAAACACATCTATCTATTCTCCATTTGCTTTGTATGTTGTGTTCTAGATTTGTAGACTGAGTATGTTTTTAAAACAAATCTATAACTTAACGAACAATTTTCTCATGCATTCGAATTGTAGTTCCACTTCTCTGTTTTTTATTTGAATTAAAACACCGCAGAGGAGGATGTGTTGACCTTACCTTCTTCTATGCACTTGTTTCTTTATGACTTCTCTCTGATCTGGTGGTTTTCTTCAGTTGAACTAGGGTTTTCAAATCCATAACAAATCTATTAAAATCTTCTCTTTTACAAACTCATTCAAAAGAAAATTTGTGATTGACTGATGGTAGAGAATTTGTAAAACTTGTCAACACATTTTTAAATTGGTTGGATGCGATATTTTTTACATGACAGGCTTGCATTTCGAAATAAATTCACTCCCTTTTAACTCAGAGCTTGACTGATTTATAAAATCCTAAAATTCATTAAAAAAATCAGATATTATCTCACTTCAGAAAATTCTACTTTCTATTGAATGGCACCGTCCGATTTTCCTTTGCTTACTATATATTTTGCTTCTCCTTTTTACGTTTTCTCCTCTCGACCTTCACAACTTATCTCTCCTTTACGTTTTTCATAGTGGTTGCATACACTAGGAAGTGCTTGAATACGCACTCCTTTTTCTCTCTGAGGCTTCTAATCGCGATGATGGTGACAATATTTCTCAAGTATTGTTCTCTGTGTTTAAAAATGGCCAAAATGGCTTCCTGCAGGAGCATAAATGGCTTACAACAAAGCAGAAATGGTTTTTGCAGAGATGGAATGAGTTGTTTTGTTTTACACAACGTTTTGTTTTTAAATTTCCTACCCGCTCACTAATACTTTGACCATCTGATGGCAACGAAACTGAAAGTTGACCCCCCTAAGGAGAGTTGATCTCTTCTCGTGGCTCTGTCAGCAACCTCTTGTAAATAACATGGTTCACCTCCACGTGGTCTTCTTTCTTTTTCTTGGGATTTTTTATTTATCAATTTCAGAGAAAATTGATAAATAAATACATTCAGCAACTTTAGAAAATCCAACTATATCAGCCCTTATAACTCCACGATAATTCCAATATAAAGCAGGCGCCAACGCGGATTTAACTATATGGTAAATTTAAATATATTCTGAAATTTTATTTTACCAACGAACCTTAGAAATAAGGTTACAACCCTTCGCACTTAATATGTTCCAGGCCCCACCTCCATGACCAATAGCCCAATCAAATGAACGCCCATACCCTAGATTATCGTTCGATCATCTCCTGACCATAGCCATCGTCCAATGGCAGCCCTCCAGACCGATGGTGTCCGGCGATATCACTCGTTTTCCTTATAAAAAATTTAATGTGCGATGGCATGAGGGAAAAGCAATTTTGGTCTTCCGTCCTGGGCCACGTGTCGAAGACTCTATGGAATCACTCACGATTGGAGAAAACTGCTTGCTCCAAAAAAGTGATGCAATATGGGCAACCCGAGTTTTCTAATCCACTCGTGATTTTTGCGTATAGTGATTAACCAAGGTTCATGTCAGGGTTTGCGTTATCCTTCATATTTCTTAACTCAGGTTCGCAACTCGGGTTTATTTCAATAGAGTTGGTCTGATAATTCGGAGGGGAATTTCATAGTAATACAGACAGAGGACTGCGTTGGAATTTAATTCGCAGAGTTTATCCAAACCATTCAGGGGAACCAATAGACATAGAAATGTGGAATTATACAACCAACACATTCAACGATTCCACGCAGAACTAGTGTACAATCGCCTCACAATTAAACAATTTCTTCACGGGTAAGGGTTCGAGACAATTCGATGGCCAATGAGCATTGAAATCATTTAACTGGAAACAATTGTTAACACACAACATTTCTATTGCATAAATCTCTCTTTTACTCCTCCCCTCTTCCTCTCTTTATACATCTGAGGAATACAAATTATATACATTACAATGCGTCCCTTGGGTTCCTCTGTGACGACCGTTTTAGAAAATCAAAAGCCTAATTACAATAATTCAACTAATTGAAACATGACAGATGGACTAACTGAACTATTCGACTTCTACAACTCTGACTAATCTAAATGATACAGTCACCTGAGGTATTGACACCTAGCTGTTACAATTTAGATGATTTCGAACCCCCCTAGCCACAACATGTGGAAAAAACCTCTTACATTACTGGATAGTGTCTAATGCCCCTGCATCAGACTCCCAAGGGAAATTTTCTTCATGGGCTCATGACCATGAGCTCTTCCACTGATCTGCCTATCTTCTGCAACATTCTTTCAGTCATACAAGTAGCATCTTCCTCTGGCTTATCCTTTCATTTGATTAAGTACTGAAATTACTCTTGTCCTCTGGTATTCCTGAACACTTTTTTGTCCAATATCTTCTCTGGTTGCAATGGTTGTGCTGGAGGTAGCTGTTCTTTCCACTCAATCTACTCCTTGTGTGCTGATCTTTCTTCTGCACTATCATCTTCATACTTGTACAAATCTGCAAAATTAAAAATGGGAGATATTCCAACATCAGGTGGCAATTCAATCTCATAAGAATTTGCAGAAAACTGTCTAAGTATGTTGCATGGCCCAATCTTTTTGAACTTCAGTTTATTATACTGCTTCTTTGGGAATCTCTCCTTTCTCAAGTGTGCCAAAACCAAATCTCCTACTTCAAAATGAACTTCTTTTCTGCTCAAGTCTGCTCTGCCTTTATATTTGATGCTACTGCCTTGTAGTTGTTGTTTCACTTGTTCATCTATGGCCTAGATCTCAGAAGCAAATTCCTCACCATCAACATTTCTCAGTTCTCCCTTTCCGAGGTTTCTTAACTCTGATATTCCTCTGGGGTACATTCCATAAACAATATGGAATGGGCTTTGCCCTATTCTTCTATTTGGTGAGTCATTATATGCATATTCTGCCTAGGGAAAAATATGGTCCCACTGCTTGGGATTCTCTCCTGCAAGACTTCTCAACAAATTTCCCAGGCTCCTATTCACCGCCTCAGTTTTTCCATCAGTCTGGGGATGATAAGCTGAGATAAAACTCAGTTTGGTACCAATTTTCTTCCACAGTGTCCTCCAAAAATGACCCACAAATCTGGTGTCTCTGTCTGAAGCAATACTCTTGGGCAACCCATGCAATCTAACAACTTCTTTGAAAAACAAGTTAGCAACATGGGTGGCATCACTAGTTTTATAACATGCAATAAAATGAGCCATTTTAGAGAATCTGTCCACTATAACAAAGACTGCATCATTCCCTCTCTGAGTCTTAGGAAATCCTAGAACAAAATCCATACTCACCATGTCCCAAGGCCTGTCTGGAATAGGCAAGGGAGTGTACAAACCTGCATTCTGGCTCCTTCCTTTAGCATATTGACAGATCTTGTAATTTTCCACAAACTTATCTACTTCTGCTCTCATCTTGGGCTAGTAATAGAAGTGACTTAGCTACTTATAAGTTTTATCAGTACCAAAGTGTCCAGCAAGTCCACCACTATGCTTCTCCTTGATCAAATTTTCTCTCATGGAACAATTTGGTACACACAGTTGGTTTCTTCTAAATAGTAAGTCCTCCAGCAAGAAATAATCCAGCCACTGGCTTCTATCTGTTAAAACAGGATTACAACATGCCTCAAATGCTTCCTTAAAATATGAATCTGCTTTGTACAATTCTTTGACAAAATCAAATCCTACAACTTCAAATTTAGTTTCTTGAACGAGCATGTGCCTCCTACTCAAAGCATCAACTACTTTATTCGCTTGGCCACTTATATGTTTCAAAAAAAAATTAAAACCTTGGAGATACTCAACCCATTTAGCATGCTTATGCTTCAACTTGGGCTGCTGTACAATATACGGCAAAGCATTATTGTCATAATACAATACAAATTCCCTGGACATCAAATAATGTCTCCACTTTTTTAGTGCCTGAACAATTGCATAGAATTCCTTCTCATAAGAGGAATAATTTCTCCTGGTGTCATTCAGATTTTCACTGAAATAGGCTACAGGCCTATCATCCTGACTCAACACAGCTCCAATGGCTTCCCCACGGGCATCACACTTTACTTGAAACGGTTTAGTAAAATTAGGCAAAATCAAAACATGCTTCTCAGTTATCTTTTGCTTCAAAAGTTTAAAATTTCTTTCTGCTTCAGCAGTCCACTTAAATGGCTATTTTCTCTTCTTTATTGTCTCAATTATGGGTGCATTGATCTTACTGAAGTTTCTTATAAACTTTCTGTAAAAACTAGCAAGTCCATGGAAACTTCTTACCTCAAAAACATTCCTGGGTGAAGGCCACTCCACAATTGCCTTAACCTTTTCTGGGTCCATCTTCAATCCTTCTGCAGAAAAAACAAAACCTAAATACACCAACTCTTTCTTCATGAATGAGCATTTCTTTAAATTTATCAGCAGTTTCTCTTGGCGCAGCTTCTTCAAGACATAATTAAGATGCCTCAAATGTTCTTCTTTAGTTTTGCTGAAAACTAATATATCATCCAGATACACTATCACAAACTTACCAATGAATTCTTTCAACACTTCATTCATAAGTATCATGAAAGTGCTAGGTTCATTTGACAACCCAAAAGGCATTACCATCCATTCATACAGTCCTTCATTTGTTTTAAAGGCAATTTTCCACTCATCACCCTCTCTTATTCTAATCTGATGGTATCCACTTTTCAAATCTAGCTTTGAAAAATATTTAGCACCACTCAAACAGTCCATCAAATCCTGAATTCTGGGCAAAGGGAATCTGTACCTGATGGTGATCTTATTGATTGCTCTGGAATTAGTACACATTCTCCAGCCCCCATCTTTCTTTGGGCTCAATACTGCTGGTACTGCACATGGACTCAAACTTTCTCTGATCAGTCCCTTGTCCACCAATTCCTGTACTTGTCTCTTGATTTCCTCATTTTCTTTGGGAGTCATTCTGTAGGCTGCCTTATTTGGCAGATTTGAAATAGGGATAAAATCTCTCTGATGGCTGATATTTCTCACAGGTGGTAGCTCATCAGGTAAATCATCCACAACAATGTCACAGTAATTGTCTAACATCTCTTGGATTTCTACTGGAAAATCAGAAATCTTTGTAGAAGTAAGAGCTACCCTAGGTTTTCAAACTAAAGAAAAACTTACCTCTTCTTCTTCTATCTGCTGCAGGTATTCCTTCCCGCTCAGCAACAAGGTCTTTGGATCAATCATCCTCCTAGATGGCTCTCCTTCTTCCATGGGTATCAATGTATGATGTACCCCATCTTTGAAGAACTTGTAAGTGTTCTTCTTGCCATCATGCACTGCTGCTCTGTCAAACTGCCAAGGCCTACCCAGAAGTATATGACACACATCCATGGGCATTACATCACACAGGACCTTATATTTGTATTTTCCCATTTGCAGCTCTATCTCACACTGTTCTTTTACAACCAGCGGGTGCCCTTTATGCAGCCAGGACACCCTGTAGGGAGTTGGATGCTCCCTTGTCTTTAGCTTCAAATTTTCTAACACCTCAGTGGAAACCAGATTGTCTGTGCTGCCACTATCAATGACTAGTTGGCAGCATTTCCCTTGGATTTTGCATATGATCCTAAACAAATTCTTCCTTTGTGCAAGCTCAGTGACCTCTTTGGCTTACTTCAATAGGACCTTATTTACCACCAAGGACTCTCCCTTCTCTGGTAGGATTTCTTCTTCAATTTCTGCCTCTTCTCCAGCCTGGGCAACAATAGCATTTCTTGGACCAACACCCACATTCTCTGGACACTCATAGTGCTTATGTCCCACTTGTTGACATCTATAACACCTCAACTCTCTATCTCTACTCCTGTCTCTGCCTCCTCTTCCTTTCCCTCTGTAAGAACCCCTTCTACCCCTTGCATCATCATCTGTAGATGCATTCTTAGGTGAGCTACTATTAACTCCATCCCTGGGTGTAGTAGGCTTTCCTCTACCACCCTGACTTCCCTTTCCATGGAAAGTACCTCTCTTCTTAGCAGACTGCTTCCTCAGGAGTTTCTCCTCTGCTTTCAAGGCCATCTGGTAGGCTTCTTATATTGTCTTAGGAGATAGAAGACCAATCTCATCTTGGATCTCCAGTTTGAGACCATTCACATATCTGGCAGTCTTCTCCGGTGTGTCCTGGAATTGCCCAGCTCTTATGCTTACTCTGTAGAATTCCTCTATGTATTATTTTACTGTCAGCAACCTCTATCTCAGGTTCTACATTTTCCTATACAATGTCAGCTGATAATCACTAGGAAAGAATTTACCTTTTAATTTAGCCATCATTCTGGTCCAGCTTTTGATAGGTTGCTTGCCAACTCTCCTCCTTTTTGTCTGCACTCCATCCCACCAAAGTGCAGCATGTCCCTTCAGCTTTGTCACTGCAAAATTGACCCTCTTATATTTGCTTATTTCTTCATAGTCGAAACACTTATTCATTTCATTGATCCAGTCTACTAGCTCTTCTGGATTCAGTCCCCTTGCATAACTCGACACTTCAATTCTGGGCCTAACTACAGACCCCAAAATAGTTCTGAGGAGCCTCATGTTAGGAGGAATCTCAACATTTTCTTCCGCTTCTTCTGTTTCAGGTTCACTGATGTCTTTAGGATCTCTGGGCTGTCGTCGCTCCATGGCATCCATTCTGGCCTCGACCCTCTGCAACATCCCCAACACCTCTGCGTTGGAAATAGGTCTCCTTCTACCAGCACCTCTACCAACTTGGATCGCCATGTTATCTCTCAGCAAAACAAATCAAAAACAACAGCTCTAATACCACAATTGACGGCAACAAAACTGAAAGTCGGCCCCCCTAAGGAGAGTTGATCTCTTCTCGTGGCTCTGTCAGCAACCTCTTGTAAATAACTTGGTTCACCTCCACGTGGTCTTCTTTCTTTTTCTTGGGATTTTTTATTTTTCAATTTCAGAGAAAATTGATAAATAAATACATTCAGCAACTTTAGAAAATCCAACTATATCAGCCCTTATAACTCCGCGATAATTCCAATATAAAGTAGGTGCCAACTCGGATTTAACTATATGGTAAAGTTAAATATATTCTGAACTTTTATTTTACCACCGAACCTTAGAACTAAGGTTACAACCCTTTGCACTTAATATGTTCTGGGCCCCACCTCCATGACCAATAGCCCAATCAAATGAATGCTCATACCTTAGATTATCGTTCGATCATCTCCCGACCATAGCCACCTTCTGATGGCATTCCTCCATATCGACAGTGTCCGGCGATATCGCTCGGCTTCCTTATATGAACTTTAACATGCAATGGCATGAGGGAAAAGTGGTTTTGGTCTTCCATCCTGGGCCACATGTTGAAGACTCTATGGAATCGCTCACGATTGGAGAAAACCACTTGCTCCAGAAAAGCGGTGCGATATGGGCAACCCGGGTTTGCTAATCCACTCATGAATTTTTGCATACAATGATTAACTAAGTTTCACGTTGGGGTTTTCATTATCCTTCGTATGCCTTAACTCAGGTTCGCAACTCGGGTTTATTTCAATAGAGTTGGTCCGATAATTCGGAGGGGAATTTCATAGTAATATAGACAGAGGATTGCGTTGGAATTTAATTCGCAGAGTTTATCCAAACTGTTCTGGGGAATCAATAGACATAGAAATGCAGAATTATAAAACTGCCACATTCAACGATTCCACGCAGAACCAGTGTACAATCGCCTCACAATTAAACAATTTCTTCACGAGTAAGGGTTCAAGACAATTCGATGGCCAATGAGCATTGAAATCATTTAACTGGAAACAATTGTTAAGACACAGTGTTTCTATTGCATAAATCTCTCTTTTACTCCTCCCCTCTTCCTCTCTCTATACATCCGAGGAATAAAAATTATATACATTACAAAGTGTCCCTTCGGTTCCTCTGTGAGGACCTTTTTAGAAAATCAAAAGCCTAATTGCAATAATTCAACTAACTGAAACATGACAGATGGACTAACTGAACTATTCGACTTCTACAACTCTGACTAATATAAATGATATATTCAGCTGAGGTATTGACACCTAGCTATTACAATTTAGATGATTTCGAACCCCCCTAGCCACAACATGTGGACAAAACCTCCTACATTGCTGGCTAGTGTCTAATGCCCCTGCATCACCATCCATGCATGTTCCTCTCTTTGACTGTCGTGCCTGTCCTTCTGCATTACATTCATGTTTCATATTCATAGTATGTACATCTGGCTTACCTGCAATGTTATTGTGGTCCATCATTAACCTTTGCATCCATGCGTTACATTTCTCATACGCCATCATTCCCATACTTTGCATGTATTCGTATTACATTATGATCTGTTTTGCATTACATACATGCCATTATATCTATGCATACCGCTCTTACCATTGCATTTGTAGGTTATCATTACATTCATTACTTTATATTGTGTTTCCAATTGCATTTTTGCGCTCACCATTTCATTTTGAATTGCACCATATATTTTTAAACTTTAGTTTTGAACTTTTTGATTTTTAATTTTAAAACTTGACTAATGCAATAGTCAAGCTTTTAAAATTAATTCCTTATGGAGAATGCTAACCTTTGTTTTGTGGTTTTTGTAGATCTTCTGAAAAATTCTTCTTATGGGTTCAACTTTGTGATCTCTTGTTTATCATTATTTTTATTAAGAAATACATAGGGTAGGATTTGGGTAGTGATATGAAATATTACAAATGGTAATATAGGGTTAGGGTTAGATGATATGGTAGTGATATGAAATATTTCAAATAGTAATATATGGGTAAGGTTAAATGATATGAAGAAGGTTATAAAATATGGGTAAGGAATATTAAATGTAGGTAATATTAGTGTTGAAATGTAATGTAATGTAGGTAAAAGATGCATTAACTAGTAGTTTAATTAGTTTATCAATTCTAGACTATTTTTGAAAAATATGAAAATTTAAGAGAAAAATTTTTACTCACTGTAAAAATATACCCCCTTGTTGATGTTTGATGATGATTGTCATTGTGTTTCTTTACAAAAAATCTTATTCAATCGATATACATTTGTTTTGATTTTGAATTATTGTTCAGGTCCCTTTTATGCAAGTTTATTCTTTGACATCTGCTATAATTTTCTCAGGTCCCTTCTGACGAACTTTCATAACAATATTCAGGTCCCTTCTGACACATTTAAAATTTTCAGATCCCCTTTCTGGCGTAATTTCACAATGATGTTCTATAATTGAGGATTTCATCTTGTTGCATTTAGGTCCCTACTGACATATTTGAAATTTTCAGGTCCCCTTTTTGGCGTAATTTCACAATGATGTTCCATAATTGAGGATTTCGTCTTATCGTATTCAGGTCCCATTCTGCATAAGTCAAATAATGTACAAGGTCCCTCCATGATTGTAGTTCATATTCTTCAATTCTGCTACTGAAAACTATTTTCATAATTTTTTTATTTCACACCTTCCCCCAAACTGATATTGTGACTTGTCCTCAAGTCTGAAAAATTTGGAGGGTAAATCTGTAAAATTATAAGTAGGATAAGCAGAAAACAAAAATGGAATTCAAATTGGCCAAACAAGTTGGTTTTCCAATAGGAATTCAAGTTTGTATTGTGCCAGTTCCCTTGGTTTTCACAACCAAAATTTTATTTATTTATTTGTTTATTTTTATGATTATGGATCGTCTACTGGAGTTTTGGAAAACATATTACTATGTTGTCCCAATATTTCCAAATCAGAATCCATGGA
Source organism: Pinus albicaulis (assembly GCA_034641835.2). Classification (NCBI taxonomy): domain Eukaryota; kingdom Viridiplantae; phylum Streptophyta; class Pinopsida; order Pinales; family Pinaceae; genus Pinus; species Pinus albicaulis. The sequence continues at coordinate 860,646,314 of CM076581.1, forward strand.
AATTCTTCTCAGAAAATCTTCTTTGTCTATAGGCTTATGATAATTTTTTAGCCTATGTCCATTTACCATAAATGATATAGATGATTCATTAATTGTTTTTATCTTGAACGCTCCATTATCGAAGATTTTTTCAATCGCATATGGCCCAAGCCAATGAGTTGTAAATTTGGCTTTGAAATCTTTGAATTTGGAATTGAACAAGAGTGCCCAATCTCTTTTCTTAAAGACTTTATTTTTTATAAATTGATCATGCCATTTAATCCATTGTTCTTGTACTAGATTAGTATGTTCAATTGCTTGTTGTCGAATCACATCTAATTTGTTTAGCTACATAATCCTTTCTTGTTGTGCTTGCGACCATTCCATCCCTAACTCAGCTGCTAGCTTGTATGTTTGTATTTGAAACTCATTTGGTAATATAACCCCTTTTCCATATACTAATTGATATGTATTGAAACCAATAGTATTTTTCCAAGTGATTTTATATGCCTATAATGCATCTTTCAATTTATCTAACCAGTATTTACTGTTCATGTTCACTGTTTTTGTCATAATACTTTCTAGAACTTTATTTGTATATTCCACTTGTCCATTTTCTTGAGTATGACATGGAGTGGATTTTATGTGTTTGATTTGGAAAGTATTTGTAATATCATGAACAAGTTTTGATGTAAATTGTGCATCTTGGTCAGTCACTATTTGTCTAGGAACTCCATACCTGAAAAATATTTCTTCATATAGAAAAGACGTAATTGTTTCTTCTGTTTCCCGTACTACTGCCTTGGACTCCACCCATTTAGTCACATAATTTGTACATACAAGTATGTATTTTTTCCATTGGATAGAGGATTGATTGGTCCCACAAAATCTAAAGCCCACTGTTAAAATGGTTCAATAATTACTTGTGGCTTTAATGGAATTTGATCTGATGCCACTGGTTTACCAATTCTTTGAAAACTATCACATCTTTTGACATAATTTTTGGAGTCCTTGAATATGGATGGCCAATAGTAGCTAAGCGTCATTACTTTGTATGTCGTCCTTTTCTCTGCAAAATGTCCACCATAGGATTCATCATGACAAGCTTTCAAAATTTCAATTATTTCATCCTCCCTTACACACTATCTAATAATTAAATTAGGACCAATGTAAAATAGATCTCCATTGATCTAGCTATATCTAGAAATATCTCTAATTATTATTTGTTTTTGTTTACTTGTGTAATGATATGGTAAGATATTAGATGATAAATAATTAGCTATATCTGCAAACTAAGGGGTTTTGACATTTATAGTGTAGAAATTTGAATAATTTGATGAGTTATTCACTGAGATTATCCTGATTACACACTATTTAAGCTTCATGCATAATACATAACCTCTTATACAATTGATCATTAATATGCGGAAATAGAAAGCAGTCGCATGCGCTCATTAAAACATAATCAAGCACACATATCAACACAGGATGTAATGGGGAAAGCAATAGCTGACAACCCCCAACTATATGTATAATATAATGATAGAGAACATGTAACAATACATAGCACAATACTCCTCACAAGTACTCAGTACTATCTCCCGAATTTACACACAAACTATATGAGATTTGAACAAGTCAGGGGTTCAAATCTCCTCCACAAGTCTGTCTGCCTCTACTACGCAATCCAAGTGAGTAATGAGTGAGATCCAAGTTCGAATCCCATTAGTTCAAATTGCACAATCCTCATTGGAAATATCCATCAATTGGTGTGAAAATCTCATGCACAATCATGGTCACAACTGATAGTCACACACACCCTTTCACCCACCTCTAACACTGGTCTCCATTGAACTGTCCATGCATTGCAGTTAACTGATGTGTTCATTAGTTGAATTATGAGTTAATAATTAGTGAATTAATTATTAATTAATTCACACCACTCATCACTAGTGTATTTGTCAGTTAGACTAAATACAACTAGTTCAACTAAGTTAAACAGAACACAACTCCACCAATTGTCTCATCAACTCCACCAAACTCTGCCACTTGAGTCCTAACTGAATTCAACCATGCATTAGCTCAACTAACAATTAGGAAAAGCGTATTTCCTTCTATCAGCTGCATGTGCCACATCCAAGCATCAAATTGAAGTGCTCCAAGAGGATAAGATAATGTTTATAGTCTAAATATTATTAAGGGTTAATAATATTTGACTGTTCTATTTTTAGCCCGGCAGTCTAAAAATAGAAACCGCCAAATGTCTAAAAATAGAGGTCCATCTATTTTTACCAACTCGACCAATCATCCATAAATAGCATCCTGCAACTCATAGACCATGATCCATATGTCTAAAAATAGACATAGTCTAAAAATAGACTTTGCGCCAAAAAATAGCCTGCGGGCCCACTTAGTGAAGGCGACTTCATTTCACTAAGCTCCATCATCTTGTTGCATTTTCAACACTCCCTCTCAACAAGATATGGATTATCTGCAACCCCTATCCTGCCTCTGTGGAATTCGAATTTGCTCCTGGTGAGCGCCTTCGTCAAGATGTCAGCATCCTGATCCTCCATGGGAATATATGAAAGTAACATGATTCTCCGTTGCACACAATCTCTGATATGATGGTACCTGATGTCGATGTGTTTGGATCTATCATGAAATACTAGATTAGCCGAGAGTTTAATGCAACTCTGGTTATCACAATAAATCACAGTAGGCTCCAAGTGTGACCCGAACAACCCGACCAAGATCTTCCTCATCCATATGGCCTCACATGTAGCCAAGCTTGCTGCCATATACTCAACCTATGCTGAACTAAGTGCCACGGATCTCTGCTTCCTGCTGTACCAAGAAACTCCTGTCGACCCGATACTGAAGATCCCTCCAGATGTGATCTTTCGGTCCGTTGGGCTCCCTGCCCAATATGCATCCGTGAAGCCACATAGCTTCACCTCATCCTCCTGTCTGTACCACAGACCATATCCTGATGTGCCTCTAAGATAACGAAATACATGCTTGCCTGCCTTCCAGAAGAGCTTGGTAGGCTTAACCATAACTTGCGAAAGCTGGTTAAAAGCATAGCATATATCGGGTCATGTATTGACCAGATACATAAGTGACCCCACCAACTGTCGATAAACAGTGGCATCCACTACCTCCGCTAAAGTAGCATCCTCCTTCCTCCAACCTCCAGGAAGAGGAGTATCAACAGGCTTGCAGCCATGCATGTTGAACTTCTCCAATATTTCTCGGGCATACTTACCCTGAGAAACAAACAGTCCATCACTGCGCTGCCAAATTTCCAATCCCAGGAAATAATGAAGGAGGCCCAAGTCCTTCATCTCAAACTCTCTAGCAAGATCCTCCTTGCATGAAAGTATCAACATCTCATAACCCATCAAAATCAAATCATCTACATAAAGTACAATGATCAGCAACTTACCCTCCACCACAATCTGGTACAGGTTAGGATCCGCCTCACTCTTGGATAATCCAAGTCCAGTGAAATAACTGTCTATCCGTGTGTACCAAGCATGAGGTGCTTGTTTCAGCCCATACAGCGCTCTCTTGAGCCTGCACACATGTGACTCGCTGCTGAAGATCTCGAAACCTTTAGGCTGCTCTATGTACACCTCCTCCTCAATGACTCCGTTGAGGAACGCAGTCTTCACATCCATCTGATGAATGTGCCACCCCATCTGTGCTGAGAGAGCAAGGATTGTCCGTATGGAAGAGTACCTTGCGACAGGTGCAAAGGTCTCCTCATAATCGATCCCCTCTATCTGTGAGAAACCTCGGGCAACAAATCTTGCCTTGTACTTCTCCACACTCCCGTCAACCGCCTGCTTCACTTTGTAGATCCATTGCAAACCCACCACTGATTTCCCCTCTTGTCTTGGGACAATCTCCCATGCACTGTTTTTGACAATCGAATCATACTCTTCCACCATGGCATCTACCCATGCGGGGTCCTCCACAAACTCTCTCTTGAAAGAGGATGGCTCTGGCTTCACGACACATTTGCCTCACAAGAGCCATGTATCCAAAGGTATCGATCCGCTGACCTGCCTGAGTACAATAGGGTAACCCATGATCCTTCTCTCCTGATCTGCTGCCAGCTTTCCAGAAAAGCTGTGCCTCTGGAGGTTAAGGCTTATATATGGCTTTCATATCCATGAAATTCCCTCTTGTTGGGCCTGATCTCACATCCTGAAGATCCTCCTTTAGAACTTAATAAGCTCATCATGCAGTACTCCTCTCACAACACTCTATGCTTTCTTCCTCTGAATGATGACTCTGTCACACAGCTGCACTCTAGACACTGGGCAACACCTGGTACCAAGGGGTGTAATGTAAGAAACTTCAAAACATCTAACCTCTGCCTGATCTCAAATTTTTTTCAAGACCTTCGTCACATGCAAGTAGACAGGTGAACCAAAAATCCTCAAATGGGAAATGTCAGGTCTCTTACTAGAAAACGCCTCCTCCGGTGTACTCATGCCAAGTATCTTGTGAGGACAACGGTTCTGCACATATACTGCAGTATTTCATGCCTTAGCCCACAAGTGAAGGGGTAGGCCCTGATCATGCAACATCGCCCGTGCAGCACCCACAATCGTTCTATTCTTTTGCTCAGCAACCCCGTTCTACTGTGGGTTATGGGGTACGATGAGCTCTCTCCGAATCCCTTCTGTGCTGCAAAAGTGCTTGAATTCAGCAGAGATGAATTCACCACCATTGTCGCTCCTAAGAGCCTTCACATGCTTCCCCGATTCCTTCTCAACCAGTGCCTTGAACTCACAGAAATTTGAGTATGTCTTGCTCTTCTTCTGCATGAAGAAGATCCAGCACTTCCGAGAGAAATCATCAACAAATATCACATAGTACTTGTGATTTGCTGTCAAAGATACTGAGAAAGGTCCACACACGTGTGTGTGAACTCTCTCAGGGATTGTCGTGGCATGACTATCCTTCTTGTGAAAGGTGGCTTTCACAAATTTTCCCAAGGTACACCTCTTGCACTGATCTGACTGCGCAAGAGTGCCCTTAGGAAGCCCAGTAGAAATCTGCTGCAGTATCTTCAAAGCTCCATGGTGAAGGTGGCCCAATCTCTGGTGCCACAGCTCGCCATCATCCCGGCTCACCACTCCTCACGCCTTGCATGCCATTGCTACGCAGCCATCTACTTGCAACTGATAAAGGTTCTTGACTTGAACCCGTATCTTCTGGGTCTCTCCAGTTGTCTTACTGCGCAGGAAAGCTTTTCCTTCACTGAAGACCACATCATACCCCTTGTATTCCAACATCGCCATAGAGATCAGATTCTTCATTAATCCTGGGACATGCAAAAATTCCTTCAATACGAAGGGTTTACTAGACTCCCTCTCAAAGGAAATGGTACCAATACCAGTCACACTGTATCTACCATCATCGCCCATCTCGATGTGCACTCCAAGATCTTTCTCATCTAGATCTGAAAACAGATCTCGATCTCCAGTCATGTGAAAAGACGCACCACTGTCCAAGAACCATACTGATCCCATCACACTTGAGACCAAGCATGCGATCAGCGAAAAATCCAGCTCAAACTGCGAGGCTAAGGCCTCTCCCGCTACAGATCCAGCAGCTTGCTTATTTTTCTTCTTTTGCGAACAATTTGTGGCATAATGTCTATGTTGGTGACAGTGAAAACACTTCACCTTAGACATGTCCTGCTTCTTGCCTTTCGCACCGGAATGAGAAGCTTTCTTGCTCTTCCCCTTCTTTGCTTTGGCAGCCAAAGCGCAATTTTCTTCATCGGATGCCTTTGATGAAGATCCGTCTCTGGTATTCCGCCTTATCTCCTCTTGCACAAGATCCGACCAAAGTCGCTCCCATCCTGGCAATTTCTCCCGACCATTGACAGAATCCTGATAGGCATGCCAACTCTTCGAAAGACCAAGGAGAGCCAAGCTCACCAGTTCCTCATCATCGACAGTCACCCCCACACTTCCCAGCTCATCCCTGCATTGGATGAACTTCGTGAGGTACTTCGGCATACTGTCGCCTTTCTCCATCTTTATATGTCTGAGTTTATCCTTGAGCGCCAATTTCCTCTGGTCGCTTTTGCTTTGGAATAAATCTGTCAACGCTTTCCACATCAATTATGCAGAATATTTTCCATGCATGTTGGATACAATGTGATCCTTCATGCCCTCCAACAGAATCCTTCGACATTTCGCCATCTTCTTTTGCCAAGCCTCAACTTGAGCAGCATCAGTAGGCTTTGGGATCTCAGCTTCTATGAACTCCTTCAGCCCGTTATCATCTAATACCGCCTCCATCTGATCCTTCCATGCAACATAATTCAAACTGCCCTCAAGGGCATATTCCAGTCGCAATCCGTTGAAAGACATTTCAACTCTAGCACCAAGAAAACTGCTGCAAATTTCGAATTCCAAATTCTGCTGCAAATTCGAATTCCAAGCTCAAAACTCAGCTGCTTCTGGATCTGTGAGAACGAATCATTTCTAGGATAGAGATCGATTGTAGGGGAATTTACTGGATATATCACCTTTCAAAGAAAGGATGGATCCAGAGGCTACCTAGCCCATTACAGACTCTGTCTACCGAAATAATTGTAATCACTGTAATAGATCCGATGATCAATTCTGCTCTGATACCATGTAGAAATTTGAATAATTTACTGAGTTATTCACTGAGATTATCCTGATTACAAACTATTTAAGCTTCATGCATAATACATAACCTCTTCTACAATTGATCATCAATATGCGGAAATAGAAAGCAGTCGCATGCGCTCATTAAAACATAATCAAGCACACATATCAACACAGGATGTAATGGGGAAAGCAATAGCTGAAAAACGCCAAATATATGTATAGTATAATGATAGAGAACATGTAACAATACATAGCACAATACTCCTCACAAGTACTCAGTACTATCTCTAAAAAGTTACACACAAACTATATGAGATTTTGAACAAGTGAGGGGTTCAAATCTCCTCCACAAGTCTACCTGCCTCTACTGCGCAATCCAAGTGAGTAATGAATGAGATCCAAGTTCGAATCCCCCTAGCTCCAACTGCACAATCCTCATTGGCAATCTCCATCAATTGGTGTGCAAATCTCATGCACAATCATGGTCACAACTGATAGTCACACTCACCCTTTCACCCACCTCTAACACTGGTCTCCACTGAACTGTCCATGCATTGCAGTTAAATGATGTATTCTTTAGTTGATTTATGAGTTAATAATTAGTGAATTAATTAATAATTAATTCACACCACTCATCACTAGTGTATTTTTCAGTTAGACTAAATACAACTAGTTCAACTAAGTTAAACAGAACACAACTCCACCAACTGTCTCATCAACTCCACCAAACTCTGCCACTTGAGTCCTAACTGAAGTCAACCATGCATTAGCTCAACTAAACCTTAGGAAACGTGTATTCCTTCTGTCAGCTACATGTGCCACATCCAAGCATCAAATTGAAGTGCTCTAAGAGGATAAGATAATGTTTATAGTCTAAATATTATTAAGGGTTAATAATATTTGACTGTTCTATTTTTAGCTCGACAGTCTAAAAATAGAAACCACCCAATGTCTAAAAAGAGAGGTCCATCTATTTTTACCAACTTGACCAATCATCCATAAATAGCATCCTGCAACTCATAGACCATGATCCATATGTTTAAAAATAGACATAGTCTAAAAATAGACTTTGCGCCAAAAATAGCCTGCGGGCCCACTTAGTAAAGGCGACTTCATTTCACTAAGCTCCATCATCTTGTTGCATTTTCAACATATAGCAAATAAATGTTCATCTGGAAAATTTTCTGATACCGGATTAGGATTGCCAGGTAAATTTGATCTTGACAAAAAGTTAGCAACTTGGTTATCTTTTCCTAGTCGATCTTGTACAATAATATTAAATTCTTGCATCAATAAAATCCATTGAGTTATTCTGCTATTTGTAATAGATTTTCTCATTAAGTATTTTATAGCAAAATGATCCGTATGAATATAAAATTGATAACCTGTTATATAATGTATAAATTTATTTATTGCATGTACAACAACTAACATTTCTTTTTCTGTCACGGTATAATTCAATTATGCTAGTGTTAAGTTTTTACTGATGAAATATATAGTGTAATTTAATTGATTCTCTTTTTGTCCAAGTGATGCACCAATAGCTGTATCAGATGCATCAGTTGAAATTTGAAATGGAAAATACCAATTAGGTCTTCGAAGAATGGGTGGAATTGATAGATTGTGTTTTAATTTCTCAAATGCATATTGACATTTATTAGTCCATTGGAATTCTACATCTTTTGAAGGTAACTTGAATAATGGTAAACCTATTTTACTGAAATTTTGAAGAAATATCCTATAATAGACTGCATAACCCAAGAAAATTCGAACCTCTTTTTGTGTTGTAGGTGGTTTTAAATCCACAATGACTTGAGTTTTTGCCGGGTCCACCTTTATTCCGAAAGAAGAAACATGGTGTCCCAACACTATCCCCTCAGTGAACATCATAAAAAAAAATTCATTATTGAGTGATAGATTTGTCTCAATGCATATTTTTAATACTTTTTCAAGATTATTTAAACATTCATCATATGTTGTACCATACACTGTAAAATCATCCATGTAAACTTCCACACACTCATGAACCAAATCAGAAAAAATAACAAGAACTGCTCTTTGAAAGGTAGCAGGTGCATTACATAAACCGAAGGGTAATACATTATATGCATATGTACCCCAAGGGCATGTGAAAGTTGGCTTATCTTGATCTTCTAATGCTATTTTTATTTGATTATATCCACTAAACCCATCTAGAAAGGAGAAAAAATTCTTTCCATCCAATGAATCTAACACTTGATCGATAAATGGTAAAGGAAAATGATCTTTTAATGTAGCTTTGTTAAGCTCTTTGTAATCAACACTAATTCTCCATTTTCCATTTTTCTTAGGCACCACAACTAAGGGTGAGACCCACTGACTATCTGAAATAGGAAAGATAAATCCGGCTTGTAATAGTGTCTATAATTCTTCTTTCATTATTTCTTTCATCATGTGATTCATTCGTCTTTGTGGTTGCCTAACAGGTTTGATTTCATTATCAGTATAAATGTGATGGATGCATGTTTTTGGATGAATTTTGGGCATGTCTTTATAATCCCAGGAAAAATATTTTGAATATTTTTGCAATAATGTGATTAGCTTTTCTTCTTGTGATGATTGTAAATTGTTACCAATATTCAAATGTCTTTGAGGAATGATTTCAATGATTTTTCTATTTGAATTGGTAATTGAATTTACAGGAAAAATTCTTTCAAATGTATTTTGCAATGATTTTACTGTGCATTTTTCCTGAAAACATTCATTTAGAAGATAATTAGCATCTTCATATTGAGTCACCCTAAGCTGCTCTGAAAGATTTGGTTTTGAGATGAATAGATCTAATAAGTCCTCATTTTCTTCCTCCTCTCTAAAATTATAAACTTGATTAAGACTAAGAAAAGGTTGAAATGTTTGTTGTTCATCTTCTTCAAGTACTGTAAATATAGAAGGAGATTGAGCAGGAGGATATAATGTGACGTGATTCCGTTCATCTCCATGTGCAATAATCATGCTTCCTGATCTGCATCCAATATAAGCATCTACATTGGCCAACAAAGGTCGGCCTAAAATTAAGGGATGCCCTCCCAAGTTTTTTTTTGGCTACAAAATAAAAAAGTCTACAGGATATTCCCAAGAATCCATTGAGACAATGATATCCTCTAGTATACCTTCTAGAACAACTTTAGATCTATCTGCAAGTTCTAAGAATGTGGTAGTAGGTCTAATGTTGTTCAGACTCAATTGTTTCATAGTCTCTGTTGTCATAACATTGATAGCTTCTCCCAAATCTATTAAAGTATTTGGTACTGAAAATTTGTTAATCGAAATAGTAACCATAAGAATTCCTAGATCAACATATTTTTTAATAGCTGTATTCTTAGACATGAGAGTTGATAAACTTCCAATTACCTAGATTGTTGGTGGATCCTTATTTCTTCTACAAGATTTCTTTATGCATAATTCCTTTATTGTTTTTGCATATATTGGAATGTCTTTAATTGCTTACAATAAAGGAATTTTAACATATGTGTTTTTCAATTAATCCAGAATACTAAATTCAGGGAGAGATATTGGAATTTTTTGTTGTTAAGTCTCTCCGGTTATGGTGGAGTTTGTTTCATGATAGCCTTTCCTTTTTGAATTTATTTTTCTAGTTGAAATTGTTAATTTTGTTCTCCTTGTTCTGTTTTTTCTTCAATTACTGTAGGAGAATATTTTTGTTGTACCTTCCCAGACCATAGGTGGACATCCTCTATAAGAAGAATTGAATATGTAGGATAATATGTTTCCTCTTCCACATGATATGATGGTCTATCCACCTTATTGGTTGGATTAGCTACTGGCTGAACTGGTAATTGTGTTGGTCTAGGAGGTTATTGGTTAGTTGGCAGCTGAATTTTTTGTGGTTGAGTTAGCATTGGTGGATTTTGAGTTGGATATGGCATGGGTTGTTGTTGTCGGAATTGTTGACATTGAGGGAATGATTGTGGAGGATATGGCTATTGATATTGATACTACTTGTTATACATTTTCTCCGGTGGTTGGTTTCCATAACCATATCGCCTCCAACCTTGTGAATTTTGGTTTTGATATTGTTGTGGTGGCCAAGTCTACCATGGCATTGGCATATTCCATATGTTCTGAAGGTATTGAAAGTTTTGTTGAGGGATATTTTTAGTTATTCTTGGTTGCCAAGGTCTTGTTGGTGCCATATAGTAGAGGGAATCTACTGCTTGTACTTATTCCCCTTGCAATTATTTTAACTTTGGACATTTCTCTGTTGTACAATTTTCTGTACATAGTCCACATACTTGTATATTTTGTAAAGGACATTCTTTGAATGGATGTTTTTGTCTACACTTTGGACAGAAAATTCCTAAAGCTTCATCTTGCTCTTCTTTCCTCTTCATAGCTTTTAAAACATCTACTTGTGCACCTAAAGTGCTTAAGGGATCTATTTTAAAATTTTCTAACAGGCTTCCTATCTCCGCTCTTGTTACTGCACTTGCTGCATATTTAGAAGCTTTTGATGAAATATCTCTTTTTCCATTTTTAGCTCTTCCTCTAGAGTATTTTTGACATAATTCGTAAATTTCTTCAAATGGTAAATTAGAAATATCTCCTTTTCCCATTACATTAAGAGTGTCTAAATACTCATCTCTAATTCCCTTTAGAAAAATGGTGTGGATAGTATCTGGACTAAGAGAATGATGTTTCGATCTCCAAATATTCTTCTAAACTTTCATCTTCCTGTTGGGACATTCTAAAAATGTCTTCTTTTGAGTCTCTAGCCCTGTAGTAAGCTTGACACTTTTTAAGAAATATGTTCTTCATGTCTTCCCAAGAAGCTATAGTGTGTTCTCCTAATCCCATAAACCATTTTAAGGCTGCAGCTTTAAAGTAGTAGGAAAAAGTCGAAGTTTGTGTGTATCATCAGTATATCCATATGTTCTATACAAGATATCAAGCTCAAGGATAAATGCATCGGGATCTTCTATTGACATTCCATAGAAATTTGGCAATACAGACGGTGGAATATTTTTTCATTTTTATTTCTTCTCCTAGTATTTCTCTTGCATCTAAAATAGGAAAGCCAAAAGTAGTCTCCTTATCATTATTATCTTCTTGTTCATTTTCTTATTTTCTTCGAGTTTGGTTTTCTCTTCTTTCTTCTTCCCCTATTTTTCAAAGTGCTTCTGTGCTTCTATCTTCTTCAACCTTTCTTTTTTCTTCAATTCTTCTTTCTTCTTCTCTTTGTCTTCGCCATTCTCTTTGTTGTCTTTCATACTCTAATTTTTGTTTAGGAGTCATGTTTATTCTAGTTGATCCTTCTCCCTCTTCAGCCATTTTGTGTTCAGAGATTTTTAGTGTTTCAATAGGTTGATTTTGTACTTCTTCCACTACAATTTTCTCAAGGAAAGGTTGTTCTAGTTGTTCGACTGTTGGTTTTGGTGTTTATTTTTGTTTCCAAATAGAAGGAGGTTATTTAGGTAATTTCTTTTTCTTTACCTCATAAGCTAACAAAAATTGTCTTTCAACTAAAGCTAATCCTTGCCTTGATCTCTGTTTCTCCTCTAACTCTTCTACAGTAGGTTTTCCAGCAACTGGTGTTGTTAATCCTATGGATGAATTTGTTGTTGGGGGGTTTTGTTTCACAAATATACCTTTTTGATCTCTATCTATAGGCATAAGAAAACATTACTTTAAAATGAAAACTATGTTTTTGTTGTTTTTGGTGATTTTATGCTGTTTTTGTGTTTAATTTTTTTCTTCCTATTTTGACCGTTTTGGAAATATGCTTCCCCAGCAACAGCGCCAAAATGTTGGGTCAATTTACTGTTGAAAATTAATGCAAGTATTTAATATCAATCCGGGTAGGTGAACTTAGAAGCATCCCCAAAGTATATGGGTTTCAATCACAGTCAAATTTAGAAGATAGACTTATTGATGGTTAGTGAAATGCATATTACAAATATAAAAACTAATTTAATTAATTTATAAACAATGAATTAAGATATATGGAATAATAATCAAGAGGCTCTAGCTTTAGAGATCTCAGTTGTCCTTAATTACTAGTTTCATACATCATTAATACCATTGTGAAAACATGAAAGAAGGAAATTTAATACTAAACAATAGGTTAAGATATATGGAATAATAATCAAGAGGCTCTAACTTTAGAGATTTTTGGTTGTCCTTAGTTACTGGTTGCATACATCATTAACATTATTGTGAAATCATGAAAGCAAGAAATCTAACTTCTAAACAATGGATTAAGACGTATGGAATAATAATAAAGAGGCTCTAGCTTTAGAGATCATGGTTGTCCTTAATTACTGGTTGCATACATCGTTAATACCATTGTGAAAACATGAAAGCATGAAATCTAATACTAAGCTATAGGTTAAGATATATGGAATAATAATCAAGAGGCTCTAACTTTAGAGATCCTGGTTGTCCTTAATTACTGGTTGCATTATATCATTAACACTATTGTGAAATCATAAAAGCAGGAAATATAACTTCTAAATAATGGATTAAGACATATGGAATAATAATTAAGAGGCTCTAGCTTTAGAGATCCTCGTTGTCCTTAATTACTGGTTGCATACATCGTTAATACCATTGTGAAAACATGAAAGCAAGAAATAATAAATCTAAGTAAACTAGTTCACAAATTACAACTATGAAAACTAAGAAGTGCACTTAGCTCGGTGTGGGGGCCCTTCCACCCTTGCCTTGCGCATTGAAAGTAAACTCAGCCACTCAAGACTTCAAGAAATCAATTAGCATGTAGCATCATCAAAATATGGTAGAATAGATCCTCTATTATGTCTTCAAGTCTCAAAGATAATAATAATAAGTCATACAAGTTCCAATGTCAAAGCCTCTAATGTGTGAGGCTTAAATAGATGAAATGTCAAACAAACTGATCTAAAATGTCTCAAGTAATCATAAATATCTCTATACTATCATATCAAGTCGAATCCATCTATCCTATCCATCATAATCTGGAAAAATCCTATAAAATAAGAGTGTTGACCTAGTTTCTAGGGATCCTCCATAAAGACTGGTCCTGTTTGACCGTCTTTGATTGAGCATATTAAAGCTAAATATGACTGTACCAACAAGTGTACTGTTACTCCTAGTTACTGAGATTTCTAGAAACATATCCAACTCGAGCCCAAGTGTCTTGCACATATGCAAACCATCGTGCTATTATGGGAATTTATACTGCTGTCCAAAATTGCACTTAAATTTCAATTTTCACAAAACATCTAATAATTTAAAAACATAAATTAAATGCCTGTATATGCATCTTTAGGTCTATGTGAGGTGAATATTATGGTAAATGGATGGAAAATGTAGCAAAATAAGATTTATTCCTTAAGCAAAAGGAGATAAAAAAACAAGGCCCAACAATTACTATATTTGAAGTCTAGATAGACGCAAATGCAATATATAGATGGTTTAATTTGTTGGAAGGGTATTTCTCATTTCATGATTTCTCCGATCTAGAAAATATTACTTTTTAAATCTTCAAAATTTCCCCCCATGTCAAAGACTAGTGGGAAACCTACTATGAGCAAAAGGACAAGAAGGAACCCTCTCTGTTCTATGCCACACCCACTTGGAATTCATTCTGAGATGGCATCAAGGAACAATATTACCTTATGGGGAGCTATGAGGAAAAGTAAATCCAATGGACCATGCTATGACAACAAAGGGATCAAGATGTGCACGAGTTGACAAATTTGTTACATACCCTGCACACAAAGTTGGGTATTAAATATTCAAAGAAAAAATTGGTGCTCAATTACTGCAGTTGTTTGCAAAAATACATTTAGGAGGAAATTGAGTTCCTCAACATTACCTCGCTTGGCATGAAATATCGATATTTCATCAATATTGAGAAGAAATTTAAGCAGAAGAAGTGAGAATTTGGATCCACAAATCCAAAGCGAGGAAAATGCACCCCCAAACCGCAAAACAAGAGGCAAAGCAAAATTAGGGTGACTCAGAACAACACCGCAAATCCAAAGAAGGACACGAGGAAGTGGTGTGAATTTCATAATAGCCCCACCCATGACACAAGTGAGTGTTGGGGCAAACAGTCGTTGGTGGCTGAAATGAAGGCATCCGAATCAGATGCATGTTATGATCTTGAGTCAGAATCAAAAAAGGGAAATGAAAAAGGGAAGAAAATCATTGATATAGAACCTAGTGCCACTATTTCCACCACCAAGCTCCAGAGGGAGGATCTCGAGGACATAGAGGAAGGGGAGCACCTCTTCCATTCCCAAATGTGAGTGAAGGGTTCTCCACTACAATTCCTTGTCAATAGCAGAAGCCAAAAGAACCTCATTTCAGTAGAGGTCATGAAGTGGCTCATCCTACTAACCATGGCACACCCACATTAATATACCAGTGCGTGCCTTCACCAAGGAAGATATCTTCGCATCTGCTAATAACGTGTCCTTCCGTACAATATCAATCCATTCACATATGAGGTATTGTGTGATGTTGCTCCTCTTGATATGCCTGATATATTATTGGGCCACCCATACTTGCGGAAGCGACATGTTGTGTATGAGTCTAGGCCTCATTCTATTATTATTACTTTGGGAAATAAGATGTACATCATTAGGGGAATTTTGAGGTCTAAAATGGGCCTCCTAAGGAAATTGTAAAATAATAGTGGAAATAATAAAATAATATTTGATTACATCATCAAATTTTAGAAGGAAAAAAGAAAAAACTACTTTTTCAACTTGTATTTTGAACTTATCTCCCTAAGGTTTTACTCAAATTTCGAGCAGGAATACTCATTGGATGAAAAATTTAATCCTCATCCGAGAAGTACTCATGTTACATACTTTTGATGGACTTTGCTACATGAAAAATGATAAATACATGAAGGATGTGATTGCAATCACGTTTTTTCATGTATTTCTCATTTTTTGTGTAGCAAGGTCCATCAAAAGTATGCAATATGGGTACTCCTTGGATGAGGAATTAAATTTTTCATCCAACGAGTACTCCCACTCAAAATTTGAGTAAAACCTTAGGGAGATAAGTTTAAAATACAAGTTGAAAAAGTAGTTTTATTATTTTATTATTTTTTATTATTTCTACCATTTTACTCCAAAAATGGTGAATCATCCCCCATGGTCGAAATCATCATCTTGAATCCTATTAGTTCTTATAAAGTTTATTTTGGTTGTACATTTTTCTTAGGAGACCCATTTTAGACCTCAAAATTCCCCTAATGGATACCAGAGGTAGTACCGCCTCCCGCCATCTCTTTAATTACTGCAAAGCAATGCCATGAGATTAATTCCCAAACCAAGAAATTTATTTTCATTACAATTCACCCATAGGAAAGAAGAAGATTGTGGCCACAACCTCGAAACATGGCTCCCCTGCTCAGAAGCAGCAGATGGAAAAATTCGTGGAGGAATACAAGGAAATTTTCTCATCACACACAAAGGTTCCTCTACACTATCATGTCAGGAACTCCATTGATCTGAACCCTGATGCATCACTACCTGATGTTTCCATATCTCATGTGACCACACAGATAGAATCCACACATGTACTCTCTGAGGCTGATAAAGAAACCAAATTTATTTAACACATCCATCACGTTTTCCAGTAGGTCCACGATATCTTGGACAAATCCAATTCCAATTACAAGAAATGCCATGATCAACATCGGGTGCCTGACAACTTCTAGGCAGGCAAAAATGTGTGGCTGCATTTGTAGAAGGAGCACCTCATTAGAACCCATTACAAGCTTCACCCACTTCGATATGGGCCATACACCATCAATAAGGCAAGTGGCTCACTGGGGACCAAGTTCAGCAGAATTTTCCTCATCTCATGGAGGAACTCAATGCAATGGGGATCATTTCTTCCTAAGGGGGGAGGAATGATCCAGGTGGATTTTGGTGGCCACCCTCCTTTTCAACTTGGACCCCCACCATTGTTTCGTTCAGTTTTTTATTTTCCTTAATTATAACACAGTTTAGTATTTTTAGCATATTTTTGGTCCTGAACTTCTGGAGTCCTTTTGAGGCCCTAAATGACGTTTTTTCAGAAACATGGTAGAAACATTGAAGTTCCATCGATTTTTATCACTCAAAACTTTTAGTCCTTGAATAGATATTTCTAACTAGGTATTGACTGTGTCAAACATAGATCATATGCCAAAGTTACGTCCCTGGGAAGTTAATGTACCAATTTACCCAAACAGGGCCCATAGTTTTGGCATTTCATCTCCTAGGGTTAGGCCTTTGGATGTTTAGGGTTTTACATTGTTACTTAATAATAAATAGGCCTTTGGATGTTTAGGGTTTTAAATTGTTACTCAATAATAAATAGGCCTTCGATCCTCATTGTAACAAAATTCAGAGGCCTATAGCTGCCACATCTCTTCTTAGAGATAAGCTACCAATGCCCTAGCTAGTTTATTTCCATTCTGTCTCTAAGCATATTTAAGTGATTTGTTATTAATGAAATGAATTTTTATTTCTGTTGCATCTCTACATTTATCTGTATTTATACATTTCATTATGTTCTTGCATAAATCCTTATCAATACTGTAGTGAGAAGGAAAAAATAGGTGAATTTTCATTTAATTTTTCCCTCAAAACTTATTTTTCCTCCATAACATCAATCTCACAAAAACACATGTATTTAATAGACAACACATACAACAGAGAAATCACGTCATGGATCAGACCACATGTGAGGAGCTGCTGTAGGACTCCTCAAGGATGCATTTCTCTTTGACCAAGGGAGAAATCCAAGTAGCCACCATAATGCAAGTGGCCCTTGACCTTGTCTTTTATCCTTTCAATGTGAGCCAATATGGATGGTATACTAAAGAGATGGGTTTCTAAGAAAGTGCCCCTCTTCGACCATCCACCTCTTTTCCAGTATTTCCATGTCTTCATTGAATGTGAAAACTATAGTTCCAATGAATGAAAATATAGCAATTGAGGTGGAGACTAGTAATTGCAGTCCTTAGGAGAACAAGAATGGAATTTTTTTCACGCATTTCCATGGGACCACAACATGAATGTAAAGCTCAATTTCCTACCTCTCATGATGAAAGCCACAATCCCAGGAATCCCTACAGGAGACAAGAAGTTTGGATTTTAGCAGGAATACTCATTGAACATAAATATAATGACATCAATATCTCCTCCTACTTGTTTGGACTTGAGGAGGGCTCAAAAGACAAAGAAAAAATGACATAATTTGGTAATATTGGCATCATAGAAACACAAAATTGCAGTAAAAATCTTCTATAGAGAGAATAAAGCTGGCTAATGGGAATCTTCTCATGGGGTAGTGGGATTTTGTGTGGAGGAAGAAGTAGATACCATGCAATCCAAAACCCTACATGAAGAGAATAGAAACTACTCACACACAGAAACAACCATGCAATAATGTTAGACCAAGGTGCCTATTATTGATGAAACCCCTTCTACGGATAGAAGCAATCCCTCTAGCCCAATGAGTGGGTCTGGTAACAAACAAGACAAAAGAAAGCAAACTCTCATAGCTTAACTCAGAGTGACATGAGAGAGAAATATGGCCTACCTCACTCCTATGTGGTCGCTTGTCGATGTTAATATTTATCTCCTCACTTCCAAGCTCTCTCCTCGCTTTTCCTTTATGTACGAATACCTGCAAGAGAGATCAAATGACGACAAAGAAAGAAAGCATAATTTATTGCATTATGATGTAAACCATATGAAAGACCAAGGAGCATCATCCTAAGCAAGCAATCATAAAAAATATTATAGAAATTAAAATATGCTTTGTATTATTGATAAATTGAAGAGGGAAGCATACATTCATTGCCTTGATGTTGGAGACCTCCTTCATAACGGGTTTCCAAGTCCAAGCCAAAGAGTTCAAGCACTACTTCTCCTTGGAATTTTGATAGCACTTAGGTGCATTCGAGCACTAGGAAGGAAACTAACAATGACCAACCATTTGGGGAAGGCATGTAATTCTCTTATAGGGAGGTTGGAGAGGTTAAGGATCCACAAAAGTGGTTGGAAGGTCCACATCTTAAGGGGAAAATCCTTAAAGGTAGGATCAAGGACTCAAAATGGGAGAACTCGACTCAATCCCCAACCAACTAATACCACACTTCCATTCTCGAGACTTCTAGAGGAAGAAGCTTCATGAGGGTAGTCAAAGATTCATGAGGGTAGTGAAAGAGTCACCCTTGGTTATATATACTCCCTCATTGTATGAGCAAAGGAATTTTCACCTTGGCTCCACCAAAAAATCAATAGAGAGATAAGCTAGTTCTTCTGTGGAGAAAGGATTGGCTCCAACGGTCCACTATTGGAGCTAGTGATGTTTATTGTACATATGTGTTTTGAAACTTTTAATTAATAAAAAAATCCTACAAGGCCAACATGTTCTTCAAGCATGAATTATGAATGTTTGTAATACTATTGTGTGGATGTTTATACTTCATGTTTTCTCTTCACATGTACTAAGATAGTTGAACTATATCGGTTATTTTAGCGCTTATATTTTTGAGAATTTGTTGTAATGTTTGTAATTTTTGTCCCATCCTTGTGGAATATTTCGTAGGATATTAAATAAATATTTCTCAAATAATTGTGAGTAATGAATTTCGCATTCCTTGTGGAATATTTTTCTGGATGATAGATAGAATCCTTCAGTTCATGTGTGTCTCTTCCTCGGTGGTACTATTACCTCTCCCTTAGAGGCTCTCTTCTTCCCCCCCCCCCCACAGTAGAATAACCTTGACACACTTGCGATTGGAAATTCACCAAGAACACCCCCCTTGCTCTTCAAAAATACATCTGCATCACTCTCTTTTGCTCATAGCAATAGTAAAGGCATATATTTAATAATAAGGAAACCAAACCCTTGTTCTTGATGGGAATCCTATACCAAAAAGTGAGGGACTTCATATTGGGGATATCCCCTAAATGTTGGTGGGTCCAACACCATAAAAAACTAGATATGTTAAATAAAATGGAATTGGAAGTTTCTAGCATATGGAAAATATTGAAGGTCACAGAAGACTAAAATAGAGTTATGTAGACCAAAAAAAATCACTTGAGGAGTTTTGAATAGGAGATCATGTGTATCTCCAAATAAGGGAAAACAAAATTTCTTTAAAAGTGGGATTATGTGCCAAGTTAATACCAATATATTGTAAACCATTTCATATTTTGAAGAAAGTGGGGCGAGTAGCATACAAACTCACAATTCCTCCCACTATGAAGGAACATGATGTGTTTTATATATCTTAACTTAAAATACATATAAATTATTTTAACGATATTATTGATTGGACTTTGATACAGGCAGAATATAAAGGAAAATCCCATCCAAAACCACAATGGATACTCAACAAAGAGAATGAACGTGCTCCATGTAATTCAAGATGTAATGGAAGCACTTTGGGCCAACTTAAGAAACATGGAAACTAGATGATGTCATGTATAAGTAATACCCATTTTGGTTTTATGTATAAGTTTAGTTCTACAAATAGTAGAATGCCAAGTATGATTTTTCTTTAAGGAGGATGGGAAAGTATTAAGAGATGACAATGTTGGAGAGCCATCATGGATGGCATGCTCAACTATTTTATGTAAACATTTTTATAATATAATTTTAAATTTTCTAAAGTTGAAGATGAGAAAAAGAATAAATTGATTACAAATCTTATATAGGGGATTGGGACATTTCCTGTATTCCTTGACATTAATGTTCATTACCTTTGAGGTTCTAGTTAAACTACTGACTTATAAGAAATTATGAGAGGAATTGGGAGAGGAGGTACTAAACTCCCCAAACATGGGCTATGCACCTTACAATGAATTCCTTTTTAACTCTTTAGCTCAAAAAAGGGACCCTAAACCTCTCATGCATGAAGTAGTTCTCATGAGAAGAAGGAAGTTAGTTTTATGATTCTAAGTTGTTGAGTTTGAAGTATTATAGTGACTATAGACATTAGAAAAACAAAGGAGGACTTAATTATTGTAAATCCAAAATTATTGTAAGAAAGAAACTTGTAAGCCTGAGATTGGCAGCTGGACCACAAAGTCCAATATTAAAATGTGTTAGATGAGGATATCAAAGAAAGACTTCCCTTCTTGAATCAATTAAACTGAAAAGAACTAAACCATTTGGTTGTGTTTATGCACATGAAGCACTATAATAAGGATAATATTAGGGATTATATAAAATGGGAAGGTATTTCCTTCTATGTTGTGAAGGCCCTTAGTGGCTATATTTGTTGTTTGATTAACCCAAACTTATTTATTTTGTGGTGGCATCACTATTTCCTAGACAATGAAGGAATTTTTTCCTTAATACACTATACATTGAATTAAACTCTTTTCTTTTGTTCACCAAGTGAAGCATCCAATATACATTGGATATGGTTGAGGCGTGGCAAGTTTTAATAAATTTCTAGTGCAATTTTTCATGCGATTTGGTGGAGAGTGGTCATCCCTTATTCGGTTTCCAAAAAGTTTAAGAGGAATAGATAAGTGTATGAATTGAAATTTTTTCTCAATACTTCATATTTAAATATTATTTTTGATCCACCGTGTATGTGTGAAATGGTAGGTTGAGAATTGTATGGATTTAATTAATATGCATGATGTGTGATCATTGTACTAAACAATTAGCATAATTGTCCTGAATGTTTAAATACATTCCTTTATGAATATGAATGTTGTGTGAAATGGGATCCTTTCATCTATGTTGAATGAGATAATTATGTTTTTTATGTTCATATATTCATAGGTTATCCTTGGATGTGTTTGATTGTGTTATGTTTACATGCCTGTTTGTAATCATTTATGACTTTTGTGATGTAGGGTGTGTTTCCAGAGGGGAAGGATTGATAGGATGGTGGTCCTAGTTATTATTAATATTTTGGTTAAATAATTGTTCCTTGTAATTTAGAATAAAAAATATTAGGATTCCCTAGATAGGCTAAAGGAGCCTAATGCCGGATCTGAGGATTGGAAGGTTTTGTTAAAGATGGCACCTAAATGCAAGAGTAGAAGTCGTGACGAGGAAGGAGAGATTCGAAAGGAAAAAACATTTAATATTTAATTTGGAAGTGTTCACCAAATAAATATTAAGCTAAATGAAATCCTATGAAAGAACTTAAGTGGCTAACAGATCTCAGGTTTAAGCCTTGGTTTTGGGAAAAAAAGGAAAATTTGTGGTTTCACCCCTGTAACTCAAGCTATTAAGAGACTTTTTGGATTGCACCCCTTAGAATGAAACTATTTGGAAAATTCAAGATCGTATTCCCTATTGATATGGTGGAGTATTTGAAACTTGGGGTTTGGCTAGCCCCATCCTTAGCCCTAGTTAGATGGATGGCGGAGAGTGAGGAGAAAGATATGGTCATAAAGAGATAGTCAAAATTTCAATATATCAATCCGTCAATGAAACAAAAGTGAATCATTATGAAAAATCGTTTTTTAACATGGCCCCAGGAAACAATTGTGATTAGGAGTAATTTGATCTATTAACAAGAAGAATGAAGTGATGGAACTAAAAATTTGGAATGTCAAAACATTAGACTAACCAAAGTATAATGTAATATGAGAACTCAAGGGTGATTTCATGATTTGATGACATGGGTATGCCATTTGTATGGCATGTTTCATCTATATCTGGTATGTTTGATATGCCAACCTTGTGATTATGAGTGACATGTCGAACACATCAAGATTCCCACATGGAAGAGGAAATTTACTCTTATCCAATGTGTTAAGTGGTAATTGGTTATCCATGATTGATGTGGCATGCCAAGCTATCATGTAGACATATCAACATAAAACAAATTCAGGAGAATAACATCTTGGAAATCATCGTTACCTTGATAACATGATATACATTTCAAAAATTCCATGTTTTAAAATTTTCATCTTTTCCATGTGGAAAGCTATGATTGGGTGAAAAAGTTGTGAGGTGGTGTGTTGAGATGACCTCATGCCTCTATATTTAACAATTTTTTGTGAGTATTTGTAGTTATAAATTTTTTGTTGAATCTTCAATAAGACATTTTGGAACGTTTTTATTGTGGGAAAGCTCTCGCTCAACCAAAGATGATAGTGGTATCAGAAATGTGATTTAAGGTTATGATAAAAATAAGACTTTGACCCCACCTATGTAATAAACCTTGAAGGAGTTGTGTAATTACACTCCACAAACCTAATATGACATTAGCTTGTCAGGTGTGTTACAATAATATTCTGCATAGGTTGACATTTTTGAATATTCTGCATAACTATAGATTTCATTGACACTTT
This sequence comes from Pinus albicaulis, assembly GCA_034641835.2. Lineage (NCBI taxonomy): Eukaryota > Viridiplantae > Streptophyta > Pinopsida > Pinales > Pinaceae > Pinus > Pinus albicaulis. Next base: position 860,669,289 of record CM076581.1, read on the forward strand.
TTAGGTGTTCCACCTTGGTATTCTTTTCCACCCAATGTTTTTATGTGGCATATTATTTAAATTTTTTTAAATTGGATGGATAATAGTTTAAACCGTAATTTGTTGTGATTATTTATCTTATCATATTAACCTTTTTCCTCTTGAGATAACTAATTTGGGTAAATATCTCACTTTTTAACACACATTTTCATAAATATATATGGAAAAATAAGTTGTAGTGTAAATTTTCCCTTTTTGTTTTATGCCTAAAGGTTTGGCTTATCAAGTTACAAATCAATAGTATTGGTTAACTATTTATATTAATAATTTTAAAATTAATATAAAATATTCTATCTAACTAACTAACTAACTATATATATATATATATATTCCAAAAAAAAATAAAAAATCTTGAGAAAATGCCTTTGCATTTTATATAGTTTCAAAGTTGAGGTATTTTGCAAGGAGTACTTTTGTTTTGGCATTTTTGAATATTTATGGTTGATGTTTGGAGTGTGGTTCATGACTCATTTTCATATATATTGTAAAGATAAACTACACTTAGTGACTAGGCCATATAAATTTTATATATTTTAAATTTTACTTAAAAAAATATTTTATTACTTATATTACTATAATTTTATTGAGCCACAATTTTATAAAACTATTATTCATACATCATTAAAAAAATTTATTTTATTTTCAAATGTTTTAATGTTAAAGTTTTGTTTTATGATAATGTGTTTTAAATAAAATAATTTATAAGATTATTGTTATTTAAATTTGTCTTCAAATAGATTTTCAACTGATTTTTTTAATATTTAATGATACACTTTTTAAAGATTGATTTAAGTATATTTGAAATTTGAGTTAAAAAATATTATATATTTTTAAATCTATTATATGTTATTATCATTATGTTTTAATAATTAAATGTTTTTTTATAAATATATTAATATATTATTAATTTTTATTTCATTTAATATAATCGAAAATAATGTGTGGTATATATTTATATTTTTATTAAGTATATATTTTATAAATTTATTAAAATAATATTAATATATTTATAATTGTAAAATATGTAATAAAATAGTTAAGTAGGAGAAAAATATAATCAATTTAGATTTCATTATAACATCAGATTCATCAAGCCTTGAGACTAATCGAATCTTTTGAAATGGAAACCTTATTTTAGAGTGAAAAGTGATTTGACCTCTCGATGTCTTGTAGTTCCAGAGTTAAACAGATCTAGGGTGGTTTAATTTCACCTTTTAAAATGACTATATTCCACATAAATTGGTTCTCAATACCATATTTTTATTATTGTTTTGTTATTTTTACTTTCATTTTTTATTTCATTTATTTAAACATTATGTTACAACATCTCTACCGCACTAGGTTGGAAATCTCTTCTAGAGTGAAAAGAGGTATGATCTCTCTCGATGCTTTGTAGTTCTAGAGATAAAATGGATTTGGGATGCTTTAATTTCACCATTGAAATAGACAATATTCCACATGAATTGGTTGTCAATACCATATTTTTATTATTATTTTATTTTTATAAGTTTATTTTTGTTTTGTTAATTTTACCTATAAAAAAATTGAGCTTTGTTAAAATGTTTACATTATATTATATTTTTTAATTTATTTATTGTATTTAGACATTATGTTACATATTTTCTACCAACCTAGATTTCATCTTAAAACATGATATATCAAGCACCTAGACTAATCAAATCTCTTGAGATGAAAACCTCTTTTAGAGTGGAAAGAGATTTGATCTAGAGTAAAAATAGATCTAACATGATTTAATTTCACCCTTCAGATAAGCTATATTACACATGAATTGGTTCCCAATACCATTTTTTTCTTTTTCTTTTATTTTTATAGATTTATTTTTATTTTGTTATTTTTACTTTCATTATTTATTTTATTTTTACCAGAGTTAAACTGTTTACATTACATTATGTTAGTCTTTTAATTTGAATTTTTACATTAAGTTGACATCATCATTTTTGTTTTAATTTAATTTTTTATATATTTTTAATTACATTTTATATATTTTTAATTTTAATAAAAATCATGAAAAAAATATTAAATTTTATTATTATGATTTAATATTTAAATGTGAATGATAAATATAATAAAATATATTTTTTTCTAAATATTTTTTATATAAAACATGATAATAATTAACAGTCATATTGGTTTATTTTTATAATTAATATATTTGAAAAAAATGTTGTAAAATCAACTCGTGCAGATATGTGTATTTATTTTATTTTTAATTATATATATATATATATATATATATATATATATATATATATGAATATTTTAATTTATTTGGTTTTGTTATAATTTTATTAAGTTGATATATTTATATGTTTTTAAGATAATAATATTATTTAAATATTATTAAAAGTCAAGTAAACTAAAAAGAACTAAACTATTTGGTTGTGTTTATGCAAATGAAGCACTAGAAGAAAGATAATATTAGGGATTATAGAAAATAGGAAGGGATTTCCTTTTATGTTGTGAAGGCCCTTAGTGGCTATATTTGTTGTTTGATTAACCCAAAGTTGTTTATTGCGTGGTGGCATCCCTATATCCTATCCAATGAAGGAATTTTTCCTTCATACCTTATACATTGAATTAAACTCTTTGTTTTTATTCACTAAGTGAAGCATCTATTAGAAATTGGATATGGTTGGGGTGGGGCTAGTTGTAATAATTTTGTAATGTAGTTTTTCTTGTGATTTGGTGGAGAGTGGTCATCCTTTATTAGGTTTCCAAAATTTTTAAGAGGAATAGATAAGTGTATGAATTGCAAAATTTTCTAAATACTTTATCTATAAATATTATTTTCTATCCACCGTGTATGTTTGCAATGGTGGGTTGAGAGTTGTGTGGTTTTAATGAATATGCATGATGCGTGATCAATATACTGAACAATTAGCATAATTGGCCTGAATGATGAAATACATTCCTTTATGAAAATGGACGTTGTATGAAATGGGATCCTTTGATCTATGTTGAATGAGATAATTACGTGTTTTATGTTCATAAATTCATAGGTTATCCTTGGATTTGTTTGATTGTGTTATGTTTACATGCATGCTTGTAATCAATTATGACTTTTGTGATGTATGGTGTGTTTCCAAAGGGGAAGGATTGATAGGTTCATGGTCCTAGTTCTAATTAATATTTTGGTTAAATCATTGTTCCTTGTGATTCAGAATAAAAAAGGTTATGATTCCCTCGATATGCTAAAGGAGCCTTATGCATGATATGAGGATTGGAAGGTTTTTTTAATGATGGCACCTAAAAGCAAGAGTAGAAGCCGTTCAGAGGAATGAGAGATTCGAAACGAAAGAACATTTAATATTTAATTTGGAAGTGTTCACCAAAGAAACCTTAAGCTAAAGGAAATCCTAGAAAGAACTTCATCGGGTAACAAATCCTAGGTTTAAGCCTTGGTTTTGGAGAAAAAGGAAATTTTGTGGTTTGACCACTGTAACTCAAGCTATTAACATATTTTTGGGACAACTCCCCTTAGAATGAAACTCTTTGGAAAATTGAAGATGGTGTTCCCCATTGATATGGTGGAGTATTTGAAACTTGGGGTTTGGGTAGCCCCATCCTTATCCCTAGTAAATGAATTGATTAGAGTGAGGAGCAAGAGATGGTCACAAGGAGATACTCATAATATAAAAATATCAAGCCGTCGAGGAAAGAAAATTCAATCATTATGAAAAACCATTTTTTAACATGGCCCCAAGGAAAAATTGTCAGTGGGAATTGTTTGATCTATTAACAAGGAGCATGAAGTGATGGAACTAAAAATTTGGAACCTAAAAACATCAGAATAACCAAAGTATCAAGTACTATGAGAACTGAGGGGTGATGTCATGATTTGATGACATGGGTATGTCATGTGTATGACATGTGTCACCTAGATCTGGTCTTTTTTATATGCCAACTTTTTTATTATGAGTGACATGTGACACATATCAAGATTCCCACATGGAAGATTAAATTTATTCTTATCTAGTGTGTTATGTGGTGATTGGTCACCCATGATTGATGGGGCATGCTAACCTATCATATAGACATATGAACATATATAAATTTTGAGAGGACATCATCTTAGAAATCATCGTTATCTTGATAACATGATATATATGTCAAACATCCCATGTGCCAAAATTTTCATCTTTTCCATGTGGAAAGCTATGATTCGGTGACAAAGTTGTGAGGTCGTGTATCAAGATGACCTCAGGCCTATAGATTTATCAGTTTTTTGTGAGTATCTGTAGTTATAAAGTTTTTGTTGAATCTTCGATAAGCCACTTTGGAGTATTGTTATATCAACATTCGATGGATTTAACGTTGTATTAGTGTATCGACATATTAGAATGCTCAAGGTTTGGAGAATCCACAACATGTGAAATCGCCAATATGGAAAGGCTCCAGTATAGCAAGAATCCAACAAACTTAGACAGATACGGGGGAGATATATGGCTAGTAATTTCCACATGGTTGTCAAAATGATGAAATGGTCCTTTAAAAGGTTGAAAGTTTAGAGATTTTATGCTAGGATCTTAATTTTAAATGAAATTGGTATCATGGGAAAGCTCTCGCTGAGCCAAAGGTGATAGTGGTATCAGAAATGTGATTTAAGGTTATGATCGAAATAAGACTTTGACCCCACCTTTGTAATAAACCTTGAAGGTGAAGTGTAATTACACTTCACAAACGTAATATGTCATTAGCTCATAAGGTGTGTTACAAGACTTTTCTACATCATTATAGATGCCATTGTAACTTTTGAGGTGTTCCACCTCGTTATTCTTTTCCATCTGATGTTTTTATGTGGCATATTATTTAAAACTTTTTTAAATGGATGGAGAATAGTTCCATATTTCTCTTCATGTAATATATGCATTTTAAACAATAATTTTTTGTTATTATTTCTCTTTATAATATTAACCTTTTTCCTATCGAGATCACTATAAACTTGGGCAAAGATCTCACTTTTTAACATTACATTTCCATAATTGTATATGGACGAATAAGTTGTAGTGTAAATTTTCCCTTTTTGTTTTATTCTTAAATGCTTGGCTTATCAAGTTACATATCAATCGTAGTCGTAACTATTTATAGTAATATTTTTTAAAGTAATATACATATTATAACTCCATATATATATATATATATATATATATATATATATTATATATATATATATATATATATATATCGATTACATTTTATATAGTTTTGAACTTTAGGTTTTTTTGCAAGGAGTAATTTTGTTTTGGCATTTCTGAATATTTATGGTTGATGTTTTGAGTATGGCTTCATAACTCATTTTGATATATATTGTGAAGATAACGTACACTTAATAACTCAATAATATAATTTTATATATTTTAAATTTTATTAAAATATTATTTTATTACTTATATTATTATAATTTTATTCAATTACAATTTTATAAAACTATTGTTGATACATAATTAAAACATTTTATTTTAATTCGAAATGTTTTAAGGTATAATTTGTGTTTTTATTTTATTATTAAAATTATGTTTGATAATAATGTGTTTTAAATAAAATAATATATGATTATTATTATTATCATTTAAATTTGTTTTCAAATAGATTTTGAAATGAGTTTTTTAATATTTAATTATATAATTTTTAAAGATTGATTTAATTATATTTCAATTTTGAGTTAAAACATATTATATATTTTTAAATTTTATTATATGTTATTATCATTATGTTTTAATAATTAAATGTTTTATAGATTATACTACTCATTATTATAGATTATATTTAATGAAATCTATAAATACAATTTATAATAATGAGCAGTATATATTTATATTTTTATGAAGTATATATTTTATAGATTTATTAAAATTATATTAATATATTTATAATTGTAAAATATTTAATAAAATAGTTAAGTAGGAAAATAATATATTTAATTTAGATTTCATCATAATATCAAATCGATCAAGCTTTGAGACTAATCAAATCTCTTGAAACATAAAACTTTTTTTATTAGAATATATTAATCTTTAAATTTAATTTATTTAAACATTATGTTACAACATCCCTAACGTATTAGGTTGGTTATATATATAACCAATTTAGATTTTACCTTAATAGGATTTAGATAGATCAAATCTCTTGATATGAAAATCTCTTCTAGAGTGAGAAGATCTCTCTGGATGCTTTGTAGTTCTAGAGTTAAAATAGATTTGGTATGCTTTAATTTCACCCTTGAAATAGGAAATATTCCACATGAATTGGTTCTCAATACTATATTTTTATTATTATTTTATTTTTATAAGTTTTCTTTTATTGTTATTTTTACTTTCATTTTTTTTTTTAGCTTTGTTAAAATGATAACATTATATTATATTTTTTATTTTATTTATTTATTTAGATATTATGTAACAACATTTGTACCAACCTATATTTCATCTTAACACGGGATATATATGACTCAAATCTCTTGAGATGAAAACCTCTTTTAGAGTGCAAAGAGATTTCATTTTTTTGGATGGGTTGTAGTTCAAGAGTTACAATTAACCTAACCTCATTTAATTTCATCCTTAAAATAAGCTATATTCCACATGAATTTGTTCCCAATACCAATTTTTTTATTTAATTTTTTATAGATTTTTTTTTTTTTTTTTTACTTTTACTTTCATTTTTTATTTTAATTTTACTTGGTTAAAATGTTTAAATTATATTAGTATTTTATCAGACCAAGGTGCCTATTATCCAGGAAATACCTTCTATGAATAGAAGCAATCCCTCTAGCCCAATGAATGGGTCTAGTAACAAACAAGACAAAAGAAATAAAACTCTCGTAGCATAAATTAGAATGACATGAGAGAGAAAGATGGCCTACCTCACTCCTATACGGTCATTTGTCGATGTTAATCATGATCTCCTCACTTCCAAGCTCACTCCTCACTATTCCTTTACATACAAATACCTGCAAGAGAGATCAAACAAAAACAAATAAGGAAAGCATAGTATATTGCATTCTAATGTAACCATATGACATACCAAGGAGCATCATACTAAGCAAGCAATCATAAACAATCTATGGAAATTAAAACATGCTTTGTATTACTGATAAATTGAAGAGGGAAGCATACAACTGGTGCCTTGATGTTGGAGACCTCCTTAAGCATGGATTTCCAAGTCCGAGCCAATGAATTCAACTACTCATTCTCCTTAGAATTTTGATAGTGCTTAGGTGCATTTGAGCACTAGGAAGGAAACCAACAATGACCAACCATTTGGGGAAGGCATGGAATTCTCTTATAGGGAGGTTGGAGAGTTTAATGATCCACAAAAGAGGGAGGAAGGTCCACATCTTAAGGGGAGAATCCTTAAAGGTAGGATCAAGGACTAAAAATGGGAGAATTTGACTCAATATCCAACCAATTGATACGAGACTTCCATTCTTGAGAATTCTAGAGGAAGAATCTTCATGAGGTTAGTCAAAGAGTCATTAGGGTAGTCAAAGATTTTCCCTTGGTTATATATACTCCCTCATTGTATGAGCAAAGGAATTTTCACCTTGGCTCCACTAGCAAAGCAACAGAAAGATAAGGTAGTACTTTTGTGGAGAAAGGAGTGGCTCCAATGGTCCACTATTGGAGAGAGTGATGTTTATTGAAGATACATGTATTGGAAATTTTACTCAATAAAAAAATGCTACAAGTCAAACATGTTATTCATGCATGACTTATGAACGTTTGTAAGACTATTCTGTAGATGTTTGTACTTCATGTTTTCTTTTCACATGTACTAATATAGTTGAACTATTTTGGTTATATTAGTTCTTGTATTGTTGAGAATGTGTTGTAATGGTTGTAATTGTTTTCCCATCCTTGTGGACTATTCCGCAATATATGAAATAAATATTTTCTAAATTTTTGTGTGTAATGACTATCGCATTCCTTGTGGACTATTTTGTTGGATGTTAGACAGAATCCTTTAGTTCATATGTGTCTCCTCCTAGGTGGTACTATTACCTCTCTCTTAGAGTCTCACTTCTCTTACTCCCCTCGCAGTAGAAGAACCTTGATACACTTGCAATTGGACATTCACCAAGCACACCCCTCTTTCTTTTTGAAAGTAAATTTGCATCACTCTCTCTTGCCCACGACAATAGTTAATGCATATATTTAAGAACAAGTCAACCAGACCTTTGTTCTAGATGGGACTCCTATACCAAACAGTGGGAAGTCTACTTGGGACTTCATATGGGGGATATCCCTTGAATTTTGGTTGGTCCAACATCTCCAAAAACTATATATGTTAAATAAAATGGAATAGGAAGTTGCTAGAGTATAGAAAATATTGAAGGCCACAGAAGAATAACATAGAGTTATGTAGACCAAAACAGAGCACATAAGGAGTTTTGAATAGGAGATCAGGTGTATCTCCAAATAAGGGAAAACAAAATTTCTTTAAGAGTGGGATTATGTGCCAAGTTAATGCAAAGATATTTTAAACCATTTCATATTTTGAAGATATTGGAGCTAGTAGAATACAAACTCACCATTCCTTCCACAATGAAGGAACATGATGTGTTATATATATATTTACTTAAAATATATATGCATGATGTTAACCATATTATTGATTTACTATGATATAGGTATAATATAATGGATAATTCCATCCAAAACCACATGGATACTCAAAAAAGAGGACCACCACACTCCATGTAAGTCAAGGTGTAATGGAAGCACTTTGGGCCAACTGAAGCAACATGGAAACTAGAGGATGTCATGTAGAAGTCATACCCATTTTTTTTATGTATAAAGTTTAGTTTTACATATAGTAGAACACTGAGGATGATTTTTATTTAAGGAGGATGGTAATGTAACATCCTTTTTTCTAATTCCAAATTTTTGTAATGTATTGAAAGATGACAATGTTGGAGAGTCATCATGGATGGCCAGCTCAACTATTTGATGTTAATATTTTTCTAATATAATTACAAATTGTTAAATTTGAATATGAGGAACAGAATAGATTGATTAGAAATCATATATATGGGATTGGAATGTTTCATATATTCCTTGAAGTTAATTTTCATGACCCCCGAGGTTCTAGTTGAACTATTGACTAATAAGAAATTATGAGAGGAATTAGGGGAGGAGGTACTGAACTGCCCAAACATGGGCTATGCACCTGACAATGAATTCCTTTTTAAATCTTTAGCTCAAGAAAGGGACTGTAAACCTCTCATGCATGAAGTAGTTCTCATGAGGAGAAGGGAGTTATTTTTGTGATTCTAAGTGGTTGAGTTTGAAGTATTATAGTGACTATTGACATTAGACAAAGAAAATAGACTTGAATTATTGTAAATCCAAAACGATTGTAAGCGAGAAACTTGTAAACCTGAGATTGGAATGTGGACCACAAAGTCCAATCTTGAAATGTGTTAGATGAGGATACCAAAGAGAAATTTCTCTGCTTGAATCAAGTAAGCTGAAAAGAACTAAAGTATTTGGTTGTTTGTATGCACATGAAGCAATAGAATAAGGATAATATTAGGGATTATATAAAATGGGAAGGGATTTCCTTCTATGTTGTGAAGGCCCTTAGTGGCTATATTAGTTGTTTAATTAATCCAATATTATTTATTGCACCGTGGCATCCCTATTTCCTAGCCAATGAAGGAATTTTTCCTTCATACCCTATACATTAAATTAAACTCTTTTTTTTTTTAATTCACTAAGTGAGGAATCCATTAGATATTGGATATGGTTGCGGCGTGGCTAGTTGTAATAATAAATTTGCAGTGTATTTTTCCAGCGATTTGGTGCATAGTGGTCATCCCTTATTCGATTTCCAAAAATTTTAAGAGGAGTAGATAAGTGTAGAGGAATAGATAAGTGTATCAATTGTAAATTTTCTCAATATTTCATATTTAAATATTATTTTTGATCCACCAGGTATGTGTGCAATGGTTGGTTGAGAGTTGTATGGTTTTAATTAATATGCACGATGCATGATAAATTCACTGAACAATTAGCATAATTGGAATGAATGTTGAAATACATTGCTTTATGAATATGAATGTTGTGTGAAATGGGATCCTTTAATCTATGTCGAATGAGATAATTATGTGTTTTACGTTCATAAATGCATAGGTTATCCTTGGATGTGTTTGATTGTGTTATGTTTACATGCATGTTTGTAATCATTTATGACGTTTTGTGATGTATGGTCTGTTTCCAAAGGGGAAGGATTGATAGGTTGGTGGTCTGAGTTATTATTAATATTTTGGTTAAATCATTATTCCTTGTGATTTAGAATAAAAAAATTTAGGTTGCAATGGATAGGCTAAAGGAGCCTTATGCTTGATTTGAAGATTGGAAGGTTTTGTTAATGATGGCACCTAAAAGCAAGAGTAGAAGCCCTGATGAGGAAGGAGAGATTTGAAAGGAAAGAAAATCTAATATTTAGTTTGGAAGTGTTCACCAAATAAATATTAAACTAAATTAAATCCTACGAAAGAACTTTAGTGGCTAAGCGACCACAGGTTTAAGCCTTGGTTTTGGAAAAAAAAGGAAATTGTGTGGTTTGACCCCTGTAACTGAAGCTACTAAGAGAATTTTGGGATTGCGCCCCATAGAATGAAATTCTTTGGAAAAATCAAGATGGTATTCCACATTGAAATGGTGGAGTATTTGAAAGTTGGGGTTTGGCTAGCCCCATCGTTAGCCCAAGTTAGATGGATTGATGAGAGTGAGGAGCAAGAGATGGTCATAAGGAGATAGTCAGAATATCAACATAGCAAGCCATCAAGGAAAAAAAAGTGAATCATTATGAAAAATCCTTTTTTAAAATGGCCCCAAGAAACAATTGTAGTGGGAATCATTTGATCTATTAACAAGGAGAATGACGTGATGTAACTAAAAATTTGGAACCTCGAAACATTATGCTAACCAAAGTATAAAGTACTATGAGAACTAAGGTGATGTCATGATTGGATGACATGGGTATGCCATGTGTATGAGATGTGTCACCTAGATCTAGTCTTTTTTATATGCCAACCTTGTGATTATGAGTGACATGTAGCACACATCAAGATTCCCACATGGAAAAGGAAATTTACTCTTATCTAATGTGTTAGGGGTTGATTAGTCATCCATGATTCATGTGGTATGCCAAGTTAACATATATACATATCAACATATAAAAATTTCTGTAGGACAACATCTTGGAAATAATCGTTACATTGATAACATGATACACATGTCATTGTTATTAATATATTGAAGTTAATGTTATGTTTTAAATAAATAAAAACCATTATACAGAAAGCTTCTCTTGGCTTTGAGCTGTAAAATATCTACTAACAGGGTCAACCAAATGAAGGTGAGAGCTTATATGACCCCAAAAACAATCCATCATTTCCATGAGACTAACCACTGACGCACACCCACACAATCCATTGTCAATGAGGCACAATAACTAGCATGCATGCACACAACAAACATAGTGTGCACACAAACATACACAACCCACAAACATTACACATTGACTCACAAGGTGACATGTTCACACACTACACATTTTTTTTTTTCATGTGATTAAGATTGAGTATAAATATTAGCATGTTGATAATTACATTTATTTTATAGGTTAATTGGTATGATATTAAAATTAGTAAGTATTTATTTTCATTATTATATTTAAAACAATTATTATGGTTAACAAAATTTTAGATTAACATTTTTTTGAGAAAAACTATAAATTATTAAAATTAATTAAAAATTTTAATTAAATTTATTTATCGTATCGATTTTAGTATTAAATGATTAATTGATATTTGTTATTACAAATTCATGCTATTATAAATATTATGTTAGTGTTTTTCTTCTTTTCAAGGGATTTGAACCGTATATTATGTTAGTCTTTTTCTTCTTTTTAAACGATTTGAACCTTCAGTATAATGGTTTTCTTAAAAATTTTATAACATGAAAATGGTTAATTGAGTTGTATTTTGTAGACTAATATTATGTATTTTTAATGTTATTATAATATGTATATTATTTTTCATTTTAAATTGATAAATTAATATTATGAATATATTAAATTTTGTTAGAAAAAAATAAAAAATAAAAATGAAATATTAAAAAATTAATTAAAAAATAAAAATAAAATTAAAATTTAATGTAAAAAAACAAAAAAATTTAAATAATAATAATAATAAAAAATTTTCATAAATATCTCAACCTATGTATTTACAACTTAATATTTAAACTAATATATTTGTAAGTTAATATTCTAATATTTATATATATAAATAATGACAATATATTAGGAATTTGGCTTTTGTGATCCATAAATTTTGAATAAAATCTTTCGGTAAAAATCACATAAGAATAAATTAGGTTGACGCGTTTCGAACCAGCCAGTGTGGTTCATTATCTTGTCTTGATGATGGACCACATTAGCTGGTTTGAAATGCGTCGACCTAATTTATTCTTACGTGATTTTTACCGAAAGATTTTATTTAGAATGATAATATATTTATAATCATATAAGAAATATTTTAAAAAATATATTCACACAAATTACATTCATATATCTACAAATAAATAATACATATACAAATATAACAAAGAATAGATTGATTATAAATCTTATATATGGGATTGGAATGTTTCATATATTGCTTTACATTAATGTTCATGACCCCCGAGGTTCTAGTTGAACTACCGACAAATAAGCAATTATGAGAGGAATACAGAGAGGGGGTGTTGAAATGCCCAAACATGGGCTATGCACCTTAGAATTAATTCCATTTGAACTCTTTAGCTCAAGAAAGGGACCCTAAACCTCTCATACATGAATTAGTGTTTGTGAGGAGAAGGAAGTTAGTTGGTGATTCTAAGTTGTTGAGTTTGAAGTATTATAGTGACTATAAACATTAGACAAAGAAAAGAGACTTGAATTATTGTAAATAAAAAATGATTGTAACTGAGAAACTTGGAAACCTGATATTGGAAGATGGACCACAAAGTCCAATCTTGAAATGTGTTAGATGATGATACCAAAGAGATATTTCTTTGCTTGAATCAAGTAAACTGAAAAGAACTAAACTATTTCTTTGTGTTTATGCACATGAAGCACTAAAAGAAGGATAATATTAGGGATTATAGAAAATGGGAAAAAGGATTTACTTCTATCTTGTGAAGGACCTTAGTGGCTATATTAGTTTTTTTATTAACCCAATCTAATTTATTGTGTAGTGGCATCCCTATTGCCTAACCAATGAAGGAATTTTTCCTTCATACACTGTACATTGAATTAAACTCTCTTTCTTTATTCACTAAGTGATGAATCCATTAGACATCGGATATGGTTGGGGCGTGGCTACTTGTAATAAATTTGTGCTATAGTTTTTCCTGAGATTTGGTGGATAGTGGTCATCCCTTATTTGAGTTCCAAAATTTTTAAGATGAATATATAAGTGTATGAATTGCAAAACTTTCTCAATACTTCATATTTAAATATTATTTTCAATCCATTGTGTATGTGTGAAATGGTAGGTTGATATTTTTGTGGTTTTAATGAATATGCACAATGCATGATCAATGTACTTAACAATTAGCATAATTAGCGTGAATGCTGAAATACATTCCTTTATGAATATGAATGTTGTGTGAAATGGGATCCTTTCATCTATGTCAAATAAGATAATTATGTGTTTTATGTTCATAAATTCATAGGTCATCCTTGGAAGTGTTTGATTTTGTTATGTTTACCTGCTTTTTTGTAATCATTTATGACTTTTTGTGATGTATGGTGTATTTCCAAAGGGGAAGGTTTGATAGGTTGGTGGTCCTAGTTATTATTAATATTTTGGTTAAATCATTGTTCCTTGTGATTTATTATAAAAAAAGGTTAGAATGCACTAGATAAAGGATCCTTATGCTTGATGTGAGGATTGGAAGGTCTTGTTAATGATGGCACCTCAAAGTAAGAGTAGAAGCCTTGATGAAGAAGGAGAGATTCAAAAGGGAATAAAATCTAATATTTAGTTTAGAAGTGTTCACCAAATAAATATTAAGCTAAAGGAAATCCTACGAAAGAAATTAAGTGGCTAAGGGATTGCGGGTTTAAGCCTTGGCTTTGGAAAAAAAAGAAATTTTGTGACTGCGCCCCTTAGAATGAAACTCTTTGGAAAATTCAAGATGGTATTCCCCATTTATATGGTGGAGTATTTGAAATTTGGGGTTTGGATAGCCCCATCCTTAGCCCAAGTTAGATGGATAGATGTGAGTGAGGAGCAAGAGATGATCATAAGGCGATGGTTAGAATATCAACATATGAAGCCATCGAGGAAAAAAAGTGAATCATTATGATAAATCTTTTTTTAACATGGTCCCAAGAAAGCATTGTCAGTGGGAATATTTTCATCTATTAACAAGGAGCATGAAGTGACGGAACTAAAAATTTGGAACCTCTAATATAAATATCGAATTCTAACTAAAAATGAACAAGAGTAATTTTGTTTTGGCATTTCTAAATATTTATGATTGGTGTTTAGAGTGTGGTTCATGACTCATTTTCATATATGTTGTAAAGATAAACCACACTTAGTGACTCAGCCATATACATTTTATATATTTTAAATTTTAATAAAATAATATTTTATTACTTATATTATTATAATTTATTGAGTCACAATTTTATAAAACTATTATTCATACATAATTAAAACATTTTGTTTTATTTTCAAATGTTTTAATTTTAAAGTTATGTTTTAATTTTATTTTGAAATGTTTTAATGTCAAAATTATGTTTTATGATAATATGTTTTAAATAAAATAATATAAGGTTATTATCATTTAAATTTTGTTTTCAAATAGATTTTGAAATGATATATTTTTAAAGATTGATTTAATTATATTTGAAATTTGTGTTAAAAAATATTATATATTTTTAAATTTAATTATGTGTTATTATCATTATGTTTTAATAATTAACTGTATTTTACAAATATACTAATATATTAATAATTAAATGTGTTTTATAAATATAATTATATATTATTAATTTTTATTTCATTGAATATAATCGTATATATTTATATTTTTATTAAGTATATATTTTATAAATTTATTAAAATTATATTAATATATTTATAATTGTAAAACATGTAATAAAAAAATAATGAGTGATATATATTTATATTTTTATTAAGTATATATCTTATAAATTTATTAAAATTATATTAATATATTTATAATTGTAAAATATGTAATTAAATAGTTAAGTAGGAAAACAATATAATCAATTTAGATTTCATTATAATATTAGATCGATCAAGCCTTGAGACTAATCAAATTTCTTGTAATGGAAACTTTATTTTAGAGTGAAAAGAGATTTGATCTCTGGATGCTTTGTAGTTCCAGAGTTAAAAGAATTTAGGCTGGTTTAATTTTACCTTTTAAATAGACTATATTCCATATGAATTGGTTCTCAATACCATATTTTTATTATTATTTTGTTATTTTTACTTTCATTTTTTTATGCTTTACAATTTGATGCAGGAGCATCTAGCTCGGAGGAGACGAAAGACAGTTAACTGTCTCACTGATTAGCACGTGTTTGTGGACAGGTTATTAAACCTGTATTTTAATTACTTTTATTATTCGTCAGTTGGACAAGGAAAGTAGGATTAGGAATATAAAATGTTTTTTTTGTAGTTAATTAGAAGTTTTTTTAAAAGAAACTGGAAATGTAGTTAGAAACATTCGGTTGACAGTTCAACTGAAAACCAAAACAGTTTTACACCTACAGGTATTTAAATGGGAGAAAAATCATATGTAGGGGTTCGATTTCCATCAAGAGAATAGGAAAAAGAAAACAAGTGAGAATAATAATCATCTGCAACCAATATTACTTTCAGCCAGTACTGTTATTTCACATTCTGTCCATTGTGAAGTTATTTATTTATTTACAGATTGATTTATGTGTGACATCTGTGTGTGAGTATGCAACTGAAATTGTTTCACAAGTAAATAGAACATTAAACAAAAGTGCTACTGCATATAGAGAAGAGAGGAGTTTTTTTTGTATCATGCATTTCAGGCTACGAAGACAGAGACCAAATATGCACGGCCAAAAGATAGCCAAGTTCAAGTTCCAGTTCTTACAACAAAATTAAATGAGGGAGAAATAATAGACCAGCCCAGGTGAGTTTCCGGGTACTGAAACATTTTTTGAAATTCATTACAAACAAAACATTCTTGTATTAATCGTTTTAAAAACAAAGTTTACCAAGTGTCCGAATCAGTCCAAGAGGAACAGAGTAACGATACAGCCTGAACGAGGGTTTGAACCACGAAGTAACATAGCTACAGTGAAGTGCAAAGTTTTAGCATATTTCATAACAATAGTAAATTACAACGGGAGATTTTCCACTCAACAGGGTTTAGCGATGAAACGATGTGTGCTACAGACAAAATTGATAAACCCTAAACTACAGGAATACAAAACGGAGTTGACCCTACCCATAGGGTTTGATCGCTGAGAAAACGAGCCTCCAGGGTTTTGACAGAAGAAAGAGGCCTGCACATCATCCAAAACCGTTCAGGGTTAGAATGCGTCAATACTGTTAACTGGAGATGTGTTATCAAAATAATGGTGTAAAACTGTAAATTAAATAAACAAAGTGTAATAGGAACTCACCGGAAGATTTGAGGTTGGACAGAGATAAGTAGCCAGATTTTCGAGCCAACAAATTTTTCTCACAAAGGAGCGAACTGATTAGAGTCACAAATAGAAGGGCGCAGTATAAAATCGGAGAAGAGCAATTACCTTTTGTTCTCGTTGAATTTGAAGGCGGCCATAGGAACTTTGGTTGGCCGAACCTGGAAATTTGAGTTGACAGCAAGCCGACGTTAACAGTTGAAGACAGAAGAGAGAAAAACACACAATTAAAACAAATAAAGTTGAAAACCAGAGAAATCGCCGTGGAAGGAGCTCACATACGAATAGCTAGTGAATGTCATTGCAGAAACCAAAAGGAGTCCAATGATAACCAGAGGTCTTACGACAGTGACTGAGCAAAGTTTGCTCGACTACACCGAGTATCCATTACCTCACAGAAAATGCACAGCAGCGCGACGAAACCCTCCTCCCAACTCAATGGCAGAAAATAACAATACAACCAAAACATAGTTACAAAAGTGAGAGTGGGCACAGGAAACGGAGCACAATTAATGCAACATAACTCGAGAAATGGAGTGATAAATGCGAAGTAGATTGTCACAAAAATTGATAGATCATACGCACCTTAAACATAAATGAAATTGAAGTCGCGTTACTAAATATCCAATTAACTATTGTTAAAGCCATACAGCCGACCTGGCGTATTGTCAAACATAATCACAATTATCATATTAAAGTTCGAATACATGGTTGTGCCACCTGTACAAGAGGGCTAGGCCTTCGTCATTTTTGGTATCAGAGTGGGTTTGCTGAACAGAGAAAATGGAGGTTGGTAGACGAGGACGAGGAAGAGGGAGAGTAATGTGTAGAGTAGTAGAAGAGGGACTAAGAGAGGAAATTCGAATCTTGAATGAGTGATTAACAACAGTGGAGGCTGGAAGGAGGAGAGAACCTGCAAGAGGGGATGATAGTGATGAGGAGGTTGTAGAACCGGCAGATGGTTTGGAGGAAGAGGCACCTGAACTTAGGTTATTGAGGTCAGTCTTATTATCGAATAGTAAGCCAAAACATGAACTCTCCACTTATGATGGGAATTTATCTACTGATGTGTTGTTGGATTGGCTTAGCGAGTTAAATAAGTATTTTTATTATGAAAAAATTAGTGAAGACAAGAGGGTAAAGTTCGCTACCACCAAGCTGAAAGGACATGCGTCCTTGTGGTGGGACAGTGTTCAGGCGGAAAGGAAAAGGCTAAATAAACAGCCTACAAAGAAGTGGGTTAGGATGGAGGCCAAGCTGAAAGAAAAGTTTCTGCCCAAAGATTATCAGATTATGCTGTACAGACAGGTAAAAAATTTGAGGCAAAGGGGGTTAACAGTCAAGGAGTATACGGAAGAATTCTACAAGGTGAATTTGAGGGTAGGATATATAGAGGACACCCCTGAAAAAATAGCAAGGTTTGTAAATGGATTGAGAGGGGAGGTACTGGACGAAATCAATATTCTGTCACCCAGAACTCTAGATGAGGTATATCAGTGTGCCTTGAAAGCGGAAGAGAAAATAATTAGGAAGCAGAATGCCAGAAAGGGAGGGGGATCTGGCAGAGGAAAGGGGAAGGTTTCTGGCAGAGGCAGAGGTACAATTTCCAATGAAGAAGGTAACGGTTCCAAATCTGCGGGAGCAGCAGAAAAGGACAATAGCACGAGAGGGGGATGACCATACCAGCGAGGGAGAGGTAATGGTCGGGGCAGAGGAGCTGTCCAGTGCTATAGTTGCCACAAGTGGGGGCACAAGTCGTATGAATGTCCTGAAGGGGAATCAGCAGGGGGAAGAGGAACTATGTTGCCCAGATTAAGGAGGTGAAAGAACCTCCCCAGGAAGTGGAAAATGCACCTGAGATAGGGGAAGCCCTGGTGCTGAACAAGGTGCTGATAAAACCAGCGAAAGAGGTTGTGGAACCAGATCAAAGGAAGGCCTTGTTCTAGATAGTTTGCAAGTCACAGGGTAAGTGCTGCAAACTAATAATTGACAGTGGGAGTACCGATAATTTGGTGGCCACAGAAATGGTGGATAAATTGGGGCTGAAGAGGCTGAAGCACCCCACTCCTTACAAAGAGTCGTGGCTGCAAAAGGGACATCAACTGTTAGTTGATGAACAGTGTGAAGTAGAATTCCAGATAGGTAGATATAAGGACAAAATTATCTGCGACATTATGCCAATGGCTGTATGTCATATACTGTTAGGAAGACCCTGGCAGTTTGATAGAAAATTAATTCATGATGGGAAGAAAAACTGTTACAAGTTTTTAAAAGATGGGGTTAAGCATACGCTTGTACCCATTAAAGAGGAAAACACAACAAAAGCTAGTGGAGTAAAAGCGTTACTGATGGGTGGAAAAGAGTGTTTGAAACAGATTGAAGACAATGATGTGAATTTTGCTGTTGTGAGGAGGCCAAAGACAGTGGTACTGCACACAAATATTTCATATTTACCAGAGGAGATTCAGGATATGTTGCAGGATTTTGGTGATATCATAGTGGACGATCTTCCAGATGAACTGCCTCCCAAGAGGAGTATCAGTCACTGTATTGACTTTATACCCGGAGCTATTCTACCGAATAAAGCAGCCTATCGAATGAGTCCTAAGGAAAACGAGGAGATTAGGAAGCAGGTGTAGGAATTAATGGATAAAGGGCTGATTAGAGAGAGCATGAGCCCCTATGCAGTTCCGACAGTTTTGGCTCCAAAGAAAGGAGGCGAATGGTGAATGTGCACAGACTCAAGGGCTATTAATAAAATTACCATTAGGTACAGGTTTCCATTGCCGAGAATGGATGACATGATGGACTATTTGAGTGGGGCAACCTATTTCTCGAAGATTGACTTGAAGAGTGGATACCATCAGATTAGAATTCGAGAAGGGGATGAGTGGAAAATAGCCTTCAAGACAAACGAAGGGCTGTATGAATGGATGGTGATGCCATTTGGTTTGAGTAAGACCCCTAGTATGTTTATGTGTCTAATGAACGAAGTGTTGAAAGAGTTCATTGGGAAGTTTGTAATCGTTTATTTGGATGACATATTGATTTTTAGCAAGACACGAGAGGAATACTTCAGGCATGTTCGAAGTGTGTTGAGGAAGCTGCAGCAGAATAAGCTGCTAGTAAATCTGAAGAAGTGTACATTTTTCCAGCAGGAGTTGGTATATCTGGGTTTTGTAATTGAAGAAAATGAGTTGAGGATGCATCCAGAAAAGGTTGCAGCTATAACTAGCTAGCCATCCCCAATAGTTTATTTGAAGTCCGAAGCTTTCATGGATTAGCAAGTTTTTACAGGAACTTCATCAAGAATTTCAGTGAAATCTGCGCACCCATGTTAGATACGATCAAGAAGGCAAATCAGCCTTTTTGCTGGACAGAGACAACAGAGAAAATTTTTCAGACTTTGAAGAGGAAGATCACAGAGAGACCTATATTGAGGCTGCTTGACTTCAAAAAACAATTTCAAGTTCGTTGTAATGCCAGCGGTACAGCCATTGGGGCAGTACTTAGTCAAGAAGACAGGCCGATTGCCTATTTCAGTGAGAAGTTGAACGAGAGTAGACAGAAGTACTCAACCTGTGACAAGGAATTTTACGTAACTGTCCAAGCATTGAAGCATTGGAGACATTATTTATTAGGTAATGAGTTCATTTAATTTTCGGATAATTCTGCATTACAGTACATTATGCAGCAGCATAAGTTGAACCATAAACATGCAAAATGGGTTTAGTATCTGCAGAGTTTTACATTTGTACTGAAACATATTAGTGGGCAGGCCAACAAGGTGGAAGATGCGTTGAGTAGAACGGTTTTACTCTTCCAGGAAAGTACAATGCAAGTTTTGGGTTTTGAGCATTTGAGGGATCTGTATCAGACAGATGCAGACTTTAAGGAGGTCTATGAGGCCTGCCAAAACCCTCTGTTGAGGAATAATATTCCATGGTTGGACTACAATTTGCAGGAGGGATTAGTGTTCAGGGGAGGACAGTTATGCATTCCCGACTGTTCAATGAGGGAGAACATTATTCGGGAAAATCACAGTGGAGGTCTAGCCGGACATTTCGGTATAGACAAGACATTATCACAGTTTGAGCACTTTTATTTCTGGCCAAGGTTACGACGGGACGTGCAGAGATACGTGAGCAGGTGTAAAACATGCCAATTGGCGAAGGGATGTAGTAAAAATGCAGGCCTTTATATGCCACTGCCTATTCCGAGCAGACCATGGTACTCAGTCAGCTTGGACTTTGTCTTGGGTCTGCCTAGGACACAATGGGGTTTTGATTCAGTGATGGTGGTAGTGGATCGGTTTTCGAAGATGGCACATTTTGTACCCTGCAGGAAAACCAGTGATGCTACTCACGTAGCACACTTGTTTTTCATAGATATTATTAGACTGCATGGTCTACCAAGGTCCATCATTTCCGACAGGGATGTGAGGTTCACCGGACATTTTTGGTGGACCCTGTGGAAGAAGTTGGGCACTCAGTTATAGTTCAGCTCTGCTTATCACCCACAGACTGATGGGAAAATAGAGGTGGTGAATAGGAGCCTAGGAAATCTGCTACGAAGTTTAATAGGTGAAAATTCTTGGATGTGGGACCGCGTCCTTGCTCAGGTGGAATTCGCGTACAACGATTCGCCAAATCGTAGCACAGGTTACAGTCCCTTCCAGGTCTTGTATGGCATGCATCCTCGCGGAGTGCATGAACTACGGGATTTAGGAAAACTAAAAAAATGGAGCGCTGATGGAGAATATTTTGCCCAAGCAATGAGCGACTTGCATGAGCAGGTGAGACTGAAATTACAGGACAACAGTCAAAGGTACAAACGAGCGGGGGAGTGGGATTCAAAAAGGCGAGTTCAATTTAATGTTGGAGATGAATTCCTTGCACATTTGCGCAAGGAACGATTTCCAAAAAGGGAATATAACAAGCTGAAATTTAAAAAGATTGGCCCCTGCAGAATCATTCACAAGTTTTATGCTAATTCTTACGAGCTACAGTTGCCACCAGGAATAGGTATTTCACCCATCTTTAATGTGGCATATCTGTTCCCTTATACTGCTGGTTCTGAGGATGACGCGACTGTAAGGCCAGAACGGGACACCAAATTTGATGAAGGTTCTTGGATGAGACAGATGCCTATGGCACAGCCCCTTGAGATTGAGAGTATTCTCGACACACAGGTAGCCAAGCACACACGCAGGAAGGAATATCTACGATATTTGGTCAAGTGGAAGAACCGTCCGATTGAGGACAGTTCATGGCTTGACGTGACGCAGATACAGAAAGCAGGTTATTCGGTCGACGTTATCATGGAACGGAGCCATGACTTTTTGTCACCCCGGGAGCCTGATGTAGGAGCATCTAGCTCGGAGGAGATGAAAGATGGTTAGCTGTCTCACTCATTAGCACGTGTTTGTGGACAGGTTATTAAACCTGTATTTTAATTACTTTTATTATTTGTCAGTTGGACAAGGACAGTAGGATTAGGAATATAAAATGTTTTTTTTGTAGTTAATTAGAAGTTTTTTTAAAGAAACTGGCAATGTAGTTAGAAACATTCGGTTGACAGTTCAACCAAAAACCAAAACAGCTTTACACCTATGGGTATTTAAATGGGTGAAAAATCATATGTAGGGGATCGATTTCCATCAAGAGAATAGGAAAAAGAAAACAAGTGAGAATAATAATCATCCGCAACCAATATTACTTTTAGCCAGTACTGTTAATTCACATTCTGTCCATTGTGAAGTTATTTATTTATTTACAGATTGATTTCTGTGTGACATCTGTGTGTGAGTACGCAAATGAAATTGTTTCACAAGTAAATAGAACGTTAAACAAAAGTGCTACTACATATAGAGAAGAGAGGATTTTTTTTTGTATCATGCATTTCAGGCTACGAAGACAGAGAGCAAATACGCACGGCCAAAAGATAGCCAAGTTCAAGTTCCAGTTCTTATAGCAAAATTAAATGAGGGAGAAATAATAGACCAGCCCAGGTGAGTTTCCGGGTACTAAAACATTTTTTGAAATTCATTACAAACAAACATTCCTGTATTAATCGTTTAAAAAAAAAAGTTTATCAAGTGTCTGAATCAGTCCAAGAGGAACAGAGTAACGATACAGCCTAAAAGAGGGTTTGAACCATGAAGTAACATAGCTACAGCAAAGTGCAAAGTTTTAGCACATTTCATACCAATAGTAAATTACATCGGGAGATTTTCCACCCAACAAGGTTTAGCAACGAAACGACGTGTGCTACAGACAAAATTTATAAACCGTAAACTACAGGAATGCAAAACGGAGTCGACCCTACCCGTAGGGTTTGATCGCTGAGAAAACGAGCCTCCAGGGTTTTGACAGAAGAAAGAGGCCTGCACATCTTCCAAAACCGTTCAAGGTTAGAACGCGTCAATACTGTTAATTGGAGATGTGTTATCAAAATAATGGTGCAAAACTGTAAATTAAATAAACAAAGTGTAACAGGAACTCACCGGAAGATTTGAGGTTGGACAGAGATAAGTAGCCATATTTTCGAGCCAACAGATTCTGCTCACAAAGGAGCGAACTGATTAGAGTCACAAATAGAAGGGCTCAGTATAAAATCGGAGAAGAGAAATTACCTTTTGTTCTCGTTGAATTTGAAGGCGGCCATAAGAAATCTGGTTGGCCGAACCTATAAATTTGAGTTGACAGCAAGCCGACGTTAATAGTTGAAGACGGAAGAGAGAAAAACATACAGTTAAAACAAATAAAGTTGAAAACCAGAGAAATCACCGTGGAAGGAGCTCACATATGAATAGCTAGTGAACGCCATTGCAGAAACCAAAAGGAGTCCAGTGATAACCAGAGGTCTTAAGACAGTGACTGAGAAAAGTTTGCTCGACTACACTGAGTATCCATTACCTCACAGAAAACGCACAGCAGCACGACGAAACCCTCCTCCCAACTCAATGGCGGAAAATAACAATACAACCGAAACATAGTTGCAAAAGTGAGAGCGGGGAGCAGGAAACGGAGCACAGTTAATGCAACAGAACTCGAGAAATGTAGTGATAAATGTGAAGTAGATTGTCACAAAAATCGACAGATCATATGTACCTTAAACATAAATGAAATTGAAGTCGCGTTACTGAATTTCCAATTAACTATTGTTAAAGCCATACAACCGAGCTGGCGTATTGTCAAACATAATCACAATTATCATATTAAAGTTCGAATACGTGGTTGCATCACCTGTACACGAGGGTTGGGCCTTCGTCACAATTCCAGAGTTCAAATGGATTTAGGATGCTTTAATTTCACCGTTGAAATAGGCAATATTCCACATGAATTGGTTCTCAATACCATATTTGTATTATTATTTTATTTGTATAAGTTTATTTTTATTTTGTTATTTTTACTTTCAATTTTTTTTTGAGCTTTTTTAAAGTGTTTACATTATATTATATTTTTTAATTTATTTATTGTATTTAGAAATTACTTTACAAAATTTCTATCAACCTAGATTTCATCAAATATCTTGAGATAAAAATCTTAGAGTGAAAAGAGATTTGATTTTTCTAAATGGGTTGTAATTCTAAAGTTAAATGGATCCAACATGATTTAATTTCACCCTTCAAATAAACTATATTACACATGAATTGGTTTCAAGACCATATTTGTATTTTTTTTTTGTTATTTTTACTTTCATTTTTTATTTTATTTTTAATGAGTTAAAATGTTTACATTACATTATATTACTCTTTTAATTTAATTTTATGTTTTATTTATTTTAACATGATATTACATCATCTCTACTGTGTGTATATATATAATGTTTAGTTCAAAATAATATTTTTAATTAAATTTTTTATGGTTTAATATTTAAATGTGAATGATAAATATAGTAACATATATTTTTTTATATAAAAAATAATAATAATTAACAATCATATTGGTTTATTTTTATAATTAATATTTTTGAAAAAATGTCATCAAATCTTTTGAAATGAAAATCTCTTTTAGAGTGAAAAGAGATTTGATTTTTTTAAATGCATCGTAATTCTAGAGTTAAATGGATCCAACATGATTTAATTTCACCCTTTAAATAAACTATATTACACATGAATTGGTTTCCAATACCATATTTTTATTTTGTTATTTTTACTTTCATTTTTTATTTTATTTTTAATGAATTAAAAGTTACATTACATTATATTACTCTTTTAATTTAATTTTATGTTTTATTTATTTTGACATTATGTTACATCATGTCTGTGTGTCTATATATGTTTTTAGTTTAAAATAATATTTTTAATTAATTTTTTTACGATTTAATAATTAAATGTGAATGATAAATATAATAACATATATTTTTTATGTTTTTATAATTAATATATTTGAAAAAATGTTGTAAAATTATATATATATATATATATATATATTAATTTATTTTGTTGTGTTATAATTTTATTAAGTTGATATATTTATATATGAATATTTTAATTTATTTTGTTGTGCTATAATTTTAATAAGTTGATATATTTATATGTTTTTAATATATTGAAGTTAATGTTATGTTCTAAATAAACTAAAAAACACTATACAGAAAAGATCCTCTTGGCTTTGAGATGTAAAATCTCTATTAACAGGGTCAACCACGTGAAGGTGAGAGCTTATATGACCCCAAAAATGGTCCATCATTGGCATGTGACTAACCACTGACGCGCACCCACACACAATCCATTGCCAATGAGGCACAATGACTAGCATGCATGCACACAACAAACATATGGTGCACACAAACATACACAACCCACAAACATTACATACTAACTCACAAGGTGAGATGTTCACACACTACACTTATTAACATTATTTTTTTGCATGTGATTAAAATTTGAGTATAGATATTATCATGTTGATAATTAAATTTATTTTATAAGTTAGTTGGAATGATATAAAAATTAGTAAGTATTTTTTTATTATTATTATATTTAAAACAATGATTATAATTAACAAAAAAAAATTAGATTAATATTTTTTTCAAAAAATTTAAATTATTAAAATTAATTAAAAAAATTTAATTAAATTTATTTATTGTATGGATTTTAGTATTAAATAATTAATATGTGTTATTACTAATTGATGTTGTTATAAATGTTATGTTAGTCTTTTTCTTCTTTTTTAGGAATTTTAACCTTGAGTTTAATGGTTTGTTTAAAAACTTTATAATATGATAATGTTTAATTGAGTAATGGTTAACTTTTTAATGTTATTGTAATATGTATATTAATTTTCATTTTAAATTGATAAATTAATATTATGAATATGTTAAATTTGGTTAGAAAAATTAAAAAATAAAAATGAAATAATAGAAATTTAATTTAAAAAATAAAATTAAAATTAGAATTAAAAGTAAAAAAAAACAAATAATAATAATAATAATATTATTATTATTATTAAATAATTCTATTTACAACTTAATATTTAAACTAATATATTTCTAAGTTAATATTCTAATATTTATATATAGAAATAAAGATAATAAATTTATAATGATATAAATAAATATTTAAAAATATATACTCACACAAATTACACTAGTATATCTACAAATAATAATACATACACAAAAATACCAAAGAAAAAATCAAACACATATAAAGAATACATTCATACACATACAAATAATGCAATTAAAGAAGACACATAAAAATGCATCGAAGAATAGATTCATACACACATAAAAAATACTTTCATACACATGCAAAGAATAGAATTAAACAAGACACAAACATATGTAGAAAGAATAGATTCATACACACATAGAGAATACATTCATACATATCCAAAGAATATAGTTAAAGAAGACACAAACATATATAGCAAAGAATAGATTCATACACACCTAAAGAATACATTCGTACACATACAAATAATGGAAGTAAAAAAGACACATACAGATGTAGCAAAGAATAGATTCATACACATACAAAGAATACAAGTAAATAAGACACATACATTTGGAGAAAATATTAGAATTAAACAAGACACATACAATTGCACTCATACATACATAAAAAAATACTTTCATACATACAAAGAATAAAATTAATCAACACATACAAATGTAGCAAAGAATAGATTCATACACACATAGAGAATACATTCATACACATCCAAAGAATACATTTAATGAAGACACATACATATGTAGCAAAGAATAGATTCATACACACCTAAAGAATACATCCATACATATACAAAAAATACAAGTAAATAAGACACATATAAATTTAGCAAAAAATAGATTCATACAAGCCTAAAGTAAGCATTCATACACATACAAAAAAATACAAGTAAACAAGAAACATGAAAATGGAGAAAATAATAGAATTAAACAAGACACATACAAATGGAGAAAATAATAGAATTAAACATGACACTTACAAATGCATCAAAGAATAGATCCATACACACATAAAAAAATACTTTCATACACATAGAAAGAATAAAATTAATCAAGACACATACAAATGTAGAAAATAGTAGATTCATACACACATAGAGAATACATACATTCATACACATCCAAAGAATACAATTAAAGAAGACACAAACATATGTAGCAAGGAATAGATTCATAGACACCTAAAGAATACATCCATATACATACAAAGAATGTAAGTAAACAAGACACATACAAATGTAGCAAAGAATAGATTCAACCAAAGCTAAAGAATACATTCATATAAATCACATCATCCAAAACATACATTATGACCCGAATACATTTATTCATTCATATATATATATATAGATATAATAAAACCAAAATTATATTCATATATATATATATATATATATATATATATATATGTTGGGGCCCTTGTTTTTGTTTAAGTTTTGAACTCTTGGCCAAGACATTTTGAACTTTGACTCTTTTTGAGTTGCGGAATAAATACATATGGCAACCGCGACTACGCCGCAACGACCAGGGGTTGCGGAGCTACCAAGGTGGTGCGGAAGCACTCGATAGCTGGAGATCGAACAGAGATAAGTGCAGATGAAAGAAACACAGCAGAAAACAGAAAGTAGAACACGCAAACATCAGAAGAGAAGCTGGGAAAAGCCAGAGTGAAGACACAGAGAAGCTGTCAGTCGCGAGGAGCGGGTGAATAAATGACGATCACCTAGCTGAAAAGAAAGGTGCTTGAAGGTTGAACGGATACGAGAGAAGTCGCGAGGATCGAGACAGGGAAGGACGCGCAGAGCAGCTGCGGAAGAATCATGCTTGTTCTTCCTATGGTTTCTTACTTTCTATGTTCTTCCTTTCTGTTCTAAAATCCATCTGTATCAGACTTGTGAGTCATCAGAGAGAAAGCTATGTAATCATGTGTTCGGCCAGAAGAATAATATAAGGGAAGATTGTTGTCTCAATAAGTTGTTCATGTGCTGTAATGTGTTTACACTGATTTAAAATTTTAAGTTGCGACTGTCTGAATACTTAGTAAGTGATCTTGCATGTGTAATTTGGTATATGTAATGGATGCACTTTCTTTCTTTGGTTGCGGGTTTATTCCTTACCAGTGATCTCATCCCCTTATGCATGTGGTCGCGGCACGCCTCGGGTGAGACACACTACTCTCCAAGAGCGGGGTGAAAATTCCGGCGTGTTCCTAGACTACACCGGACCCCTTGTTGGCCACAACCCTTGAACCTGGGTCTTGCCCGCGAGACCTGACTTTTCGCCAACAAATGGTTCCGTTGCCGGGACTTGCATGTTCTGAGTGGATCTAGATCATGGTCTCGAGGATTTTTGAAGGATCAATACGGTGATGGTGGGATGATCATCTTGAGCAGTTCATTGCTCAACAAGCAAAGCTGACCAAGAAAAAGGAGGCGGCGATCAGGGAGCTTGTTCTTTTCTTTGACTCAACTAGTGATACGTACGAAATTTTCTGGGGAAGGTTCCCTACGGACCTTTACAACTGGTTGCGGAGGTTACGAGCGACGGTGCCCCAAGAAGGCTTGCGGAAGACAAACCGCAGGTGGGCGCACGAAGACCTGATAGCACTGCATCGGGTAGATACTGAACTAACCCGCGCAGTGGATTTTTGGGTAAGGACCACGTTGGAAGGATACGTTGTGGAGTTTGCTGCTGAGTGTTACCAATCCTTTTCGAAGGCCGAGGCTGTTTTTCACTCAGGGCTAAGGGGGAAGCTGTTGAAGGAGATTCCACTGTGGATCAAAGCCCTGATGGCGGACGAAGGGTTGATTGAATTCCATAAAATGAGTATGGAAGCATAAACCACCCGTACTAGGGGAAGGATTGAGGGGACCGATGCTGTGTAGACAGTAAAAGTGGGGAGCGGGGGATGGAAGTTGAGGCCGCATGCAAGTTGCGGGAGTCACGTGCGAATCGGTGGGCACAGATCGCCGATAGGTGGCGAAGAAGGGTAATGAGAGATTTGAAGAGAAGGGAGATCGAGAGGAAAAATCAGAAGGAGGCGCCTCAGAAGACAAGACCCATGGGTTTGGATACCCGGACAGGAGACGGGACGACAGCGGACGTACAGTGGGTGCATGGGAGCCCAGCGACGCGAGAAAGAGAAGTAACGATTAGCGAAGATAATGGAAAGATGCAGCCCGAAGAAAGTTCCGATGACGAATGGCATGGCGTGATGCAGCAGATGTTCCAGGATCAGACGGCACCCACCCCTCTAGGCAGCCCTACGTCCCGCTTTCCGCATGGCCAGGATCCTGACCTTCCCCTGGTACTTTATCAACCTTTAAGAAATATTTTTATTCAGTTACAAGCATTGAGTCAGTCATATAGTAGTTCAGCGGCGTCGGTAACATCCAATAGCAGCAACGTTACTAGTAGTAGTATTTTCTCTGGAGGGACCATTACGCAACCAGGACCGGGAGGTTTTATCCTGGTTAATTCTCCGCAAGTACACATGGCTGGATCTTTCACCCGGTACCCAGAGTTCTCTGGCCGGGGCAACGACGACGTAGAACAACACTAGTATCTGTGAGAAGCCATCTGGAGGGCTCGACAGATGCCAGATGTAGGGAAGTTAATAGAGTTTCAAACCACGCTCAGAGAGAGAGCTCTGCGTTGGTTCATCAAGTGGTCCGAGGCGCACCCTAACCCTGTAATTGCAGACGTGAAGCGGGATTTTGTCCGCGAATTCAAGCTTCCCCAGACAGACCAGCAGGGCATGTCCGAGCTGTGGGAAATTAAGAAGAAGGAAGGCGAGACCGCGTGGGAGTTGATGCGGAGATTCAAGGACGTGATCGGGAAACTGAGCTACCCGATCGATCCAAACCACTAGAGGGACTGGTTCATCAAGGCTCTGCTCCCCTTGACACGAACTCCCCTTACTCAGTAGAAGATTGATAATCTGCAGGACGCTTTGGAGCAAGCCATGAAGATTGAAGCCATGGCAGGCTACCCCCAGGAATATCGGGGGGTGGTGGGCCCGCACGACCCTTCTTTGGTAGGGTTGCAACACCAGATTGCTAGCTTGACCGAAAAGCTCAAAGAACTTCAGCCAGTGAGGCCAGTGCGACCGAATGTTTGGTGTACACATTGTCTGGTCGAGGGCCACGTCGCAACCGAATGTCCTCGGTTGCGCGGCGTGGGAGCAGGACCCTCGGTCGCAGCTATACAGGGAGGTCCACCACTAGGGGGTGGTGCGGGGATGAACCCGCAGGGAGTCTACCAGCCGCAACAGACCTTTGCGGCGTTCCAACCGCAACCGGGGTCCTCCACCACAGAGTACTGTGAGATTTTTCAGACGATGGGGCATCCACCTCGGATGTGCCCAATATTGCAGAAGTACTCCATGGTCCCGAATAATGTATACTGCGAATTTTGTGTGTCTATGACCCACAACACTGAGCAGTGCAGGGTGCTTGATGCACTTATGGATCGATTGGATCGTCCCTCGTACAGGGTGAATGAGGCTCCAAGGAGGAGAGGTGGCGGCATGCGGGGAGGCCGAACAGGCGGATGCGGTCCGGTAAAATGCTACAACTATGACCAGGAGGGTCATGT
The DNA here is from genome assembly GCA_034641835.2 of Pinus albicaulis. Classification (NCBI taxonomy): domain Eukaryota; kingdom Viridiplantae; phylum Streptophyta; class Pinopsida; order Pinales; family Pinaceae; genus Pinus; species Pinus albicaulis. The sequence continues at coordinate 860,700,117 of CM076581.1, forward strand.
GGCTCGAGAATGTCCCCTTTCGCGACGACCCTGGTGTTCCCAGTGCCGGGTCAACGCCCACGCTACAGAGGACTGTCCGGAACTCATCAAGAAGTGGGAAGAGCGGGCGAGGCAGAGGGGCGCGAATCTGATAAACTCAGAACCGCGAGGGGCCGCAACCCCTGACATGCAGAATGTTGCGATAGTAACAAGGGGCGGAAAGAAGACGGGCGAGGATGCCCACGAGAAGGAGCCAACATGATTGGTTCGGCCGGCATCCCCAAAGAAGTTGATCCGGCCCGAAGTCTAGAAGAAGTATTTTCAGGAGGCGGTTGAGGCATTCACCCAGTTGCGGAACAAGGGAGGGTTGGAGGAGCCCATGCGGGCGAAATCCGGTGTGAAGAACGTCGCAGACACTGTGGTTGAGGATTGGCTCTGGCTATTTCTCAGGATTGTTGATGACGCTGTGCTGCGGCAGCAGCTCAAGCATGCTTTGGACGGAGCGCTGCAGGGGTGCACAGAACCTAGAGATCCGGCGGACACTAGCCCTCAATACGTCCCTCAATACGTGCAACGTGTCAAGCGGAACAAGCAACGAACAGGCAAAGAATTCCGGCTTAACACGCAGGTCGCAGGTTTCCAAATCAGCGACACCATGTTGGACTTGGGGTCCGACGTCAATATATTGCCACGAAAGACATGGGAGGCTCTTGGAAAGCCACGGCTCGCCTATTCCCCAATCCAACTCAGGATGGCGAACCAGTACTGCATTTTGCCAATCGGCCGACTCGAAGGAGTCGAGGTCGACGTTGCGGGTGTGAAGACATACGCCGATTTTGAGGTTATCGATATCATGGGCGACAAGGATCCCTATCCTGCTTTACTCAGCATTGATTGGGCTTTTGAGAATTATGGCATAATCGACCTTAAGAAGGAGCTGATGATCTTTGAAGATGGGGAGGTACGGGTCACCCAGCCTCTCGACCCGTATCAAGGGCCGCAATATACGGAAACAGTGGACAGTCGGGAGGATGCTCAGATGATGGACCATCTCTATCAGATGACTGCAGGGAAGCGGGACGATTATATTAACCCGACCGCAACTGGCTCTATCAATTGGCGGAGTGTGCAGAGCTCGGAACTCGGATCCGAGCTCGCGTGGGAAGACTGGCAGCAAGGAGGGTATGAGACCACCACGCGAAGATGTGCCTCCATTGCTCAAGTCTGGTGGATAGGGACTGAGATCCGCGGATACCCCACATTATCAAACATGAAAGCAGTGAATACTTTTATTGCCAAGGTGGAAGACCGGGTCCCAGAGGACACATGGGTGCGAAACCCACCGCAAGGAAGGTGCTTCAAGCTGGCCTATGGTGGCCGACGGTACATGCAGACTGTAAGGCCTATGTGAAACGTTGCGATGTTTGCCAGAGGAAGGGAAGGCCTTCACACAGGGACGAGCTTTCGCTACACCCGGTGCATGTGTTGCGGCCGTTCGAATAAAAATATTTCTTAAAGGTTGATAAAGTACCAGGGGAAGGTCGGGATCCTGGCCATGTGGAAAGCGGGACGTAGGGCTGCCTGGAGGGGTGGGTGCCATCTGATCCTGGAACATCTGCTGCATCACGCCGTGCCATTCGTCATCGTAACTTTCTTCGGGCTGCATCTTTCCATTATCTTCGCTAGTCGTTACTTCTCTTTCTCGTGTCGCTGGACTCCCATGCACCCACTGTACGTCCGCTGTCGTCCTGTCTCCTGTCCGGGTATCCAAACCCATGGGTCTTGTCTTCTGAGGCGTTCCAACAGCAACCGGGGTCCTCCACCACAGAGTACTGCGAGATTTTCCGGACGATGGGGCATCCACCTCGGATGTGCCCGATATTGCAGAAGTACTCCACGGTCCCGAATAATGTATACTGCGAATTCTGTGTTTCTACGACCCACAACACTGAGCAGTTCAGGGAACTTGACGCACTTGCGGATCGATTGGATCGTCCCTCATACAGGGTGAACGAGGCTCCAAGGGGGAGAGGTGGCGGCATGCGGGGAGGCCGAATAGGCGGACGCGGTCCGGTAAAATGCTACAACTGTGACCAGGAGGGTCATGTGGCTCGAGAATGTCCCCTTCCATGAAGACCCTGGTGTTTCCAGTGCCAGGTCAACACCCATGCTACAGAGGACTGTCCGGAACTCATCAAGAAGTGGGAAGAGCAGGCGAGGCAGAGGGGCGCGAATCTGATAAACTAAGAACCGCGAGGGGCTGCAACCCCTGACATGCAGAATGTTGCGATAGTAACAAGGGGCGGAAAGAAGACGGGCGAGGATGCCCACCAGAAGGAGCCAGCACGAGTGGTTCGGCCGGCATCCCCAAAGAATTTGATCCAGCCCGAAGTCCAGAAGAAGTATTTTCAGGAGGCGGTTGAGGCATTCGCCCAGTTGCGGAACGAGGGAGGGTTGGAGGAGCCCAGGCGGGCGGAATCCAATGTGAAGAACATCGCAGACACTGTGGTCAAGGATTGGCTCCGGCTATTTCTCAGGATTGTTGATGACACTGTGCTGCGGCAGCAGCTCAAGCATGCTTTGGACGGAGCGCTGCAGGGGCGTGCAGAACCTAGAGATCTGGCGGACGCTAGCCCTCAATACGTCCCTCGATACGTGCAACGTGTCAAGCGGAACAAGCAACGAACAGGCAAATAATTCCGGCTTAACACGCAGGTCGCAGGTTTCCAAATCAGCGACACCATGTTGGACTTGGGGTCCGACGTCAATATATTGCCACGAAAGACATGGGAGGCTCTTGGAAGGCCACGGCTAGTCCACTCGCCAATCCAACTCAGGATGGCGAACCAGTACTGCATTTTGCCAATCGGCCGACTCGAAGGAGTCGAGGTCGACGTTGCGGGCGTGAAGACATATGCCGATTTTGAGGTTATCGATATCATGGGCGATAAGGATCCCTATCCTGCTTTACTCGGCATTGATTGGGCTTTTGAGAATTATGCCATCATCGACCTTAAGAAGGAGCTGATGATCTTTGAAGATGGGGAGGTACGGGTCACCCAGCCTCTCGACCCGTATCAAGGGCCGCAATATACGGAAACAGTGGACAGTCGGGAGGATGCTCAGATGATGGACCATCTCTATCAGATGACTGCAGGGAAGCAGGACGATTATATTAACCCGACCGCAACTGGCTCTATCAGTTGGCGGAGTGTGCAGAGCTCGGAACTCGGATCCGAGCTCGCGTGGGAAGACTGGCAGCAAGGAGGGTATGAGACCACCACGCGGAGATGTGCCTCCATTGCTCAAGTCCGGTGGATAGGGACTGAGATCCGCGGATACCCCACATTATCAAACATGCAAGCAGTGAATACTTTTATTGCCAAGGTGGAAGACCGGGTCCGAGAGGAAAGCCGGATACCACTTTTGGATGTGGCCTTGAAGTCAACATCGGGACGATGGTGGAACAATCACCGCAACACTCTGTTGCGATGGGAGCGTGTGGCAGATGCTCTACGGGCACGCTTCAAAGAGGATGAAGGGCCCTGCATTACACTTAAACATCATGGAGCTTCCGACCCGCGACAACATTTGCGGGCGTGCGAGGAACAGTGGCGTAGCGCAAGGTATCCTGAGGAGTTGTGGGTCCACAGGTTTGTCCACTCCCTGGGTACAATTCCCCAGGCCTGGTATCTGGAGGAAGAGCGGAAACGGGGAACCCGCTCCTGGCAAGTAGTCGCGGAAAAGTTCGTCCAGAGCTTCTCGTTCGAAGGGGAGATGGCGCAGGAATCTCAGGCCCTACAAGCCGTCAAGGAGGTTCTGTTTTTCCGCCATCTTGAGCCTGCTGAGGGCCCGGTGGCGACACGCTCCGGGGTCAAGCGCGAATTGGTTTGCCAACGGATTGACGGCGATCCGGAGGACGATAGTTTGGAGGACCTTAGGCATCTCTATTTTGACGAAAAGGAGGGCGAGCGGAGCGTCCGTGACGAGCCGACGACAGAGGGAGTCCATTTGCAGCCCCTAAAGACAAAGAAGCTGAACATTGGAACGGAGGAGAAACCTAAGCTGGCAACGGTGGGAGATTACTGGGACGAGGAGACGACAAGAGAAATTTTCAGCCTCCTCCGGGAGTATGAAGATTTATTTCCGTCATCGGTTGCGGACCTGAAGGGGATCAAGGGGGATCTGGGCGAGATGCGCATCACACTGAAACCAGGAGCCAGGCCAGTGAAGCACCGACCCTACCGGTTGAATCCACGTATCAAAGAGAAGGTCAAGATGGAGATCGACAAGATGCTGGCTGCGGGTCTCATCTTTCCAGTAGAAGAAGCCGAGTGGGTAAGTCCCATTGTCATCCAGAACAAGAAGGACAAAGCGGAAATCCGTGTCTGCGTAGACTATCGGAGTTTGAATAATGCTTGTATCCACGATCCGTTTCCCACTCCCTTCAGCGATGAAGTTCTAGATCATGTCGCGGGAAACGAAGCTTATTCCTTCACTGATGGGTTTTCGGGCTACCATCAGGTGCGCATCGCCGAGGAAGACAAAGCAAAGATGACATTCACCACTGAGTGGGGATCATTCGCATACCACGTTATGCCGTTTGGTCTGAAGAACGCACCGGCTGTGTTTTCCCGGATTGTCATTGCTGCTTTCCGGGAGTACATTCACAAGTTCCTGGAAGTCTATATGGACGATTGGACTGTTTACAGCCTGCTGAAGAAACACGCCTCCCTGTTGCGTGTTATGTTCGACTGGTGTCGCCAGCTGCAGATTTCCTTGAACTTGAAGAAATGTATTTTTGCAGTACCATTCGGCACACTCTTGGGCCACGTGGTGTGCAAGCAAGGGGTCTGCGTTGATCCTACCAAGGTCGCGGTCATCGTCCACATGGAGGCCCCCGAGACTGTAAAGCAGTTGCGGGCACTGCTCAGGCACACAGGATACTACAGGCAGTTTATCCGCAACTACGCCAAAATCACGGCCCCTCTGGAGAAAATGTTGTGGAAGTCAGAAGCGTTTGAGTGGACGGCGGAGTGCAGGAAGGCACTTGACACATTGAAGGAGAAGTTGGCGACGGCACCCATACTTGTTCATCCCGACTGGGATAAGCAGTTCCATGTGCACATTGATGCGTCCGGAATTGCACTTGGAGCTGTATTGGCGCAACCCGGGGAAACGACAGTTGACCACCCCGTATACTTCGCCAGCTGACGGTTATCAAACGCGGAGAAGAACTACACCACGACCGAGCGGGAGGCGTTGGCGATGGTGTACTCCCTCCAGAAGTTCCGCCACTATCTTCTGGGCGGCAAATTTACATTTTTCACGGACCATTCTGCATTGAAATATCTGGTCAATAAGCCTGTGTTGGAAGGAAGAATCTGTCGATGGCTTCTACTTTTTCAGGAGTTCACGTTTGAGGTGATTGTCAAGCCTGGCAGGTTGAATGTTGGTCCCGATCACTTATCCAGGTTGGAGACGGGAGAGAATGAAGGTCCGTTGGACGATCAGCTTCCAGATGCTGACCTATTCCGAGTTGAAGCAGTACCAGACTACCTGGCTGACATTGCCACGTATCTGACCATGGGACAATGCCCTGAGGATTACACCCCGCTTCAGAAACGCAACTTGGTTGTCCGGGCGGCCGACTATCAATTGATCGTGGGGCAGCTGTACAAACTGGGCTTGGATGAGGTGTTGCGCAGGTGTGTTCTTGACCACGAGCGGGAAGCAGTGATGTGGGAATGTCACAGCGGTGTTGCGGGAGGACACGTGGGTGCGAAACCCACCGCAAGGAAGGTGCTTCAAGCTGGCCTATAGTGGCCGATGGTACATGCAGACTGTAAGGCCTATGTGAAACATTGCGATGTTTGCCAGAGGACGGGAAGGCCTTCGCACAGGGACGAGCTTCCGCTACACCCGGTGCATGTGTTGTGGCCATTCGAAAAGTGGACTGTTGATTTCGTAGGCCCCATCGCACCAATCGCTCGCCATTCCAAAGCTCGGTACATCATTACCGCGACGAATTACCTCACATGGTGGGCTGAGGCAGTAGCGGTACGCGACTGCTCGGCAGAGACCGCTGCCCAGTGCATCTTTGAACACATCATCAGCCGCTTTGGCTGCCCACGGAGCTTGACAAGCGATCAGGGTACGCATTTCATCAATGACACGGTCAAGTCACTACTGAATACATTTATGATTCAGCATCATAAAAGCAGCCCATACCACCCATAGGCCAATGGGACTGTAGAAGCATTCAATAAGATTCTCGAGAAGGGCTTGAAGAAAATTTACAATGCTCAGCGGGACGATTGGGACGAGCGTGTCCCAACGACATTATGGGCTTACCGGACCACGGTGAAGCGTTTGACCAATCAGACGCCGTTCCAGTTGGTATATGGCCGGGAAGCTGTGATTCCCGCCGAGTTCACAATACCCAGTCTTCTGATCGCAACGTCCCTTCAATTCTTAGAAGAGGCATCTCTTCGGGAACGCCTTCAGGAGCTACAGGAGCTGGATGAGGCTTGATTTCTCGCGGAATTCCACCAGAAGGTTCAGAAGGCCAGACAGAAAGCATGGAACGACCGCCACATCAAAACCAAAGCCTTCCAAGTTGGCGGCAAAGTTCTCTTATACGACAGCTGGTTCCAGAAGTTTCCAGGCAAGCTCCAGACGCATTGGCTGGGACCGTACTTTGTCATCGAAATCTGCGACTCAGGAGCCGTTCGGTTGGCACAACTGGACGACACAGTTCTTCCAGGATGGGTGAATGGCGCACGCCTGAAGCCCTACCAGGAGTAGGTACTTCTCACTTTTCATTAATAACTCTCGCAACCGAGAGAACCCGTAGAGTAGCGTAGTTGAATAACTCTCCCGCAACCGGCTGTGGTCGGGGTGGGCCAGTCCAGCGCATCGCAGCGCCAGTCCAGCGTGTCGCAGCGTCAGTCCAGCGTGTCGTTCACGTAGGATCCATCCTTGTGCCAGTGTCAATCCAGGTCATTTCCGTCAGCCCTTTTGTCAGTCCGTAGGATCGCTCAGATTTGGTCATAAATTCCCTTAATAGATAGTAATCATACCGTAATCATTTGCCATCACCCGCAGTTCCCTCAGCCGTCGAGTCCGCCCATCTCCCCATGACGCCGTCAGCAACTGTCAGATTACACATAGGCCTGTGATTGATCGCACGATTATCGCAGGCAAGAAAGATAGCAAGAATTAATTGCCGTTATGGAGTCTCATCAACTCCGCGCGTGCCAGCAGATGGCCCAATTTGCATGAAGGCTATCAGCAAGAGGATGACGGACCAGTTCAATTTAGAAGTTGCAGCGACTCCGGGGCATTCGCAGTATCAGAGCACACAGCACCTCGAAAGAAGTTACAGAAGAATCGTCCAAGTCTATCAGCGGCGCGCCAAGATGCCGAGAGCTCTCCTCTCAGTCCCTGAACCAGCGTTAGATAGCAGAATTCACCGTGTAGAGTCGCTGGTCGGCAAGTATGACAATGCACCATGTATGGACGCCAACTTGTCCGACCCGGCTGAGTTTCCTCACCTCCATTGGAAAATATACATGGAACACCATTACACGCCCGGGAGCAGCTCCAACAGTCGGATGCGTTCAGAATTCTGGGGCCTACAGCAGTCGACTTTGATGAATTTGAGGAGTCTTCCCGTCTTCGGAACCACAGGACCAGCTCTGCAATGTACTCGGTTCCTCCTCAGTCGGGTGCAGAACGGGTCCCTGTGGCTTAATGAAGAAATTCCAATACATGCCGCAGACATTAATCGGCTTACGGGGCTATCTCAAACAGGTGCAGATGTCTCCACTGTGGGCCAGACATCCTCCAAGCGCGCCCGAAAGTCGGCTGACGCGGACCTCTACACCAAGTATGGCACTCGCAGGGGTGGTAAAGGTGCCAAAATGGATTTGATAAACGTACCAGAAATCTGGTTCGCTTGCTACCTGATCGCTAGCAAGACCATGCGCCACTACACGAAGGGAGAGTGCACTCTGGACACAATTTCCATTGCAGAGCATTGCGTCCAGGGAGCCAGGTTGAATTGGAGCTCGTTTTTGTTGAAGGAACTCTTCGCGGCTTGCGAAGACAACTACAAGCGGACTACCAGTTTCATTTATGGGTACTTGATCTTAGTGTTCGCCATGTGGAAATGGCACCTTCCCCCTATCCGGACACCGGCGGAGATCACCGTGAGCCAGCCGCTCGCGATGAAATATTCCCCCTGGCAGGTGTCCACGGACCCCAGCAGCAAGCAGGTGAACGCAGAGGCGTTCCGGGCATGGTATGGGATGATGACCGATGTGGTCACTTACCAGCAACGGGTGCCCCGACACCTGTTGGATGAATACAGTGAATAGGTGTGGTTTGGAGTCAGCCACAACCACACTTTCATCCGGCCAACTTGCGTACCGCACCACACCTTTCATATGGCGCCCCTTCGCTTCCAGCTGAATGACAATGTTTTCCACAGGGAGGTCTCTGCGTGGCCGGGGGTTGTCTAGCATGTTCGCGACGGAATCATCCGCTACGATTTTGAGGGGATGAGGCCCGCACAGCAGCCTGCCGCGACCGGCGCAGGGGGATCTTCACAAGTTGTGGCGGAGACAACACCAGATGCAGCTAGGACCGCACCGGACCTGCCTGAATCGCTGGTCCCCATCATCGAGCATTTCAACGACCAGGTACGGCGACTCAATGTGGCAACCCAGGTTGCTTCAAGTGGTGCCCCTATATTTCCTTCTTTTGCTGAATTTCATATTAATCGGTCCCGTGGTCTCTCCAATACCGCCCCCCTCATTTCCCCCATTCCCACTAACCTGTTCACTTCTGCCACCCCCCTCATCACACCAATGGGTGAACTGGGCCCCGAACCTGATTCCTCCGACCCACCTCCATCCAAAAGGGCCCGCACTACGGTCACAGATCCAGTGGTAGATCTTACGGAGGATGATCCACCAGCCACTCCGCCCTCAGCAACTTTGATTCCGGAGGAACCGCTGATTGATCCGGCAGATTTCCTCAACCTTCGTCTCCCTCCCACCTCTTTCACTCCATCCACCGCCCCCTCCACCAGCCGACCACATGCCACCTCCCCCAATCCGTCCAACTCATCAGCCACTTTGTCAGATTCGTTGATCCGGGACCTTTTCGGAGGTGACCATGGGGTGGAAGTCACCTCTAGTACTGCAGCCGTGGTACCACCGGTTGACCCTGTGGCCACGGCCCAGGACCTTCAAGCTACTATATCTACCAGGATCACGAATGGGGGGGCTAATTCGGCTGCCCCTCCCCCAGAGAAGACCACGCAGCAGGACCGGCCGGCATCCGAGATGGCCACTTCAGTGCAGCAGCAGACGCCGGTCCATCCTCCAGAAACTTCCAGCCGACCAGCGGCCAACCACCAACCATCGTAGGAGAGGGTGCCGAAACAGGGCACACCCAACACAACCACTACAGAACAATGGAGTCTGGCACAGCTGTACCCGCTCATTCAGCGGGCGGCCCTCAAGGCCGAGCAGATTCACACAGAGCTACAGCGGAGATGCACCGAGCAGCGGAATCAGATCACGGTGCTTACTGAACAGCACAATCAACTGATGCGGGAGAAGACCAACCTCCAGGAGCAGGTCAACATTGCTATCCAGGCGATCCCTAGCGTATGGCCCGTTGCACGGGCTCACCATGCTCCACTTCCCACGAGAATCAAGGAGGACACTATCGCGCTACAGGCTCATCACCTCAGGGAAGTTTTCACTATTGTTTGAAGGGAGAACCAGGAGCTACAAGCGGCGTTAGCCGCACGGCCTACCCTTCCAGATCCACCCGCCGACCATTCAGGACAGGTGGCTGCCAAACAGACGCAGGCAGTCAGTATGCAAGCCACTCTACATTCCACTGCAGCCGCAGCTTCTGCCCTTCTGTGAAGTCTACAGGAATGCTCCCTCGCGCTAACGGTTAAGACGCAGCCTATCGCTGCCCAGCTTTAACAGATCGCCCGGGACATTCAGGCAACCACGGACCCTGCAAGGTTGGATCAGCTCTACGCCCAGTCGGACGAGCTGGAACTTCACATGCAGCAGACTGAGGCCGAATCAGTAGCGGCCAAACACATCATCCGGGAGATTTGTCCGCCCCTTCGCACCCATGCTGACGCTATGCACCAGCTGGATGCCAAGGCCGCGGACCAGCTCGCCACGTTGTTCGGGGCTGCCCCGACGCCCATAGACGAAGCCGCCGCCAACCGAATCTCTCAAGAGGCCGACTTGCTGATGCAGGAATGGCAGCAAGCGGTGGCGGCCTTCACAGAGCTTAGAGATTCAGCGCTTAGAGATTCCCGGAGTTGGGGCCCTTGTTTGAACCAGCAAGTGGCGGAACACAACAGGAAAGGGCGGCGGAAGAAGGAACAGCAGAGCAGGGCATGGAAGCCAGCGGGGGAATGGAAATAGAAACTGTTATTTGTGATTGACTCATGGACGAGTCAAAGAATTGTGGTCGGGGCCTGTTGGGGCCCTTGTTTTTGTTTAAGTTTTGAACTCTTGGCCAAGACATTTTGAACTTTGACTCTTTTTGAGTTGCGGAATAAATACACATGGCAACCGCGACCGCGCCGCAACGACCAGGAGTTGCGGAGCTACCAAGGTGGCGCGGAAGCACTCGATAGCTGGAGATCGAACAGAGATAAGTGCAGATGAAAGAAACACAGCAGAAAACAGAAAGTAGAACACGCAGACATCAGAAGAGAAGCTGGGAAAAGCCAGAAGTAAAGACACAGAGAAGCTGTCAGTCGCGAGGAGTGGGTGAATAAATGACGATCACCCGGCTGAAAAGAGAAGAGGTTGAAAGGTTGAAGGGATACGAGAGAAGTCGCGAGGATCGAGACAGGGAAGGACGCGCAGAGCAGTTGCGGAAGAATCATGCTTGTTCTTCCTAGGGTTTCTTACTTTCTATGTTCTTCCTTGCTGTTCTAAAATCCTTCTGTATCAGACTTGTGAGTTATCAGAGAGAAAGCTATGTAATCATGTGTTTGGCCAGAAGAATAATATAAGGGAAGATTGTTGTCTCAATAAGTTGTTCATGTACTGTACTGTGTTTATACTGATTTAAAATTTTAAGTTGCGACTGTCTGAATACTTAGTAAGTGATCTTGCATGTGTAATTTGGTATATGTAATGGATGCACTTTCTTTCTTTGGTTGCGGGTTTATTCCTTACCAGTGATCTCATCCCCTTATGCATGTGGTCGCTGCACGCCTCGGGTGAGATGAACTGCTCTCCAAGAGCGGGGTGAAAATGCCGGCGTGTTCCTAGACTACACCGGACCCCTTGTTGGCCACAACCCTTGAACTTGGGTCTTGCCCGTGAGACCTGACTTTTCGCCAACAATATATATCAATATATATATATATATATATATATATATATAATAAAACCAAAATTATATTTATTCGTTCACATATCTATCTATATATATATATATATATATAATGAAACCAAAATTATATTTATTCGTTCATATATATATATATATATATAATAAAATCAAAATTATATTTATTATATATAAATAATAAATAGAATTCAAAAATTATATTTATTATATAAATAATAATAAATAGCATTCAAAACCGTACATATAAATATAAATAATAAAAAACAATACATATAGATATAAATATAATATATTTATGAAAATAAATAATAAAAACATTTAAATATTTATCAAAACTCTAAATAATATCTTCAGTTTAATTTAAATTTATAAAAAAAATTAAATATTACATATAATCAAAAAAAAAAAAAAAAAAAAAAACAATAACAAAAATAATTTATAATTAAACAAAAAAATAAAATCAAAACCAATAAAAAAAATTTTACAATTAAATAAAATTAAAATTAAAATAAATATATATATAAGTTATAAATGATATATAATTTATGTTAATAAGAGAGATTTTTTCATTTGTGTGGATGTGGGAAAGATGTTTAAAACATTGAAAAAGTGTTAAATAATTTATGTGAATAAGAGTGATTTTTCCATTTGACTGTATGTGAGGAAGATGTTTAAAAAATTGAAAAAAATGTTATGAATAAATGTTAAATGTTATATAGTTTATTAGAATAAAAGAATATATTGGTGTTTGAGCATATAGAAGTTACTATAAACTAAAGATCATGAAAATCATGAGCACATGGAACACAACTCAAAGGAGGGTTAAAACTTAACCTTCCTAAGAGTTTTTGGAGGGGTTGAATTCCCCTCCACAAAAAATAAAGCCTACTCTTATTAATGATAGTTTGTATTCATGTACAATATTTGATGGGCCCATCTAAATACAAAATATATAAATTATTCTAATTACAACTTTACAAAACATAAAAATAGATATTGTCTTCCACTAAGGAGCAACTTGGTATTGATGATTTTTCTGCAACATACAACATTAAAAAGATATTGTTAGTATACAAATCCTTCCTAACAACTTGTAACATAATTAAATGCCAACTCATAAAGAAAATCCATGTATATTATCATAAACAAAATAATAATACATTAAGGAAAAAGCATTAATACAATATTATAGTGCAAAGCAATACAAGTATGATATAATTTATAAATTTAACATAATAACAAAGGAATTTAAGGGAGAAGAAAGATAGGTTGCATAACACTTGTTCAACCATTTGAAAGTGATTTGAGTAAAAATGTGTTTGAAATAATAATTAAATAATTTAGTTATAGCGAATCTAGAAGGTAGTGTCATGTTTAAGATGAAGGTAGTGTCATGTTTAAGATGAAGGAGCATCTACAAATTGAAGAGAAGCTAGAGATGCAAGTTTAATGTAGAGTATGAAGTGAAAGTGATTGCGAAAAGATGCACTACAAGAAATATATAAATAAGAAGAAATCTCAAATTAGTCTCAAATTCTTATAAAAAGAAATCTAATCAAGAGTAAAAGTTACAATTAAGAAATTTACTCTCAAATTCTAATAAAAAGAAATCTAATAAAGGGAATTCAAGAAATATAATAAAAAGTATGGATAAGAAGAAATCTCAAATCAAATTCTAATAATAAAAAAATATTAATAAAGAGAAATCTAATCAAGAGTAAAAGTTACAATTAAGAAATTTACTATCAAAATCTAATAAAAAAAATTCTAATAAAAAATAAAAATTACAATTAGAAAATTTAGTCTCAAATTCTAATAAAAAGAAATCTAATCAAAAATAAAAATTACAATTAAAAAATATAAACAAAAGTAAAATCACAAATTCTAATGAAAAGAAATATAATCAAGAATGAAAGTTACTTATTGCTGAGTATATACATTATCTCAACTTCCAATCTAGCTCTAAAACCCACCAAAACTAAACCAAAAAAATACTTTTATAAACCAACCATTTTTATAATCGTGTTAAAAAGCACCTGTCAAATCTAAATAGAAGGACGTGTTCCGAGTCCATGAGTGCTTCCTATTTAGTAATAGTTGTATAGGACCAACAGATTATACTAGTTGGTTTAGAAATTTCAAGAAAATCTCAAATTACAATCGAATTCTAATGAAAAAAAATATAAAAAAATATAAAAGTGACAATTAAGAAATTTAATCAGTATCTTAGTACTGGTTATTATATACATTATCTCATTTTCCATCTAACTCCAAACCCCATCCAAACTAAACCAAAAAAATACTTTTATGAACCAACCATTTTTATAATAGTGTTAAAAGACACTTGTCAAATCTAAACAGAAAGAAGTGTTCCGAGTCCATGAGTGCTTCCTATTTCATAATTGTTGTAGAGGGCAAGGGACCAACTTTTCAAGAAAACCTGATTTAGAAATTCTTGGTGTGCAAACTTGATTATGATTTTTCATTTTAGAAAAGGCTGCAAGTTTGAATGCGGGAGAGAGATTTACTGATGAGGGTGTGTATCAGAGAGGGTATTTATCAGTGCCTGGAAAGGATCAGGATTTATCGGTACTTAAGAACAGAAGGGTGGATGGCTTCAGTGAAAAGGAGAACTTGAGTGATGCCACAAAACATTTAAGCTTGGAAGAATAGTGTGGGGTTCATGTACATGATAAAAAAACAGAGCCGGGCTCAAACAATGAAAGGGTGGCTGGAGCGCAGAAGAAGGGAGGCAGAAAAAATAAGTGGATCACAGTCAAAAGAGCAGAGTATAACTATGTATTAGGTGAAGACATCGGCTGGGAGCAGGTTTCACAAATGGCTAGCAGGACACTGGTTGGCAGGGCTGTGGGGAGAGTTTTCGTCCTAAAAACCGTGGTTGCTTGGGTAGAAGCACAATGGAAACATGTTCTTGGATATGTGCCTAAGGTGGTGTCCCTCTCAAAGGGATGGTTCGCGTTCAACTTTCTGCAGCCTCAACATATCCAGTGGGTGATGCATCGGTGCTGCGCTGTGGATCATTCTCCATTGCTCCTAAAACCCTGGCACCCACTATTTGATGCTAGCAGGGAGAGGGTGGACTCGGTCCCATTGTCAATTCGTATTCCTGGCTTGCCCCTCCACTACTGCACTAAGGAACATCTCCAAGGTATTGGTAACACGCTTGGGGTATTCTTAGAAGCTGATCTCTCTTTTTTCAAAGCAAACCTCAGGCATGTTGCTCGAATTATTGTCGTGATTAATATCAGAGAAGGACTTGCAGAATCCCTGAACCTCCGGTGGGGGAAATATGACATTAAGCAGCTTCTAGATTACGAAAATGTTCCTTTCAGATGCCGTCGATGTCATGCATATGGCCATCCTGCCTCTGAATGTGTTTCTTTCTCTCGAACTGTAAGAAGTCGGAGGACTGGTCGATCTGAGGCGGAGACTATCTCGAAGGGGGCTGGATATGATCCTTCCAATTTTCAGTCAATGCCCACATCATATTTCTCCTGCATATCGAACCCTACTGCCAATGGTTCCAGCATTTCGGTTGATATGGGTCTCCAGGTGTTGGATACGGGGTCTAGTCTTCCCTATGGGCAGGAGTTGCTCTCACAGTCTTCTGAATGTGGAACATTTCATGCTGTGAAGAACCATTTTGGGCATTATGGAGAGGTTTTACAGTTGAGAGAGGATGGCTTGCTGATGGATGTGTTAGCTTTGTTGCATACATCTCTTATGGGATCCTTTCCTTTCTCCCCCAACATCAATTATTCTCTTAATTTGATTTCGACTTCAGCCTTGGTTTGAAAGGAGGAATGTGGTAAGTTACCTACTTTTGTTCCTACTCTTCATACTCAGCTAGCTCTACAAGATAAGGATATTATTTTTGATCCAGGTGTTGGGCTGCTGGCTCCTTTGGAAAATTCTACCCGATTGATCTCTAGCTATAATTTGAGATCTAGTGCAAAAAAAGGGGCTGGTGGGTTCGGGAGGGGGAAATCCCCAGCAGCTAGGGGCAGGGGTAGGATGTCTTTCTTGGCGAAAGCTGAGGATAGAGCTATGATGGATGTACATGATGGGAGGTAGATTTCAATTGACAGGGCACTTAGATCAAAGAATTCCCTGAAGACTGGTGTGTGATGAAGATTATGTCCTATAATTGCAGGGGCTTGGCAGGTCCCCTTAAGAAACCTGCTTTCTGGAGGATTATATCTCTGGAATGTCTGGATATCATTCTGCTACAAGAGACCTTAGGTGAAGGGTCGGTGGTCAAAACTAGATTGGAAGGATGGTTGCTAGGATGGTTTTTTGAGACATTGGATGCTAGAGGAAGGTCGGGTGGTTTGGCTGTTGGATGGAATGTAAGAACAATCAAACCTCTGAACTTCTGGGGTATGGAGTCGGTCCTGGGTTTAAATTTCTTGGCGTTGGAGCTAGGTGAAGCCTTTAATATCTTTAATATTTATGGCCCATATCAAGATAGGATTCCCTTCTGGGACTCACTCCTAGGTAACTCTTTACTCAAGGGGGATTCGGTGATTTTGGGTGGGGATCTAAACTTTACATTGGGTCAGTCTGAGGTATGGGGTCCACATGCACAAATTGATTTATTGTCTGGGTACTTCTCTCAAAAATTGTAGGAGAATCATTTTCTTGACATTGAGCCCATAAAGATGAAACCCGCCTTGAGGAACAACAGATGTTCTGAAGGAAGAATAGCAAAGAGACTTGATCGTTTCCTAGTGGCTGAACAGATTGTGGACAGAACTTTTCAGATTAGGCAGTGGATTGGATGTGGGGGTGCATCTGATCATTTTCCTATTTTTCTTGAGTTCAAGATCGGGCCTAGGTAGCCCCCTAGCCCTTTAAAATTCAACAAAATCTGGCTCAGGGATGAATCTTTTAAAGCTCTTGTTCTCGCTAGGTGGACCCCTTTCAGGGCGGAAAGTCCTCTTTCTGCGGCTTTTCAATTTACAGAAAATTTTAAACGCATCAAGGATGATGTGAAGATATGGTCGGCTGCTAAAAGACAGAGGGAGGATATGGAGTTGAAGCAGGTGGAAGAGGAACTACGCATGATCTATGAGGGGATTGGTGGGGGCTTTCAATCACAAGTAGATAAAGACACCCTTGTTTCACTAGAAAAAAGAAGGAACTCACTACTTATGGATAAGGAGGAATCTTGGAGGTTGAAAAGTAGGGCCACATGGCTGGCATGTGGGGATGATAATACAAAATGTTTTCATGAATATGCTCGTGGTCGGAAGGCAGCCAATACTATTTGGAGCTTAAGAGATGGACAGGGCTTGGAGCATTCTACCTTTGAGGCTAAAGAAAAGCTAGGGGTTGAACATTTCAAGGCTCTTTATAAGGCTCCAGCTCATGCATCTCTTGCGGAAGTGATAAGATTTGCTCAACTTTTTCTGAGATTTGTGGAGGAGGCAGATAACAGATCTTTGATGGTTGAGGTTTCTGAGATGGAACTTAAGGAGGTTCTTCATAGCTTTCAAAAAGACAAAAGTCCTCGGCTAGATGGATGGTCGATCGAATTTTTCTTGGCTCTATATGATGTGATAAGGGTAGATTTACTAAAATTTGTGGAGGATACCAGAACTTTAGGGAGGATTCCTGCTTGCTTTAATTCCACTTTCATAGCTTTAATCCCGAAAGTGGATAATCCTCTTTCTCTGGCTGATTTTCGTCCTATCTCTTTGTGCAACTGTATATATAAAGTGGTAGCCAAGGTGGTTGCGAGAAGACTCAAGTGTATTCTGTCTTCTCATATCTCTGGTGAACAATTTGGCTTCTTGGATGGTCATCAAATTCATGAAGCAATCGGAACTTCTCAAGAGGCTCTCCACAGCATGAAGACCAAGAACCTGAAAGGGACTGTGCTAAAAATAGATCTCTCCAAAGCATATGATCGAGTAAGCTGGTTATATATTCGTATGATTCTGACTCATCTAGGCTTCGACATTGGTTTCATTAGATGGATTATGAGTTGTATTACAACTTTCTCTTTCTCTGTTTTGATAAACGGGGTTGCATCTCCCTTCTTTCATGCTGAAAGGGGTCTGCGCCAGGGCTGTCCCCTTTCTCCCCTTTTGATTTTATTGGTTGTTGAAGGTTTGAGCAGAGCTCTTCAGGTGGCCAAGAGACAGGGATCCTTGAAGGGTATACAGGTTGCTCCAAATTTTTTCATCACTCATCTACTTTTTGTTGATGACGTTTTAGTTTTCTGCTCTGGCTCGGTGCGAGACACAATCACTCTTGGCGAGATCTTGAACCTATTTAGCAAGGCCACTGGTATGGAAGTGAATGCTGGGAAGTCTTCCATCACTACTCATCTTTTGAGGGATGAGGAGAGGTGAGAGTTCACGAGGATCTTTCCCTTTGATTCTATTGGGTTGGATGTTGGGCAGAATTATTTGTGGTTCCATTTAAAACCCAATGATTACAGGAAACATGATTGGAGCTGGTTGTTGGAAAAACTGGAAAAGCGCTTAAGAGTTTGGTGTCATAATTGGCTATCTAGAGCTGGGCGGCTGATTTTAGTTAAGTCTGTTCTGGAGGCTGTTCTAGTATATTGGCTGTCCCTCTCATGGATTCCCAAGGGTATTTTGGAGGCAGCCAGGAGGATCTGCGTTAGACTCCTTTGGAGTGGGAAACAAGAATCGTTGGTGACCCCTTGGGTTCGGTGGGAAAAAATTACAGTCCCTAAAGGGATGGGAGGATGGGGACTGAAAAATATTTTTCTATTTTCACAGGCTCTTGCTGCAAAGGGTGGGTGGAGGCTCATCACTGTGGACATTCTTTGGACACAGGTGATCACACAGAAATATATTGCTCCTTTTTCTATTGTTGATTGGATAAGGAATCCAAGTAAATCCTTTGCGGGTGGTTCGATGATTTGGAAAGCCCTTGTCAAATATTTTCATATTCTGGAAACAAGTTTGGCTTGGGATGTGGGTAGTGGTAGGAAGCTTCAGGTTGGAGAGGATCCTTGGATGGGAAGCGTTCGACAACACATTCTTCCCAGGCGCACGGTTGGGGCCTTAAGGCAGAGGGGGATTACTTTTCTCTCCCATCTTGCTGATCCTGCTCGGAGAAGGTTGGGCATTCAGCCATGGATTTTGGCATCTTCTTTGGGGCTGGATGATTTTTATGAGAGGGCTTTGGTTGTTTATATTCGATCTTTAAAACAGACACATATTTTGCTTCAGGATAGGGATGATTCGATTGCTTGGGATTTTGATTCCTCGGGGATCTATTCTCCTCAGGCTAGCTACTCAAAAATTAGTGCTGGGGGTAGCTTGGGTGAAGAGCAGTGGTGGTGGAAGAAACTCTGGAAGCTAAATTGCCCACCTAAGACCCGCCTTTTTATGTGGTGTGTCCTTGAAAATAAATTCCCCACTTGGGATGTGCTGCAACACAGATGTTTTCAGGGCCCTGGCTGGTGTTGTCTGTGAAAATCTAAAGAGGAATCAGTTAACCACCTTTTCCTCAGTTGTCCCTTCATTAAAGGTGTTTGGCTAGAATGTTCTAGGTTATTGGGTATACTTTG
Organism: Pinus albicaulis; assembly: GCA_034641835.2. NCBI lineage: Eukaryota > Viridiplantae > Streptophyta > Pinopsida > Pinales > Pinaceae > Pinus > Pinus albicaulis. Next base: position 860,719,081 of record CM076581.1, read on the forward strand.
TAGATGGGAGGGCTTAATTGTGTCTCATGCATGGGATTTGTGGTGGGTGTCTTTTACTGAATAGAATTTAAAAGCTCTGCCTCTCCTTGTAATCTGGGGTTGTTGGTTGGCACGTAATCGACTACTTTTTGATGGGTCGGTCAGTACACCTGAGATCGTTGGTGCCATGACTATAGGACTGCACTCTACTCTTCCTATCCATATCTGTGCTGCCAATCAGAGGGTGGTCCTACTGTTGGACATTGATAGGAGGATTCCTTGGGGTTTTTTCGATGGGGCTATGCAACAAAATGTGTGTGGTGGAGGAGCTCTGCTATTTATTTCTGACTCACATTGGTTTTAGATCTCTGTTGGGCTTGGGGAAGGTACAAATAATTCTGCAGAATTGATGAGCCTCAAGATTCTTCTCTTGTTTGCTGTGGAGAAAGGTTGCAGAAAGATAAATTTCTATGGGGACTCCTTGAATGTGGTGAATTGGATAAAAGGAATTTAGCAATGCAGAGTTTTCCATTTACAAAATTTGATTCGCTCTATTAGGGAGATCCTCCTTTCCTTTGAATCGTTCTCCTATCAGCATATATATCGAGAAAACAATGATGAGGCTGATTGAGCATCAAAGTGGGTGTTTCAGCAGGAAGAGGATATTTGGTGTATTAGAGAACATCAGGATGGAGTTATTACTAAATATTTCCATCCCTCTTTATTTGACTGAGTGGCTACAGGTTCCTTTTGTTGGCCTGACAAGTATTTTCCAACAGTACGCACACATATGGTGTGTGTTTTTCCACAACAGTTTGGGTGATGATGGATATGATTACAACACTGTTTTTATCCGGGGTTGCAGACTCGATTTGCATTGGGCTGGAATACTTAGCAGATATGTCAGCTATAAGTCACAGACTTCTTTCACTTGGTATGCGCTTTCTTTACATTAATTGTGTGAAGGTGGATGCGTAACATTACTTTTACTGCTTGGTTTTCACACCTGAATGTTTGCTTCTGCGGGCTGGATACATCTTTATTGACACACTTTGTCAAATGACCATTACCTGGGTGGTGCTCCTTTTCAGTTTTTACAGTATTTAGGCTATGTATTTTTCATCTGTTGGTGCATCCATATGGTCCTTGGACTGTCTGGGCTAAGATTGGCTTCGTGAACATTAGATACATCTCTTCTGGGTTGTTTTTCTTCTGAATGGTTTCTTGCTGGAAAATGGAGAAAGTAGCAGCTGCTGCATTTTTATTATGAACAGCATTTTATCCAAGAACAGGGTAACAGTCAGATTATGGTTCTGTATAGGATTATTTCTCTCTATGTAACTGCTTTTTTCTTGCAAATTCTTAGGTTAGCCTTCTCTGATCACACATTATATGTGTTTTCTCATTGTAATTTTGTACTCATTTGCAGAAATAAAATTACGCTTTTTTCTCGAGGAAAAAAAAAAACTAATGGTTAGAAACTTCTGGAATAATGGAAGAGTATAATGACCTTTTTAAATTTAAATGTTTTAGTTCATAAGTAACGGTTACAACTTCTGGAATAATGGAAGCGTATACTCAGCTTTTTAAATTTAAATGTTTTCGTTCATAACTAAAGCATACTTCTGGAATGATGGAAGAGTATGTTGAGCTTTTTAAATTTAAATGTTTTCTTTCATAACTAAAGCATAGTTTAGCTTTTTCACAACAAAGTGTGTCATGGTTATTTTGGAAACATTTTGGGTTTAACCGGATAGATGGAAGAAGCTTTGAAGAGTATAAATAGTAAGCTAGATATATAGTTTTAATTAATTAAAAAAATGATTTTAACTAAAAAAAATCATTTTTTTTCTAAATTTTAATAAGAAAATTATTATAGTAATATTATTTTTGGTTTTGATTTAGGATTTTATTAAAACATTTGTTTATGTGTAAACTTCACTTATTCTAAAGGGAAAAAATCTAGTTATGTTAAGAGTTCTATTCCTGTGATTCCCAAATATAATAATATAATTATTTCTAGGTAATAACTACTCAAGCCACAAATTAACTATGCTAATCATTTTTAAAGTCACATAAACTATCATGCTAAATAATTTTATTTTTATTTTTAAATAAAATAAATATAATTTTATTATTTTCAATGATTTTTCATATACAAATATTTAAAAAAAACATCTAACTTAAAATATCATATATATATATATATGGTTTTTTTTTAAATATAATAATAAATTATTATAATTTTAACGGTTAGTGTTTTTAATTTTTTCAATTTATTTAGATTGTATATGGCCCTAGTTATTATGGTTGCAATCTAATTTTTTCTTGACCAATATTTAACTTTAAGCATTTTTCAAAGATAAATTGGAAAATTAAAGCAATTTTTTCAAGATAAAATTAATTAAAAATAATAATAATAATAAATTAATTAATTAATTAAATTAAAAATAACACAAAAATTAGTAAAAAAAAATATAATACAATTTATTTTATTTTAATATTTTAATATGATCATTTTAACAATTTAAAAGAGAATATAAATTATTGTAAATATATCATATTAATTCTCTTGCTATGTATACAACTTTGTTATTAAATGGTAGAGAAATGGACTTAGTGAAAACATATTTTATAGGAGAAACAGAATTTGTAATTTAATAATTTGAGATGAAAATTGATGTTATTAAAGAGTATTTTTAAATTAAACATTAATTATATTTAAATTAATGCTTAAGTTATTTTCCAGAATATTTTCTATATAAGTTTAAACTATAGTTTTTTTTTAAACAAAAAATATAGTAAATAATAGATAAAAATATAGAACGATTAGTAATAACAAGATCAAGGTGGAGTGGGTTAATAAGGGCCTTAATAGAAGAAGCCTCAAGCCATTTGTCTTTTTCTAAGAGCTTCTTTCTTGGTTCATTCTCAATGATTATCAAGTTAGATTTGATACCCCAAGTAAAGTTCCCGTGACTTCCAATCTACCTAATCCCCAGTCATAGACCTTGAAACTATGTTTGAAAATGACCTTGCATGGTACTATGAACTTGGCTTCTAGCCTTCTAAGTTTCTTTGGCATTTCAGATAATTATTCCATTAGTTTAGTAAAGTGATAGCTAGAAGGGTGTTGGTCAACTAATAAAATTCCAGAGTGTAGATGACTTTCATGACTTGACACAAGAGAATGTGGAGTCTGAGACCTAATCTCAAAATTTAGTTATAATTTGTTGTTTAGATGTCTATAGGTGTCTCTCTTTGATAAATTCCACTAAATTTTTTAATTTTATGTTTGATATTTGTTGGTTTTCTTTGATTGAGTAGTTTTTTAGCCTACTATGCCATAAAAAATTTGCACCTACAAAGTGAGGGAAAGGAAGTGTTCACTCATTTTGTGATCCTAACTTTCCCCCTTCATATAAAACCTCGATGATTAGATTCTATGATTTTTGGTGGCATATTGTCTATCATACAAAGATTCCAAACCTAGGGACATCAAAATAGATGTATGGCCCACTCTAAACCATAAACATCCCACCATTTACAAACTTGTGATATCTCTAGAATCATTTTGTTGATCATAATAGAGGATGAGAAACAACTCATCAATACTTGTTTATGGAGCAGAAGAAATAGAGAAAAAATTTGTGTTGTTCCATGGAACTTCACAACTCCCATTTGGCACTTCAGGGGAAGGAAAAACCTACACATTATTGACATCCTATCAATTTCAAACACATTTACATAATTTAATGTAGTGTCTTCTCGCTGGTGAAAATGTGAAGTTGGGTTACACTTTTTTCCCTTTTTTGAGAAAAAACTTTCACTTTTTTCTATTTTTCAACTTTCTGCAAGCTAAAACAATTTTTCTATTTAGAATTTCAGTTTACGATAAAAATAAAAGTTGTCAGAAATTTTATTAGCTTTCTATTGCTTATTTTTTGAAATTTTCTTATACACATTTGATATGTCAACTTAGTGTTTCTTTGAGTGTGTGTTTTTTAAAAATTAAAGGATTCATAAGAAGTCATGTTAATACGCAATGTTGTATTCTTTGAAAATTTTTGTTTTTGGGAAGAAAAATATGTTACAGCAATCTAGACAGAGTCTACTTCAGTTTCTTCATATTTACAAAGCCAATGGATGCATATCATAATTACTAGAAATTTTTGAACTAGTCAAATATGAGAAAGTTGCATATTTTGAATATACTTCGCGATGCAAGAAATTTCTTAACATATAAGTTATAAACTAAAAGTCTTTAAACTACCCATTAGAGACGACAGACCAATTTAATGCACCATAATTTTTTCAATTTTTTTTACAATGTATTTTGGAAGATACAAAATTATGATTTCACTGAATCATAATGACCTTCAGAAATTGTTTGCACCCGTTTTATTACAAAATTAATTAAAATTAGTAAATATTTATGAAATTCCATAAAATTTATATTTCCTTAAAGTAGATTCAATTATGAAAATTCTTGTCTTGGTTCTGATAGTTAATTCAGAATGTTTCATGGAGTTTAATCAGTCAAAAGTTGCAGATACGTATTCAGAGCTTGGTTCTGTGTAATTGTTGACGCGTTAGTTCAATTGAACTCTTAAAAAAAGTTCAGCCAAATTGTTTTTTGTACTGATGGCCCGTCAAGTCTGATTACATAAAATTTCGGCCGAATTTTGTATAAAATTTCGGCCGAATTTTGTATAAAATTTCGGTCGAAATTTTGCCCAATTTTCTGTTGGCCGGAAAATACCACGGAGCCCCTCCAAAAGAACATTCCGCGACAATATAAATTGCCGTGAAATCATTCATTATTTTCACATATTTTCGCACATTTGGTCTGATTTTACAAAGGTCTTGGTCTGATTTTGCAAAAAATTGTTTTGGGTTTAAGGACTTTTCTTGGATGTACATTCAAAGAACATTTTTGCAAAAGATTGTTTTGGGTTTAAGGAATTTTATTGGACGTACTTTCAAAGGAAATTACTGTAGAAATTTGAATAACTGATATATTATTCACCGAGATTCTCCTGATCACACACTATTTTAACTTCATGCACAATACATAATCTCTTCTACCATTGATCATTACTTGCGGAAATAAAAACAATCACATGCGCACATTAAAACCATAAACAATCACACATATGAACACAATATTTCATGGGAAAGCTTAAAGTTGAAAACCACCAACTCTCTGTATATTATATGTCATAGAGATCATGTAACAATCATTGTACAAAGCTCCTCACAAGCTCTCAGCACAACCTCCAATTGCTACACACTAATCAAGCTAGATCTAGCAAAAACACATGCTCCAAACTCTGCCACCTGATAGCCAGCCTCTATTGCATAATCAATGTTGTAGGATGGCTCATTAAATAACTTGAACCACCTGGCTTGTACTGCGCAATCCTCATGGGCTCCTCCAATCACTGGTTGTTGCAAATATGCAACAGTATAGTCACAACTGATAGTTAACCTGCTCTTTCACCTATCTCTGCACTGGTCTCCACTGAAACTGTCCATGCACTGAAGTTAACTGATATATTCTTTAGTTGATTAATGAGTTTATAATTAGTGAATTAATTAATAATTAATTCACACCACTCTCACTAGTGTATCAATCAGTTAGACTAGATACAACTAGCTCAACTATGTTTAGATTAGTTAAACTGAACACAACTCCTTTAACTTCCTCAATCAACTCCACCAAACTCTCTCACATGAGTTCTAACTGAAGTATCCATGCAATAGCTCCACTTAACCCTCGGGAATAGCGTAATTCCTTCTGTCAGCTCCTGTGCCACATCTGTGCACTTAACTGAAGTGCTCCAAGAGAATAAGATAATGTTTATAGTCCAAATATTATTAAGAGCTAATAATATTCAACATATCTATTTTTAGATTGGAAATCTAAAAATAGATTCCGCCCAATATGTCTAAAAATAGAAGTCCATCTATTTTTCCAACTTGACAAACCATCCACAAATATCATCCTGCAACTCATAGAATATGATCGACATGTCTAAAAATAGATTTTGCGCCAAAAATAGCCTGCGGGCCCACTTAATGAAGGCGACTTCTTTCCACTAAGCTCATCATCTTGTTGCAATCTCAACACTCCCTCTAAACAAGATAGGGATTATCTACCACCCCGATCCTGCCCCTGTGGTATTCGAATTTGCTCCTGGTGAGCGCCTTCGTCAAGATATCAGCATCTTGATCCTTCGTGGGAATGTATGAAAGTAACATGATCTTCCGCTGCACACAATCTCTGATATGATGATACCGGATGTCAATGTGTTTAGATATATCATGAAATACTGGATTAACTGAGAGTTTAATGCAACTCTGATTATCACAATAAATCACAGTAGGATCTAAGTGTGTTCCGAACAACCCAACTAGGATCTTCCTCATCCATATAGCCTCGCATGCAGCCAAACTTGCTGCCATATACTCGGCCTCTACTGAACTGAGTGCCACGGATCTCTGCTTCCTGATGTACCAAGAAACTGCTGTCGACCCGATACTGAAAATCCCTCCATATTTTCTCTTTCTGTTCGTTGGGCTCCCTGCCCAATCTGCATCCGTGAAGCCACATAGCCTCACCTCATCCGACTGTCTGTACCATAATCCATATCCTAATGTGCCTCTGAGATATCTCAATACATGCTTGCCTTCCTTCCAGTAGAGCTTGGTAGGCTTAACCATAGCTTGTGAAAGCTCGTTAACGGCATAGAATACGTCAGGTCGTGTATTGACCAGATACATAAGTGACCCCACCAACTTTCGATAAACAGTGGCATCCACTACCTCCGCTGAAGTAGCATCCTCCTTCCTCCATCCGCCGGGAAGAGGAGTATCAACAGGCTTGCAGCCATGCATGTTGAACTTCTCTAGTATCTCCCAGGCATACTTGCCTTGAGAAAAAAATAGTCCATCACTGTGCTGCCAAATTTCCAATCCCAGGAAATAATGAAGGAGGCCCAAGTCCTTCATCTCAAACTCCTTTGCAAGATCAGACTTGCATGAATGTATCAACATTTCATCACCTATCAAAATCAAATCATCTACATAAAGTACAATGATCAGCAACTTACCCTCCACCACTATCTGGTATAGGTTCGGATCCGCCTCACTCTTGGAGAATCCAAGTCCGGTGAAATAACTGTCTATCTGTGTGTACCAAGCACGAGGTGCTTGTTTCAACCCATACAACGCTCTCTTGAGCCTGCACACATGCGAATCACTATTGAAGATATCGAAACCTTCGAGCTGCTCTATGTACACCTCCTCCTCAATCACCCTGTTGAGGAATGCAGTCTTCACATCCATCTGATGAATGTGCCACCCCATCTGTGCTGAGAGAGAAAGAATCGTCCATATGGAAGAATACCTTGCGACAGGTGAAAAGGTCTCCTCATAATCGATCCCCTCAATCTGTGAGAAGCCTCAGGCAAAAAATTTTGACTTGTACTTCTCCACACTCCCGTCAGCTACTTGCTTCACTTTGTAGATCCATCTCAAACCCACCACTGATTTCCCTTCCAGCCTTGGAACAATCTCCCATGCACTGTTTCTAACAATCGAATCATACTCTTCCACCATGGCATCTACCCATGCGGGATCCTCCACAACTTCCTCGAAAGAGGATGGCTTTGTCACGATACACTTTCTCATAAGAGCCATGTATCCAGTGTACTGATTAGGTGACTGTCTCTGTCTACACTGTGATGTAGGTGCTCCTACAACCTTCTCTACATCTTGAGCCAGTCGCTCAGCTTCTATAGTGCGCTTCCGCCCTCTGATGGTTGGCGCTGCTTGGGTGGTCTCTTCCACTCCATGAACCTCATCCTGTGGCTGATCCACATCATGAGACTCATCCTTAGGAACTAATAGCTCCTCATCTACATGCAAGTGTGGCTCCCTCTCAAGTGAACACTTCATGGCTTTCTCCTCATGAAATTCGATATCCCGTCGCACAACAGTCTTGTGACTGTATGGCAAATACACACGATAGTTGTGGGGTGTATCAGTGTACCCCAAAAATATCGCAACCTCTGTAGTCAGCTCCAGCTTCTTCCTGGCATCCTTCGTCACATGAATGTAAACAGGTGAACCAAAAATCCTCAAATGGGAAATATCAGGCTTCTTACCAGAAAACGCCTCCTCGGGTGTACTCATGCTAAGTATCCTGTGAGGACAACGGTTCTGCACATATATTGCAGTATTGCATGCCTCAGCCCACAAGTGTATGGGAAGGCCCTAATCATGCAACATCGCTCGTGCAGCACCCATGATCATTTTGTTCTTTCACTCAGCAACCCCATTCTGCTGTGGGTTATGAGGTGCTATGAGCTCTCTTCAAATTCCTTCTGTACTGCAAAAGTCCTTGAATTCGCCAGAGATGAATTCACCACCATTTTCGCTCCTAAGAGCCTTCATCTACTTCCCCAATTATTTCTCAACTAGTGCCTTGAACTCACAGAACTTTGAGTATGTCTCACTCTTCTTCTGCATGAAGAAGATCCAGCACTTATGAGAAAAATCATCAACAAATATCACATAGTACCTATGATTTGTTGTCGAAGCTACTGAGAAAGGTCCACACACGTCCATGTGAATTCTCTCAAGGATCGTCGTGGTGTGGCTATCCTTCTCATGAAAGGTGGTTTTCACAAATTTTCCCAAAGTACATCCCTTGCACTGATCTGACTGTGCAAGTGTACCTTTGGGAAGCCTAGTAGAAATCTGCTGCAGTATCTTCAAAGCTCCATGGTGAAGGTGGCCCAATCTCTGGTGCCATAACTTGCCATCATCCCGTCTCACCACTCCTTCTGCCTTGCATGCCATTGTTGCGCAGCCATCTACCTACAATTGATAAAGGTTCTTAACTCAAACCCCTATCCTCCGGGTCTCACCAGTTGCCTTACTGTGCAGGAAATCCTTTCCCTCGCTAAAGACAACATCATATCCCTTGTCTTCTAACATCACCACAGAGATAATATTCTTTTTAAATCCTGGAACATGCATCACTTCCTTTAATACGAAGGGTTTACCAGACTCCCTCTCAAAGGAAATGGTACCGATACCGTTCTCACTATATCTACCATTATCGCCCATCTTGATGTGCACTCCAAGATCTTTCTCATCTAGATCAGTAAACAAATATCGATCTTTTGTCATGTGAAAAGACGCACCACTGTCAAGAAACCACACTGAACCCATCACACTTGAGACCAAGCATGCGATCAACAAAAAATCTAGCTCAAACTGCGAGGCTAAGGCCTCTCCAGCTGCAGATCCAACAACCTACTTATTTTTCTTCTTCTGTGAAAAATTAGTGGCGTAATTTCCGTGTTGGTGACAGTGAAAGCACTTCACCTTGGACATGTCCTGCTTCTTGCCTTTCGCACCTGATTGAGAAGAATTATTCTTGCTCTTTCCCTTCCTTCCTTTGGCAGCCAAAGCACAATTTTCTTCATCAGATTTTTTTGATGAAGATTCGTCCCTGGTACTTCGTCTTATCTCCTCTTGCACAAGATTCGACCAAAGTCGCTCCCATCCTGCCAATTTCTCCCGACCATTAACAGAGTCCTGATAGGAATGCCAACTCTTCGGAAGCCCAAGGAGAGCCAAGCTCACCAAGTCCAAGTCATCAACAGTAACCCCCACACTTCCTAGCTCATCCTTGCATTGGATGAAATTCATGAGGTACTTGGGCATACTGTCACCTTTCTCCATTCTTATGTTCCTGAGTTTATCCTTGAGCACCAACTTCCTCTGGTCGCTCTTGCTTTGGAATAAGTATGTCAACGATTTCCACATCAAGAATGGAGAAGCTTTACCATGAAGGCTGGACACTATGTGATCATTCACACCTTTCAACAGAATCCTTTGACACTTTTTTGTCTTCTTTTACCATGCGTTAAGTACAGCAGCATCACTAGAAGTAGGTTTTGGAATTTCTGCATCTATGAACTCCTTCAACCCATTGTCATCCAGCACTGCCTCCATCCTGTCCTTCCATGCAATATAATTCGAGCTTCCCTCAAGGGCATAATCCAATCGCAATCCGTTGAAATACATCTCTACTTTGACATCAAGAAAACACTGCTGCAAATTCAAATTCCACCAGCTCAAAACTCAATCGCTTCAATGTTTTGCAATTTCTCCAATGATCAATATCGCTCCGATACCATGTATAAATTTGAATAACTAATATATTATTCACCGAGATTCTCCTGATCACACACTTTTTTAACTTCATGCACAATACAAAATCTCTTCTACCATTGATCATTAATTGTGGAAATAAAAACAATCGCATGCGCACATTAAAACCATAAACAATCACACATATGAACACAGTATTTCATGGGAAATATTAAAGTTGAAAACCCCCAACTATATGTATATTATATGTCATAGAGATCATGTAACAATCATTGTACAAAGCTCCTCACAAGCTCTCAACACAACCTCCAATTGCTACACACTAATCAAGCTAGATCTAGCAAAAACACATGCTCCAATCTCTGCCACTTGATAGCCAGCCTCTATTGCGTAATAAATGTTGTAGGATGGCTCATTAAATAACTTGAACCACCTGGCTTGTACTGCGCAATCCTCATGGGCTTCTCCAATCATTGGTTGTTTCAAATATGCAACAGTATAGTCACAACTGATAGTTAACTTGCTCTTTCACCTATCTCTGCACTGGTCTCCACTGAAATTGTCCATGCACTGAAGTTAACTGATGTATTCTTTAGTTGATTAATGAGTTTATAATTAGTGAATTAATTAATAATTAATTCACACCACTCTTCACTAGTGTATTAATCAGTTAGACTAAATACAACTAGCTCAACTATATTTAGATTAGTTAAAATGAACACAACTCCATTAACTCCTCAATCAACTCCACCAAACTCTGTCACATGAGTTCTAACTGAAGTATCCATGCAATAGCTCCACTTAACCCTTAGGAATAGCATAATTCCTTCTGTCAGCTCCTGTGCCACATCTATGCACTTAATTGAAGTGCTCCAAGAGAATAAGATAATGTTTAAAGTCCAAATATTATTAAGAGCTAATAATATTCGACATATCTATTTTTAGACTAGCAATCTAAAAATAGATTCCGCCCAATATGTCTAAAAATAGAAGTCCATCTATTTTTTCTGACTTGACCAACCAACCACAAATAGCATCCTGCAACTCATAGAACATGATCCATATGTCTAAAAATAGACATAGTCTAAAAATAAACTTTGCGCCAAAAATAGCCTGCGGGCCCACTTAGTGAAGGCGACTTCTTTCCACTAAGCTCATCATCTTGTTGCAATCTCAACAATTACTTGGAGGTATGTGATACATTTTTTGGATGTTTTATGGGCTTCATTTTTTCTGAAAGTATGGATTTGGGCTTAATTTCAAAAGGACTCTTTTTAGGCTTAATATTCAAAGGAAATTTTTTTAACAGTTTTTGGAAGTATTTTTTAAAGTGATATTTTTTTAGAGGATTTTTTGAAGTATTTTTTAAAGTGGCATTTTTTAAGAAGTTGGAATTAATTTTCAATGGACACTTTTTGGAGGCATTTTTTGAGGTGACACTTTTTTAGAGTACGTGTTTTGGGTTGAAGTAAATCTTTTATAATGATTTTTTGAAATGAGATTTTCTCTAATTTTTTAAATGAAATTTTTTTGTAGGACTTGGAAGGAAATATTTTGAGCTTCGTTTCATTTTTATAAGACATTTTTTTCTCAGCTTTTTTGAAGTAAGTGTTTTAGATTGAAGTATGTATTTTTTGCAAAATTTTTAAAATAAGTATTTCTAAAATTAAATCTTTTGTGATGTCTTTTTTAATTGAGTTTTTGTCTAAATTTTTGAAGGAATTTTTTTGAACTTCATACTCCGTTATTATGGGGAATCGAAGGAATTGTACGAGAAAATATGATCGAAAAGGAGACCCCGAGGAATGTAGAGAATATATGAGACAATCATGCAAAAGAAAGATAAAAGCACTCTCAAATATTGAAGGGGAAAATCAACCTCAACTAGAAGTTGAAGCAGGTATGTAAATGTAAATATTATGAGTTTGATATATTAAAAATTTTCCTAGTGTAAAATGTGAAACTTAATTTTTATTCGATGAGCTAATTTGAAAAATATTTTGCAATGTAAACAGATAGAGATATTCCTCAAAACATTGATGACGAGATACAAAATTTTGAAAGAGAAACTGAAAGAGATATTGAACCTAAAGATGGTGAAAATTTTGAAAGAAAATCAAGTGAAGAAATTGAATCACAAGGTATATATATATATATATGTTGAACACATTCACGTATTATTGAAATTATATGTATATTTATTAATTTAGTTATTTATTGAATATGTAAACTTATTATGTACTATTCATTTGAATATGTACAAATGAAATCAATGTCGATGATGGGATGTTGGAAAATTTTGACACTCACACATATAGAGATAAAAGAGCTGACCATTATCTACGATATCGTGTTAACCACATTTTTAATACATACCTCATAAATGAAAATGTGACAGTTCAAGCCCAAATGTTGAAAGGTCTCCTATCATTAAGGAAATTAAAAGAAGCTACGACTTTATTGGGTATTCAAAAATCAACAAAAGATAAAAAAAAAATGAAGGAAAATGTGATAAAAAATATAAATAGTGCTATAAATTCAATTAGAAGATCTAGATAGAAAAATGTTTCAGTTGTACGTGGAGAAATACATATGGCAGTGGTTTCATCAAGAAATAAAGAGAATCACTTGGTAAAATATATGGCACGAGCATTAGGAACCTCACGAAAAACTTTGCACAAACACCGGAAATCTCGGTTGCAAATAGATGTAAATGATGAAATCGCTTGTTGGAGAGCTATTTGTAGGCAACCATACAAAGATAGACTTGGATAAAATGTTAAAAAAATAATATATGAATATTGGAAGAACAATTCATGTGTTTCGCCAACTGCAAAGCATGTGATGCGAAGAAGAATAGCACAAAATCAATACGAACAACATGAAATTTTTTTCTTGGAAACCACTCAGATAGAGTTGTTCAACAAGTTCAAAGAAGAGAATCGTGAAATTCATGTGTCAATCAGTGCTTTTTTTCAACAAAAACCATGATATGTAAAACCTATCACTGTACGCAACACTTGTTGTTGTCATTATCATGTGGAATTAGAGTTATATAATGACACGTTCCTTAATTTTGGTAGAACATTTTGGAATGATTCACCTCCTCCTTCCACTATCCATGATTTCATATCTCAAATTCTATGTAAAAGACAAAGCGATGAACTATTTTACGAAAAGAAATGTGTTGGTGGTAAAAAATGCAATGATTGTGGAAATTTGACTAAATTTAAAAAAAAATATCGTATTGATATAAATGATCAATCATTGTCCAACATTAAAGTGATATGGAAGAGATATGAATATATCCATACATCGATTCAAGGTGCAAATAGTGCTAAAAGAATTGAATTACGAGAAGAAGAAAATTTTGTGATAGACTTTTTTAGAAAGTTTTAGGCAGAAATTTATAAATACACAAAGCATTTCCATAGAGCGCGATGGCAAGACTTGCAATTCAAAATATCCCGTGAAATTTTTCCACCAGGGACCATTTTTTCAGTAATTGATTTTCTAGAAAACTGCACATTGGTTCCACAAAAAGAAATTCAGAGTGAATACTATCATTCTGACCAAGTCTCCATGCTCGTCCATATTCTATATAGACATGCTGAACAAAACGTCGATCATATAGAAAGCACCAGTGAAAATCGACATGTTCTTAAAGAATATCACTTTTATATCAGTGATGATCATACACATGATACATATTTTGTACAACACTGTTTTGGAAAGATTTATGACTCCTTGAAAATTCATGGAATAACATTCAATGAAAATTGGATATGGTCAGATGGATACGTAGGTCAATTCAAATCTGCATGATCATTCTTTTGGTTGTGTTGTCTTCATAAGAAAACTTGCATTAAACATTGTTGGAATTTATTTGAGACTCATCATGGAAAAGAAGAACATGACAGTGCAGGGACATGCATAAAACGAGCACTTCGAAGATATCAAATGAATCCCTCTGCAAGTTGACTTGTGGATGCTAAAGAAGTTGTTCAATGGTTCATCGTTGCTCTAAGCCATGAGACTAACCGATCAAGGGAAGTGCGAACGTACATTCATTTTAATTTTTATTGGATATATAATTTTAAATAGTTTACATTTATCACAATTTGATTATCTCTGATTGATTATCTTTGATTGTATTTTGATATTATATTTATATTCTTCTTTGAATTTTCCATATAAAGGATTTTTTGGCATATTGGGATCGAAGAAGTATATAGCTCAATTGGAAATGACGTTGAAACAATAAGAGGGACTCAAAAATTTTATTCAATTAAAACAAAGTTGTCCAGAAATGTGTTTGCATTGGATAAAAGAAAATATTCTTGTTTTTGTCATGTTTGCATAGACAACACAGAATCCAATGACGTTTGTGAAAACAAAATGTATGTAAAATATTGGAAACATACAGAGCTAAATACAAAGGGAAAAATGTCCATTGCAATGTTTGAAGAAATGTAATCAGAGGAGACTACAATATCATCCGATGACGATCGAATTTTTGATCTTGTTAGAGAAGGTAACATTTGAATTGTTTTCAAATGATAAAGATCTAGAAAAAATTAAATACATAAGTTTGTTAAGTTTGTTTTATTGTGCAGGGGATGTTTTTTCTGTAATTGCACTTGCTAACAAGGATGAAAATGTCAAGTATTATTTGATGCATTGCACTGAACAAAAAATGAAACTATTAGAAAACTATAGTGATCACGGGTTTCCATATGAAAGAGGATCTATTATATTGAAAGGATATTTTTTCAGACAAACTAGTGAAAGTGGGGATTTTGTTTACATTGAAGAATATGAACCTGATGTCATAAGTTGTCAATATAGTCACTTAGTGTGTGCAACACGCATAAATTTGATAGAGGTTCAATAAAAAAAAATGAAAATTAAGAAATGGAAAATGTCAAAATCCAATCATGAACGGATCATTGAAGATGGCATTCCGTTGGAATTTTTTTTATTGAACTGCCCAACAATTTATTCTCTTTGGATTATGTTTTATAACTTCTAGAACTCAACTAAAAATTGAGCTGCCCTGTTATGTTATCTGTGTAAGTGTTTGCACATGTACAAATTGTTTTGGTACATGCACACTAGGATCAAATGAAAGTAGCTTTTCTATACATGCATTCATGAAAAATGTTGCATGTATTGGATATATATATATGTGTGTGTGTGTGTGTGTGTGTTCTAAAATGAAATTAATTTTTCAAGTAGTTTTAATATATGTACATTGATGAAAAATGATTCATGTACTAAATATATATGTTCTAGAGTGAAATTAACTGAAAGTAGTTTTTCTATGTGCATTGATGAAAAATGTTGCATGTACTGGATATATACATAGACTGAGTGTGACTAGTTTTTCTCGTGGGATTTTCTGGTAAAAAATATGGAATGTAAATAAATCATCCACAGTATAGTTTTTTACAAAGAATCCTTTCAGACGAGAGACTCAGAGCACTTCTCCAACTTTTGGTGGGATTTGACCCACATCTCTATTCCTGATAGAAAATATACTACAAAATTAGTTTGTCCAGTGGTCGGATATGTTCTAGGAAATTAACTGAAAGTGGCTTTTCTATGTGCACTGATGAAAAAATTTTCATGTATTGGATATATATATGTGTGTGTGTGTGTGTGTGTGTGTGTGTGTTCTAGAATTCAATTAATTGTTCAAGTAGTTTTCCCATGTGTATTGATGAAAAATGTTTCACGTACTGAATATATATGTTCCATAAATAGCAATTAACTGAAAGTAGCTAAATTCTATAGCCATTGATGAAAAGTAGCTTAATTCTATTGACATTGATGAAAGATGTTGAAGTACTGGATATATATGTTCTAGAAAGCAATTAACTATTCAAATAGCTTTTCTATGTGCATTGATGAAAAATGTTGTATGGATTTATATGTTCTAGAATGGAATTAACTGAAAGTATTTTTTCTATACATGTGAATTGATGAAATATAATGGATATATATGTACATTATAGATTGAATTTTTAAAATTTTATGATTGTTTTCAACACATCTTACAAGACCTAGAATCTTATGATTGTTTATATATATATATATATATATATATATATATATATATATATATATATATATATATATATATATATATATATATATATATATATATATATATATATATATATATATACATCAATATGTATTGTACTTCACAACATTAATTCACATGCCAAATGTACTTCAACCATCCAAAACTTGAGTTTTAAAAACTTTTTGATTATATCACAACATTACTTCACATGCCATGCTAATTGTAGTTCAACTATCCAATAAAAACATTTAACGTTATGTCATGTGCCAAATTTAGATCAACCATCCAAAGCTTGAGTTTTAAAAACTTTTTGATTATATCAAAAATTACTTCACACACCATGCCAATTGTAGTTCAACCGTCCAATAAAAACATTTAACATTATATCACATGCCAAATGTAGATCAAAAGAAAAACATTAATTTATAGGTCACAACATTACTAGTAGTTTGAAAACTTTCCAAAACTTAAGTTTTAAAAGCCAAACAAATTATAATACAACATTAATTCACATGCCAAATGTACTTCAACCATCCAAAACATAAGTTTTAAAAACAAAACAAATTATAACACAACATTACTTCACATGCCAAATGTAGTTCAAAAGAAAATGATTAATTTATAGATCACAACATTACTAGTAGTTCAACTATCCAAATGTAGTTCACATAAATTATGTCCAAAATTTGTAGATCTCGCAAGTTTCAAGTATCAAGTTATATATATGACTGCATCTAGATAATATACAAAAAAGTAAATTTAAGACTAGAAATCTCAATCAAATCTAGAAATCATCCATAAAATATAGATGGATGTAGTGTCTTTCCCAACAAAGTCTCAATCCGCGAGCTATCATGTGAAGCATGGGGAACCTGTACACAATACATGTACAAACATTAAAATTTTATGTTTTAAAATGGAGTGAGAATATATAGAACTTCATGTAAAAAAAAAATATAAAAAAAAAAAATCTTGCAATACCTCATGAGGTTCCCTCTCCATTTGTTACTCGTCAGCTACAACTTCCCCCATATATATTAAAATTTTCAAAATGTACGTATATATATATATATATATATATATATCTATATATATATATATATATATATATATATATATATATATATATATATATATATATATAAACTTATTTTCAATAATATTAAAAAAAAAATAGACAACTTGTTCAAATGGTTGAAATGCTGTGGATGTTCCTATCTCCATCGCTAGAGTCCGTGGAGAAAAGAAATCCTCTATAGAAACCTAAAATTAAAAAAATTAATTTAATTTAGTCTACATCTATATTAATATATCCCTTACGATGCAAGGAGAGAGATAATCCTTCCAATCTAATACCAACAAATACGAATGGGAAGTGGGTCATCTACACCAATCCCGTGAGAAATGGAGAAATAATAAATTTCATCATTGGTTCAATTGTTGGAAGGGAAGGACCAAAGCATTAGATCTATTAAATCAGTACTCTCTAGCATTGTATAGTAGTTTCACCAATTGAATAAAATTTAAAAAGGGAAATCATATCATATTCAAAGAGATAGAAAGGTTAAATATTGCATAAGCATTTCACTAGTTGAATAAAATTCAAAAAGGAAAAATCTGAAATAGAATCTTATTCACAAGATAGAAAGTTTAAATTTCTTCTCCAAATAATAACTCAAGGCAATCTTATTTTGACAAAGTCACTCATCCAAAGTGTAGATTTAGGTGATTACTTTAATGTTATCAATTTACCAATTTATAAATCAACAAGGCTACCTAGTTGAGTGCATTAATGACATTGACCCCAATTCTGAAAACATATATCTACTTCTTATATTTCCAATCAAAATTAAAGGAGTTTATATGGGAAAGAGAGGCAGAACATATAGCGCATCAAATACTTTTTAGAGGTCAATGAAGGTATCTAGTGAAATGGAAAAGGTCAGAAAAGGCTCAACCAATAGGAGTTTTCATCACGTGGGAAAATGTTTGGAACACTTGATTGTAATTGAAAGTAATCTTAAGATTGTTTTTGATCTCTACATACTCTTGTTTGAGTGAAAAAATTTCCAATGGGAAGAACATAGCTTTTCAATCCAACTAACCATATCAATTGAGATCTATTTGAAAAAAGAGTAAATAAAAAACTAACATGCCAACAAAATAACATTCTTGGTTGTCATTTTTTATTGGAATAGCTAAATCATATTAAGGATTCTCCATCCAAAAACAATTTCAATGAAGAGAATACTAAAATTCCAAAGTTTCTAAAAAGAATTCTTAAAAAGAATAAAGAGGCAATAATTCATTTTAGAAACTTTTGGATTCTTATTATTCTCTTCATTGAAATTGTTTTTGGATGGAGAATCTTTCATATGATTTAGCTATTCCAATAAAAAATGACAACCAAGAATGTTATTTTGTTGGCATGTTTTGTTGGCATGTTAGCTTTTCTTTACTCTTTTTTCAAATAGAGCTCAATTGATATGGTTAGTTGGATTGAAAAGCTATGTTCTTCCCATTGGAATTTTTTTCACTCAAACAAGAGTATGTAGAGATCAAAAGAAATCTTAAGATTACTTGAGTACAATCAAGTGTTCCAAAAAGTTTCCGACATGATGAAAACTCCTATTGGTTGAGCCTTCTCTGACCTTTTCCATTTCACTAGATACCTTTATTGACCTCTAAAAAGTAGTTGATGGGATATATGTTTTGTCTCTCTTTCCCATATAAATCCTTTTAATTTTGATTAGAAAAATAAGAAGTAGATATATATGTTTGTTAAATTGGGGTCAATGTCATTAATGCACTCAACTAGGAATCCTTGTTGATTTATAAATTGGTAAATTGATGACATTAGTAATCACCTAAATCTACACTTTGGATGAGTGACTTTGTCAAAAGAATATTGCCTTGAGTTATTATATGGAGCATAAATTTAACCTTTCTATTCTGTGAATAAGATTCTATTTCAATTTTTTCCTTTCTAAATTTTATTCAACTAGTGAAATGCTTAAATGCAATATTTAACCTTTCTATCTCTTTGAATATGATATGATTTCCATTTTTAAATTTTATTCAATTGGTGAAACTACTATGCACTAATTGATATGTGAAACTCAATTTAAGCAATATATATATATATATATATATATATATATATATAAATGATAAGTTCACCAAATTGCACTTTACATGGTGGGAGCACACTTGGTATAAATTGAAAAAAACACATTGTCATTAAAAAATAAGTGAAACTCCATTTAAACAAAAATTTGTTGAAGTCCACGCATTTTAATTTTATAAAAATGTGAAGTTCACCAAGTTGTGCTTTAAATGGTGTGGTGGGAGCACACTTGGTATATAATTGAAAAAAGCGAATGGTCATTAAAAAATACGCATTTATAAGTACAAAACACATACATATGCAAGATATGTTACATTGTCCCTCAATAAATTTTGAAGGAGAGAGTCACAACACTAATTCATCTTTGAGAGATGAATATTGAATTTTTGAAGAAGAGCGTCTCAAAACTAATTCATCTTTGAGAGATGAATCTTGAATTTTTGAAGAAGAGCGTCTCAAAAATAGTTCATCTTTGAGAGATGAACCTTGCATTGACATTGCCATTTATAATTATAATTCATCTGTTAATTCATCTTTGATAGATGAATCCTGCTTTGGCATTGCCCACTCACTAGATCAATAGAAATCTTATTCACATTTGAACAATGTCTTATACTAAAATATGGAAATTGGATAACAGTATTGTTTGCTATTCCATGTAGTTATTTTAGCCTCTCCTTCTTAACTTGGTACATGCCATTCATTTGGTTGCACACAAGTTCAGAATTGGTGAAAACTACAATTCCATTTGATCCATATTCCATCGTTGTTTCCAAGCCTTCTATCAATCCAATATAATATGCCTCGTTGTTTTTTGTTCTTCCTGGTATATTCATTTTCCTTTGGGTGACTGTGCTAGTCGCAATATTAGAAAGCACATATGTAATCACTGCTTTCCCTGGATTGGGATAGCAAGGAAATTCTGTACATAATTTCCATTTTTCAACCATATTTAGTGGTTTTCTTATCCCTAAAAAAAAAAAACTAATTCAATAAAAATATATATTAGATTGACATTTATTGCAAATGCATGGGATAAATGACACATGATCATGAGATAAATGACATGTGCATGCTTTATCTTAAATTTTGACCTAAAAAGTTTATGGTAGAATTCACATATAGAATTAATGGGAGGAAGCCTTTAGGAACACTCAACAGGCAGAATAAAATCCTATGGAAGTTCAAAATTCTATGAGATTTCACCTACTTTAGGTTCAATTCTTAGGCCTTAAAGCTTGAGATAAATGACATTTACATGCTTTGCAAAATTATTTTATGCACTTACAAAAAACATGATTTACAGTTAATGGGAGAAAGCCAACATGACATGTACATGCTTTAAAAAAATTTCCTAAGAATTTATGGGAGAAATGACACATGTACACAGTTTGCCTTAAAGTGGTTGAGGTTTATGGATATTAAAATGAATAACTTCTATTTAAAGATCCGTTATAGAGATTGACCGCAGGGACATTTACTAGATATGTCACCTTTGAGAAAAGATGAGATCCAAAGGCTACTTGGCGATTTATAGACTCTACCTTTAGAACTTGTAGAAGTTAACACTCAACAGACTGACTAAAATCCTATGGAATTTAAAAATTATATGAGAGTTCAACCACTTTAGGTTCAATTTTTAGGCCTTAAAGCTTGAGAGAAATGACATTTACATGCTTTTCAAAATTATTTTATGCACTTACAAAAAACATGCTTTAAATTTAATGGGAGAAAGCGAACATGACATGTACATGCTTTAGAAAACTTTGCCTAAGAATTTATGGGAGAAATGACACATGTACACAGTTTGCCTTAAAGTGGTTGAGGTTTATGGATATTAAAATGAATAACTTCTATTTAGATCTGTTACAAAGATTGATTGTAGGGGAATTTACTGGATATGTTACCTTTGAGAAAGATGAGATCCAGAGGCTACCTGGCCCTTTACAGACTCTGCCTATAGAACTTGTAGAAGTTAACATTACCTATCCCAATTATACCCTATGAAGGGTGTAGAGGATTCATGGAATCACTCACACTACTTTACGTAGACACAAGGGTGTATAAGAATGCATGTGTTTTATGGCTAATGTTTTTTTCTCGAAATGTGATACACCCCATTAAAATGGGAGATATATCAAAATGATTCCTATGGTGTAATAAATTAGTTTCAAGTAATTTAAAAATATAGATGCATAAATTCAATGAGCATAGTTTTGAGATATATAAGTCTAAAATGGAAGAGTTTTTTGTGAACAAATATCAGTGGATCACTATGGATATATCTACTTCATTAAAAGGGATTTTTCTAGAAGGATGTCAACTAAGTTGGAAAGAAAGGAAAATATCACAATTATATGTTAATGCATGTTTTTTACATTGAATATTTTTCATTTTAAGTTAAGAATCTATTTGAAACAATTACCTATATAACGTTAAAACCTATGT
Source organism: Pinus albicaulis (assembly GCA_034641835.2). Lineage (NCBI taxonomy): Eukaryota > Viridiplantae > Streptophyta > Pinopsida > Pinales > Pinaceae > Pinus > Pinus albicaulis. The sequence continues at coordinate 860,740,917 of CM076581.1, forward strand.
TTCGTATCAAATCACTTTTGGTTTCAATGGAAAACTTTTATGGCTAATTTTTTTTTTCTTGAAATGTGATACACCCCATTAAAATGGGAGACATATCGAAATGATTCCTATGGTGAAATAAAATAGTTTCAAGTAGTTTAAAGATATAGATGCATAAATTCAATGAGCATATTTTTGAGATGTATAAGTCCAAAATGAATAGTTGTTGGTGAAAAATTTTTAGTGGATCACTATGGATATATTTGCTTCATTAAAAGGGTTATTTCTAGAAGGATGGACTAGTTGGAAAGAAGCAAAAATATCACAATTATATGTTAATGTGCATGTGTTTTGCATTGAATATTTTTCATTTTATTAAGAATCTATTTTCCAAACAATTAACTATATAAGTTTAAAATCTATGCTTTGTATCAAATTATTTTTTGTTTCTAAATACTATGTGTTTACATTGAATATTTTTCATTTTATTAAAAATCTATTTGAAACAATTAAACTATATAAGGTTAAAACCTATGTTTTGTATCAAATCATTTTTGGTTTCAATGGGAAAATTTTATGGCTAATGTGTTTTTCTTGAAATGTGATACACCCCATTAAAATGGGAGATATATCGAAATGATTCCTATGGTGTAATAAAGTAGTTTCAAGTAGTTTAAAAGCATAGATGCATAAATTCAATGAGCATAGTTTTGAGATATAAAAGTCCAAAATGGAATAGTTGTTTGTGAACAAATATCAGTGGATAACTATGGATATATCTTCTTCATTAAAAGGGATTTTTCTAGAAGGATGTCCACTAAGTTGGAAAGAAGGGAAAATATCACAATTATATGTCAATGTGCATGTTTTTTACATTGAATATTTTTCAATTTTATTAAAAATATATTTCAAACAATCAACTATAAAAGGTTAAAACCTATGTTTTGTATCAAATCACTTTTGGTTTCAATGGGAAAATTTTATGGCTAATGTTTTTTTTCTCGAAATGTGATAGACCCCATTAAAATGGGAGATATATCGAAATAATTCCTATGGTGTAATAAAATAGTTGAGTAATTTAAAGATATAGATGCATAAATTCAATGAGCATAGTTTTCAAATATAAAAGTCCAAAATGGAATAGTTGTTGGTGAACAAATATCAGTGGATCACTATGGATATATCTGCTTCATTAAAAGAGATTTTTCTAGAAGGATGGACTAAGTTGGAAAGAAGGGAAAATATCACAATTATATGTTAATGCATGTGTTTTACATTGAATATAAAAGGTTTTTTTTCTCTCTCTCATTGTTTGAATCCTGATCTTATAAAAGGTTTCCACTAAATCCATCCCTATTACTTTTCATGTGAACCACATTCCCAAACCCACCCATATATGTACCTAAGAGCCAAGCCAAGTGTAAAAAGGGCTTATTTCATATTCTAATTTAACACATATGTGATTAATTATCATTAGAATTTATATGGTAGAAATACATATAAAGGGTAATCCTTAGTATAGATCTATTTTGACTATAAGGAATAAAGGGAAGTTTTTTAGAAATTTTGTCTTCGGAGGTAGAACTAAACTATCTATAACCCACAAAAGAAACCATGGCCCATGAGCATCACATGAAAACACAAGTTACTTCCATGTTTGAAACACCACCTCACATTACCATAAGGTTTGGAAACCACTAAGCAACCCATACTAAGTTCCCTAGAAGGGATGAATATCATATTTAATGATTGGGTTTATCTCAAAGGTCAAAAGGAAAATCAAAGTTAGGAAAGGGAATTAGAATATAAATTAAGGTAAGACCATGAACTTTTACCCAATATTGAATGAAGGTGAGAAACCATAGATATCATGAAGGAAGTTCAAAAATATTATCTTTTTTGTGAGCAACCATATATATCATGAAGGAAGTTCAAGAAATATTATGATAAGAAATATTATCTTTTTTGTAGAGGCTTAAATTCTGATATGATAAGAAATATTATCTTTTTTGAAGGAAGTTCTAATATGATAAGAAACATTATGTTTTTTTGCAGATGCTTAAATTCATGAAAAGATCACGAAAAGGTGGAATATTTATTCTATGAAAAACAGTCGGAGATCATGACAGCCACTCTGTCTTTACTAGGGATGATCAACTTATCAAATTCTGATATGATAAGAAATATTATATTTTTTGAAGGAAGATCTGATATGATAAGAAATATTATCTGTTTTGCAGAGGATTAAATTCAGGAAAATATCATGAAAAGGTGGAATATTTTTTCTGTGAAAAACAATCAGAGATCATGACAGGTGTTATGAATGTAAATCCTCTCTATGCACAGAGACGATCCCTCTATCGCTAGGGTGGGTCTAGTAACAAAAGGACACGCTAAAATGTTTCTTCCTAGTTAATGAATGAACAAAAGACATGGTAGATTGACCTACCTTGAATCCAACACTTTTGTCATTACAGAAAGAGTAGTGGCCTCTCACTCCTGCCTTGGAAAATCACAATCTATTCGTTGTCACGTTTAGATACCTGCACATAAGACAAAGAACAAGAACAACATACGACAGAATAGTTTCATTCACAACTATTAGCTAGTCAAAGAGGCCTAAAAATATTGCATCAAATAAACATCATAACACAATAGTGGAACCAAAAATTAGTCATGTATATAAATGAATAGAAGGAATATTACAATTGATTCTTTGACGTCGCGTTCTCCTCCAGCGGGGTTCAAGAGAAGCACGTCCCAAATGTTTCTCAGGGAATTAGGACAGGATGAAGGCATGGACTCAATCTCTCTTAGAAGTAGCTTAGCTAGAGTATGTATAATTCTCCCAGTTCAGCTAGCTTCTACTAAGAGAGATACTTTCTTTTATAGAGGAAGAGGAGGAGGTTGGGATCCCTACAAAGGTGGGAGGGAGTGCTATCCTTTAGGAGAGTTCCAAGGAAGGTGGAAAATACTAACTAAACGAAAGAGTATGTGGTTGTTTCAGTTCAACCACTCCCAATGACTCATCCTCGAGGTGGTTGGAATGGAACCTTTGCCTCTATTTTTAAAAAAACATTCCATAAACAGCTTGGTGTGGGTGTCTAACTGGCACATAGTGCGAACTGGTGTGGGCCCAATGTTAAATTTCCCTGTCGGCGCGAGGGTGTAACTAGCTACTCACGCCAAGGTAAAAGTAGGGATTCTTAAAGCTCTAATCTGGGAAATGTCAACAAGAATAATGTTAATTTAATCAAAAGGGATGCAAGGATGGTATTTGCAAGGCATGACACTGCTTATTGGCCACAGAAACGACCCTCCAATGTGTGAGTTGGGGATTGCAAGGACAGTGACAAAATTCTATGTAAGAGATGCCCCCTAAAGCATGAAGTCTGAGGGATAGGGAGGGATGAAATGCTTTATTAGAATTCATTCAAACAAAACACTTCTTTCGGAAGACCTGCAATTACAAATACAACTGATATCTGTGATTCATGAATCATGTGGCATGGGCACAACCATCCATAATAGTGTATAGAAAAAATGAGATCCGAGGTATGGACGCAGCCATCCAGAAGTATGGATTAGTAAATAGACTCAGGTATGGTCACAACCATCCAATCAAAAGAGTCATGCAATAAGTCATAATAATCCACAAAAGTTTGCAGCCTAGATTTTATCAGACAAAACCTAGGGTCTTGCACTCCATCTGAACCCGAACAAGTACAATTTCGAGCATATGAATATATGAGTTGAAGTCGAACATGCAAGAAAATCGTCTGATTACTAGCTAATGATGAAAGCTGTTAACAAATGCGAGAGAAATCACCAATGATGATGATGTCTCTCAAGGTACAAAAGGTACAATATATGAAATGTGAAAAATTATCTGACGTCGAACATCCGCAGAATAACTCAATCAAAGGCCAATGATGTGAACCTTGTGTCGAATGCGAAAATCCCGCCATTGAGGCATGCAGGCTCCAAGGTACCAAAAGGGTGTCTCTAGATCAGATTCCTATATAATGAGTTGAAGTCAACAAGAAGTGTCTTGGTCAAAGGAGGGCCATAATGTTTCCCACATCATCGACACGAGACAGAGGAATAGAATGAAAGTGAATCAGGACCAACAGGAAATCAGAGGAAGGTTGACAACTGCAGAGGAAAACTTCTCTTGAACATATCAATGACACGACAATGGATTTGGCAGTATTTGACATCAAAGGATCTAAGGTCATAATGATGTGGAAAAGAGCAGATGAGTCTTCAAAAGAGATTATTCAAACCCATGGAGGAAAAAATGACGAAATGAGATGTCCCTAACCCGACACGAATGCAGACAAGTGCCATGTTCAAGAGCGACATATTGCCAACACAACTAAAACTTGGTTTCATTTTCCCCCACCATTTCTGGCGAGTACCCTAATTATTTTTTAAAACAAGCTTGAAGGGGATATCATATGCTTTCACTGTAAGTTTGTCCTTCAGAAAAATCCAACCTAGTACATTTAACAAGCCCTAGGAAGGAGGAATTCAAATAACATCATGGCGACCAAGTCCAATGTCATCAGGGTTTAACGAGTCTGAAAAAGGGAGAACTCAACATCTTTTCATGTTTAGAGAGTTTGAAAAGAAGGCAGAAAAGAAAACTCCAGCAGTCCCTTTTTGTAGGTAGTGTCACAAATCCGAAAAGGTAGAAAACTGTGTCTGAGAGAACCTATTAGTTGTGATAGGCTAAGGTATTCCTTTTTCGTAAATAATGCATCCAAACCCGAAAAAAGGTTAAACGTATACTGGGTAAATATCATTTCACAACCATTTAACGAGTTCAAAACGACAAGAGTCTCGACAATCTTTTCAATTTTAGAGATTCAAAAAAGAGCTGAAAGATTACTCCAGTAGTGATTTTTTCATGTTTTTACTGAGTCTGAAAAGGTATAAAATATAATTTTTTACTTCATCATTGTCGCATGAAAAACCTGTCATTGCACAAGAGACATGTGTAAAACCCATTTCTCAAAAATAATATGATAAAATAATTGAAAAACATGTCTTAAAACCTATTTAGGGTTGTGAAAAAGTTATAAAATGACAAAAATGTTAAAAATAATTACTTTTAACTTTTTACCTCTTATGGATCAATAATTACCCATTTCATTGTGCAATCTTGTGGCGACGATAGCAACCAATCCGACAAACCAATCACAAATCCGTTAGCTCCAGGTAAGAGCCGAGATCCCTCTCATCATTTTAAGTCATTCCTTACTATCTACAATTTCTAATTTCTAATTTTAGGGGAGGAAATGAAAAAATTATGGCATGGCGGTCGGCATGGGTTTCAGGCATGGAGTCGCACCAACTGCCCAATTTTTTACACTAGGGTGCACCCATTGGCACGACTGTTTAAGAAACAGTTGTGCCAATAGTGCAAACCATTTCTGGGAAAAATTCTAATCAAATGCCCCAATAATTTACAAATTTAAGGTTCAAAATTGACTAATACCACCCATATGAATGTGTTTGCAGGTAGAAAGAGGAAAAATGGTTATCGAATGGAAAGAACGGGAACATAGCGAAGAAGATGAGCTGGCCATGGAAAATGAGGGAGTCATGGAAGCTCTCAAAAACTGTGGCCTGAAAAAATTCTTCCTAACGCCATGTCTCTGAGCCCAACCAGAGTTATTACAGTATCTGGTCAGCATATGGGATGAAAATCAAGTGAAGTTCATCCTTCAGGATCAAGAACTTGAGATTGAAGTTTATGAGGTGTATTTCATCACAGGATTATCGTAGATGGGAGCATCACCAATCCTAACCGGCACCCGGCCTTGCATGGAAAACATGTCCATGGTGATAGACAGGGTATGTCCAGGAGCATGGAAGGAATCAGGTAGCGAGAAATTTGATATTCAAACTATCCCAGATTTGACACTAGGAGTGGTGCTACATACCATCACATCAGTTGTAGGGTCACAAGCACCACACGAAGCAAAAAAAATACAGTTGCTTCTTGCTGTAGATTGCTTGGCACCGACCATCTACAACTAGGCAGAGGCCATGACAATAAACATGAAGCACCAGCTAACAAAATGAAAGAATTCCAAATTGAAACAATTTGGTTATGGATCTATTATGGTATCATTCTTCTTGGAACGACTACCCATTTTTCAACGACAGGAGGTTATAGTCTCGACACCACCAGCGAGAGAACCATGGATGGCCCGATGGGCAGCTCTGATGCCAAGGGCAAGGGGCGATCAACAGATGTCCTGGAGAGTGTAATTTTTTTATTGGCTCCGCTGAAAACTAATTGTCATCGAGGACTGGCCCTACTCTGGTACATATTTCATTGATGATATAGACTTCCCACTCTCGGAGGGAGAGGATTGGGATGAAGATTTGGGTGAGACTCATTTTTTAAGTTTTATGAGTATTATGATTTTTTATTTATATGTGTTTTAACATTAAATCCATGTGATTGCAGATGTTTGCCCAGAGAGACCTACTGGCATGTCATCGATAGCGAGACAAATCCCTCACGATTTTGACCCTCAAGGTGAGGGCTGTGAGGAAGATGAGATAGTGCGCAATCTGGAGGGAATCACACTAGGAGTCCCAAATTATGCACATTTTGACGATGTTCCTCGCGCCTACTAGAGACATACTGTAGGGGTGCCTAGCCTAATTCACCACTTGCTGAGCGGCTTGTAAGGGCAGTGACATGTTATCACGAGCACGATGCTGATTAGACACCTAGGTTTTATTTTATCTGCATATTTTGAGAGACATGATGTCTCGGGATGTAACATAAACATACATATATTTTTTGAATTTATGATGCACAAGGTTGCAAACATGTGATATATATATATATATATATATATATATATATATATATATATATATATATATATATATATATATATATATATATATATATATATATATATATATATATATATACATCTATTTTCCTACATGGATCTTTTACATATGATGATGCTTTTACAAGTTACGCAAATGTCTATCTAATACAATTTTAGCCACTGTATCAATTAATGTATTCATTTGTCCAGGAAAATGTTGATAGGTAACAAAATCAAAATGTCTTTCCAACAAACGAATATGTAAATACAATCTCAGAATGTGCAGATTTCTAACTGAATAATGATTATTGAGTTGCAGAATGAAAAGTTGTGAATCTAGATTTACAAGCAATGCGCGTATGCTGAGGTTGATCGCCTCAGTTAATTGCTTAATGACAACACTATATTCAGCGACATTGTTTGTATTTTGTCCTAGACAAATACCTTGTAGATCTATCAACTCCCCAACAGGATCATAAATTACCCAGGATACCGACGAAAAGTTCCTGGTACTGCGGGAAGCACCATCCGTGAAACCGACATAAGGAGTAATAGACATCTGCACAATAAGAAAGACCCAATAAGTAGGAAAAAGCTCACAAAGCACACCAAACCAGAAACATGTAAAAAAATGAAAACAACACCTATGTACACCTATTATGCATGAATGATTCATGCATAATATTTTTTGAGATACAACCCATTTCTGGGTTGTTCAAGAGGATGACCTTCATAATCAATTAGCTCATAGGCCCCATTCTGCAACACACATTTAACGATGTAGGGCCCATGCCACATAGGTTGAAATTTGTCTACCCCCAGCTTATCATGAGCTTGGTCATACAGGAGGACGAGATCTCCTTCGATGAAAGAACGAGGGGAAACTGACTGATCAAAATGAGCTTTGACCAGCTTTTCTGTGCTTCAATAACGAGAGCAGCAAAGCAACGGGTTTCATCTAGCTTTTCTAAATAAAGTTGACACTCTTATTCTGGCGAAGTATTTGGCAGTAATTCAACAGCCAACTTGAGCAAAGGTATTTCACATTCAATCGGGAGAGTAGCTTCCAGGCCATAAACCAACTAGAAAGGAGTGAACTCAGTTGCGTTCTTAACTGAGGTTCGGTATGCCCAAAGAGCCAAAAATAACATGAGATGTCAATTTTATTTGTGGATCCCAACCGTACATTGAAGCATTGTGACAAGAACCTTGTTTACAGCTTCAACCTGGCCATTGGCTTGAGGGTAGTATGGCATTGATCAGTCGTGACGTAGACCCAACTTAGAAGTCAACTCCTCCACCATATAATGTTGAAAATGGGAACCATGATCGGTAACGATGGCTTGAGGGACACCAAACCTAGCAATAATGTGATTGAAGATGAACTAAGCAACTGTCTTACCATCAGCGGCAAGTGTAGGCATTGCTTCAGCCCATTTGGTGAAGTAGTCCACGGCTATGATAATATAAGCATGTCCCCCAGCCGAGTGAGGGTTACACGTCATAAAATCAATGCCCCATTTCGCAAAGGGACCAACAGTAATGACAGAATGAAGAGGAACAGGTGGCACACACAAATTGCATTGATAAATCTGGAAATCATGGAATTTACGAACCACAACAATACACTCTTTCAAAATAGAAGGCCAAAAATAACCAGCACGAAGAATATTCTATGTAGTAGCATAACCAAACATGTGACCACCACAGGCACCACTATGACAATCATTTAGAGATTTCTCAGATTCCTCGAGAGTCAAGCATTGCCGAAGTATGGAATCAACTCCAACACGATAAAGAGTATCTCCAACTATATGACAAGGTTGTGACTGACGGCGGATGTGTCGGCGGGAATCCTTTGTCAACTAAAATCTAAAATATGAAGACTAGAGATAAAAGATGATACTACCATACCAAGGATCGAGGGTTCTAATCAAGAAAAGTGAATCGTCTGGAATGGATTCCTCAGAATGAGGAGGAGTGGAGTCAAAAGGGAGAGAACACAGTAAATCAACAAAGACCAATGATTTCTTAGACTTGGCAGTAGTAAATTCCAAATCAAACTCATGGAGGATAACACTCCACTTTGAGTATCTGCACCCCAGCAATTTTTGAGACAATATGTAGGTCATGGGGTTGCATTCAGAAATCACCGTCACTATATGTAAAAGAATATAATGATGAAAATGTTGAACGGCTTGAACAAAAACCAATGCTAACTTCTCGACATGAGCATAACATGCTTCGGTATCGAGAAGGTTACTAGACAAGTAATAAATAACATGCTCATGCCCGTCATCATCTTCCTATACCAAAACCATGGAAACCGTGTTGAAAGAAACAACTAAATAAAGGGAAAAATCATGATGATAATTTGGAGGGCAGAGGAGAGGAGCATTTACCAACAATGTTTTCAATGCATCAAAATATTTCTGAGTGATCTCATGCCAATAAAAAGGAACGACCTACTTTAACAATCGTGTGAATCCTTTAGATACTTCGGCATAGTTAGGTATAAACCAACATAGAACATTAGCTTTCCCTTGTAAAATCTGCAACTGACATAATGAGGAAGGAGAGGGGAGATCTATAGTAGCCTCAGCCTTGAGAGGATCTAGGCAAATCCTTTCTTTAGAAATGATAAACCCTAAGAGTCTACCGGAATCGACGCAGAAGACACACTTGTGCAGATTAAGCCAAATGTTATATTGTCTACAATGAAGAAAAATCTAACGAAGATAGTCAGGATGATCTCTATGCTTAGCTGAATGAGCTGAAAGGTCATCCAGATAAGGCTGAACGATGTGGAAAATATCATGAAAGGCATAAGACATCGCGTGCTAAAATGTGGCCCCAGCATTCTTCAAACCAAAAGGAAGCTTCTTATATGCAAAGGTGCTCCAAGGATATATGAAGGCAGTCTTGTGTTGATCAGTCAGGAGAATATTGATCTGATTATAACCCGAAAAACCAACCATAAGGGAAAAAATCTCGCTCCCGGCATAGTCGTCAATGATTTGATCGATGAAGGGAGTAGGATAATTATCCATAGGACAAGCTCGATTGATATCATGATAGTCAACACATACACGAATAGTGCCATGTTTCTTATCTATATCAAAAATATTAGAGACCCATTGTGTCAATGGAATCAGATAAATGAAACCAACTTTGAGAAGCTTTTCCACTTCGGCCTTAATGGTAGCAACTTTCCTAGGATGCACCAGACGAAGATGCTGACGAACAGATTTCGAGCCAGGGAAAGTAGGAATTTCATGTACCATGATGCTAGGATCAATGCCAGGAATTTTTTCGTAGGACCATGCAAAGACATCACAGAATTCGTGAAAAAGGCTAGTATAGACTTGCACTTCATCGGAAGAACAAGTAACCCCAATATGGATGTTCTTGACGATTCTTGGTTTAATGGAAATGTCGATAGGCATCGTCTGAGTAATGTTACTCAATTTTCCTTCCAAAAAAACTTCATGGACCTGAATGGGTGTTTGAAGTGGAGGAGAAGGAACTTGAGAGGAAAAATTCTCAAGATAGGTAGACATGGCCCCGAGACTTGGTAGAAACGAGGAACGATGATGACCATAATCCCACGGTAGATCGTCGAGAGATAGGGTTTCCAGAATAGCCTCATCGGAAGGAAACAGTTATTTCAAAGGATCTGGCAAATCAAAAGCACCAAGCCAAGGGGAATGAGAATAGATGTCAAGGGTCACGTTCGAAGGAGCATAATCAGAGGACAGAGTATCTGATGCAGCAACAAGTTCGCAGTAATCAATTTAAATCAGACTTAACGGCATCAAATCTCCGAACGAAGCAATCTGTTCAGGAGAAGGGATAACCCAGGGGTCATCGATGCAAGAAATCATATTGAACTGAATAGTATTCGGTGGTGGAAGGGGAAAAATACCCATGAGGATAGGGTCCTTGAAAAGGCCCGGCCCGACGCTCTTGTAGGGAGTAGGAATCTTATCCACATATGGAATGTTGTTCTCGTAAGAGGAAGTGAAGAAAGACAATTGATCGATAGTAACAATCTTTCCTTCGTGCAGGAACTTCAAAAGACGAAAGAGAGTGGACGGAATGCATAGCATGGCATGAGTCCAACTGTGTTCGAGGAGAAGATTATAATTGAGTTTAGCATCAACGACTTCGACCTCAACATTGACTGTCTTCCCTTCTAATGTAATCGGTAAAATAGTGAGAACACCAAGAGGTTTAGATTCTCTTCCATCAAATGCTTCAAGGGCATTGGGTGAAGAAATGAGAGCTGGAGAACCAATGGCTTTCTAGCAAGCAGATGACATAACATAGGTGGATGCACCCTCGTCCACGACGGCCCGGTGAATAGTCTAAACCATTAATACCAACTTGAATTATGAATGCAATTTGGTGTAGAATCGGGGGACAAAATTCTCTAAATCAAAAGCGAGAAGGCTAGTGTTGAACGGATCGACCCCACCTATCGCAGATAGAAAAGCCTTCTATTGTGACGGACAACTTTGAAGCACTTCTAACACAAACATTGCGGACGGTGCCTGAGCCAAATCCTCAAAAATACTGTAATTATGAGTATCATGGGCATTAGGATTATACGAAGACTTACGGAGTATGCCTTTCGAAGGTGGCCAAATAGTGGATTCGGTGCTAGGCAGTTAAATTTCGAGAGAGCCAGAAGCAGGTGGAGGAGGAGGAGGACCATCAGTGATCTCCTTCCCCGTTTCCTGATGCGAACCATAATAATCTTTTGATCGAGTAGCAATAGAAACGGGTGCATAACTGGTCATCATAAACACTTGTGAGCCAGATGGGGCAGAGGACTGAGGGTGCTCTACCATCTGCGTCTGTTGAGGGAAAGGCTCTTTAAGAAAGTTCGGAGCTCCTTGGGTGCCTTTGAGCAATTGACTCACTTTAGACCATTGAGGACAATCCTTGGTGAAGTGCTCATCATCACAAATCAAACAAGGATACTTCGGTTTGCATTGAGAACTATCAACAGAACAAGGTTTAGGAGAATCATGTTTCGGGGTATCGACTGTGGCCTTACCTTTACCCTTCTTCTTACCTTTGGAAGCGCTATCTATAGGATTAGCCTGAACAGCATTCACTTCCGTGGGTTTGCCAGAATTTAAAGTTGACTGAGAAGCTTCATTATTGGAAGAATTATACTTCTACTTCCTAGAGTTGGATGAAGGAGACTTCTAAGAAGTCTATGATATGAAACCAATAATACCATCAATGGATGGAGTTGCCAGCGGTTTAGAAGTTCCTAGTCGAGGAGCATCAGGAAAGATGTCATACAATGCACCAAACTGAGAGTACATGAGATCAAGGTACTGGGCGTAAGCAATGACTTATTCCTCAATTACACATGCTCCCATAGCTATGTCTTTGGAAATCTGATTGACAAAGGAGGTAGTGAACCAATGAGTTAGAAGCTAATCAGGTATCTCAAATTTGTTCATGCGATGATGACATCACCACTCATGAATATGATCCGAGATATGGGTAGCTAGGTCCTGTTTCAATGAAGTGAGGAGATGTGTCCCGGTCTCATAGTGTATCAATAACGGAAAATGTGTAAGGAATGCCATGGCTAAAGAATTGAAATCTTGGAAAACTCCATGAGACAACTCAATGTACCACTTTGCAGCAACACCAGTAAGAGTTCGCTGGAAAAGACGGAGATGAATAGAATAGTCAACCCAAGAATTATAAGAACACCACAAGTGGTATGTCATAACATGCATTTGGGGGTCTTCACCAGGTTTACCCTCAAATTTAGGACAATCACCAGGAATCTTCGTTGGAACCAGAGGCCAATATGGATTATGAAGAATAGGATCATTTGTCAACTTTGACACATCGGGTAATTCCAACGTAGCAAGAAATGGTAATTGAGTATTAAAATTCATTGGAGGTATTTGATAAAGACCTGTGTGTACATTCCACCCAGTCCGAGTGGGATTCTGTCCCCATACATTATGTCCTGAAGGATTAGGATCATAGGGATTAGAAGCAAGATAATTCTGTTGATACTGGGGTTGAGGACCAGGATATTGAGTTGAAGTAGACCACTGAGGTCCTTGCTGGGTAGCATAAGGATTCTGCTATGGAATGTAAGCATGAATTTGAGGTTGCTTATACATAGGTTTATTTTGAGGTTGTTGATACACAGGTTGATTATGAGGGTAAGGAATCTGAGGTGCGCTATATAATAGTTGATTTTGAGGGTAAAAAATCTAGGGTGCACTATATACCAGTTGATATGAAGCTTGAGGGTAATAAGCGCCCTGTGGTTGCGCAGGTTGACCTTGTAGAGCAGGTTGAGCAGGTTGCTGAGCAAGGTAAACAAGTAAAACCGACTACGGAAACGAAGGAGTCTACTGGTGGGTAGGTTGCAATGGCTATTGAGCTGGTTGAATAGGCTGTTGAAATGGTTATTGAGGGCCACCAGGTTGGCCTGATGGTTGAGATGGTCTAGGCTGTCCCTGATGACCAGGTTTACCCATAGAAGTACCGTAGAATTGCCCCGGTTACACAATAGTTAGGCCATATTGAACGTGTGGCTATGATTTAGGTGCAACAAGTTGTCCTTGCGGTGGATAAACTTTCCCCCCAGGACCAAAATATGATCCAAGTTGAATCATAGGTTGACTTGAGATACTAGAGGGTTGTCCATGTTGGACCAAAGGTTTTCCTTGTAAAGGTTGGCCTTGTGGACCATATGGTTGTCCCTATGGACCAAAAGCAGGGCCCTGCTAAGCTAAAGGTTGTCCCTAAGAGGGTTGTCCTTGTAAGCCAGAGGGTTTCACAAGAAAGGTAGGTCCCAAATGAGTAACAGACTGATAAGGATCATAAACGGCCTGATAAGGATCAATAGGAGGCAAATAAACTGGATTCCCATGCTCATCACAATGGTGTGGATATACATACACAGGATTACCAGCAATATCATAGTGATGGAAATGAGGATCTCTAGGAGCTTGAGACTGCTGATAACCTTGAGAACACTGATGCTGAACAACTAACAAATATTCTTCAAAATTAAGACTGCTAGGAATCACAGGATTAGTGGAAATTGAACTAGAAGCCACACAAACCGTCAGTTGGACTAGAATATATGTAACAGTAACCGACGAACCAAGCGTCGATGGTGATAGCCCTAATGAAGGTAGGACCAAACTCCGAGGAGGAGTTACTGTGCTGTATTGTGCTATGGATGCAACACCAGATATAATCTGACTCAAATACCTATAGCCAGTCGGAAGTGACATCGAAGGTGAAGAATATTGGATGGAGGCATGAGAAAGATCTTCTGGAAATAGTTGATATTATCCTGTGGATACAGGCATTCCTTCACTGCCAATAGGATTGGAGGAATCCACATTTGATTCTGTCATAAGATCTTCGAAAAGACTATGAGGACTAGGAGGTACCGTAGCAGCAACAAAAGGTGATCCAGATGTGAGAGGAGGAAATTCTCTTTCATCCCCAAAACCAGACCAAGCACTTGAAGAAGGCCAATTGAACTCAACCAGCTCATCAAGAGGAGACTGAGTAGCAAGGGGTTGGATAGATGGTAGAATAGGCTACGAAAACTCAGCAGACCTAGTGGACTGAGGAGTCTCATAAGAAATGTCCAGAAAAGAACCACCAATAGGAGGAAGTGAAGATGACGAAACTAGAGGTTCTGCCACTTTGACCGTATATCAGAACAGGAAGGAAAAAAGAGAACCAATCAAAGGTTCCAAGATCAAGAACCAAGGAAATCAATCAGACCAAGTAACAAACTTTTAATAGGCATGTAATCATAGGTGATTAATTTTATAACACTAAAACCAAAATTTGTTGTTTCATGTTTTAAGAGTCAAGAAACAGACAAAACATGACACTAGTCACTTTCAATTTGAAACAAGCGTGAAATTACAAGTGCTTGATGATATTTTACTTATTTAAAGAGTCACGAAATGATCAAAATGACTACTCAGGTATTCTAGGCAAGAGGGTATACCAGGTTTCCATGAACTACCATATACAACTTGGTGATCAAATGAAAGAGAAATTACTAAGGACTTAAAGTACGTACAGGTAGTCTCCCCGAATGCTGTTTTCGGTGTATCATGGTTACAAGGCGGTAGACTCGGCTTCCTATGGATAAAGGATTGCAACCTAGAGGGGTCTCCCTTTATATATGCGACAGTATGGGGAGCACAAGTCCGTACTAGTGCTGTCTGAAGCCAAAGGGCGAGCGACAACTACTAGGTTTTAAGATGCTAGAACACGTCTCTAGCCTAGACCACTAGAAATTTTTCGTTAGGTTTCAATGTTGCCTTAGGTTCATTCAGTAAATTTTAAAGTTGATCTTGGATTATGTTTCAATTTTAGGCCCTATCGAATTTGGAGCTCAACTTCCTAAATGCAAGCTATATGCAAATGAACATCATTTCAATTCGATGAATGCTAGTTATAATAAGGACAGAAATCTTTCAAACAAGCAAGCAAGGAAAGTGTGCGAAGAAACTTCTAATGCCCTTAATGCAATCAAGTGAAAACGAAAGTCCTTCCTAGATTAACAAATGCTAGTTTATGTAAAGGAACATTTCATTTTCAATGCAACAAAAGAATTCAAAAGATATTTTTTTATTTTTAAATGAAATGAAGCACACAACGTACTAATTCAATGGAAACAAAATAAACACTAGTTTGAGTTTTGAGAACATCAAGATTTGAAATTGAATGACTCAACCAAACCGAAATAGACACAAAAACATGCAAGCTAATGGAACAAGCTTTCAATCACAAAAGAGAGTTTCCCAAAGTGACACAAAAAAACAAAGTAATCGATGCTCAAAGTATCGAACAAGAAGGAATAATCAAAAACCGAAAATACCATTCAACCAACAAAACCAAAGGATCAAGAAAAAATCAGTCTAAAGACCCAAAATGAGACTGACAACAATCAAAGAAACTTGTTCTCGAACAGAAGGCTCAGTGTGCAAGAACTCTTAGAAACCCTAAGGTCTTAAATGACACCAAGAGGAAAATGGACAAATGACTAAGGGAAACAAGTTTGCAGTAGTCAACACAGTCTCAAAGGCTTAAAACACATCAAAAAATAATCCAGAAGCAAGAACAAATGACCAAAACACTCATTAAATAGGTCAAACCAAAACCTACAGGGGTTGGTGCGACTGTAAGGCTGTAATGTGTGGCATACAGGGGTTAGCATGAGTGCTAAAAGAGAAACCTACGCCAATCGGCACGGCTGTCCAGACAAAAAACATGCCAAGATGGATACCTATGGAAAAAAGAGGAAAAACCACAACCTAATAAGCAGAGGTCAACCTTGAAACTCAGGAGCTAAACATAGGATGGAAACTCAGCAAAAAAACCATAAAAGATAGATAACTAAACCAATAATAAAAAATGACCCAACAGGATGAAACGAAAAACTCGCACTAGTCCCCAGTGAAGTCGTCAATTTGTTATGAAGGTAAATCCTCTCTGTGGACAGAGAAAATCCCTCTAGCCCTAGGGTGGTTCTAGTAATGAAAGGGCACACTAAAGTGTTGCTTCCTATTTAATGAATGAAAAAAAGACACAGTAGATTGACCTACATTGAATCCAACGATGTTGTCATTGCAGAAAGAGTAGTGGCCTCTCGCTCTTGCCTTGGCAAATCACAATTTGTTCGTTGTCATGTTCAGATACCTGCACATAAGACAAATAACAAGAACAACATATGACATAATAATTTCATTCACAATTATTAGCCAGTCAAAGAGGGTTAAACATATCGCATCAAATAAACATCATAACACAATATTGGAACCAAACATTAGTCATGTATATAAATGAATAGAGGGAAGAGTACAACCAATGCTTTGATGTCGCAGTCTCTTCCAGCGGGGTTCAGGTGAAGCACATCTCAAATTTTCATCAGGGAATTGGGACGCGATGAAGGCATGGACTCGAGCTCTCTTAGAAGTCATTGAATCAAGATTCGTCAGCATAATTCCTTCTTATTCTATCTTCTCTAGTAGCCTAGCTATAGTATGTATAATTATCCCAGTTCAACTAGCTTCTACTAAGAGAGATAGTTTCTTTTATAGAGGAAGAGGAAGAGGTTGGGATCCCTACAAAGGTGGGAGGGAATCCTATCCTTTAGGAGAGTTCCAAGGAAGGTGGAAACTACTAACTGAAGGAAGGAGTCTGTGGTTTTTCCAGTTCAACCACTCCCAATGACTCATCCTCAAGGTGGTTGGAATGTAACCTCCACTTATATTTTTTAAAAACATTCCATAAACATCTTGGCACGGGTGTCTAACTGACACAAAGTGCTAACAAGTGCGGGCTCGGTGTTAAATTTCTTGGTCGGCACGAGGGTGTAACTAGCTACTCGCGCCAAGGCAAAAATAGGGATTTTTACAACTCTTCTCAGGGAAATGTCAACAAGAAGAATGTTACTTTCATCAAAAGGGATGCAAGGATGGTATTTAGAAGTCATGACACTGCTTATTGGTCACAAAAACGACCCTCCAATGTGAGAGTTGGGGATTGCAGGGACAGTGACAAAATGTTGTGTAACAATAGCCAATCTGTCTTTTCTAGCAATGATCAACTCATGAACTTATGATATGATAAGAAATATTACCATTTTTAAAGGAAGTTCTGATATGATAAGAAATATTTTCTTTTTTTGCAGAGGCTTAAATTCATGAAAAAATCATGAAAAGGTGGAATATTTTCTCTATGCAAAATAGTCAGAGATCATGACAGCCACAGAAATGTGCACCCCAGTTATAAAGCACTCTAGAAAACCACAGTGTAATAGACAACATTACTAACAGAGTGCAAAACACCTATTTTATAGGAATTGTTCTATTGTAAAATTCCTATTCCCTTTCAAATTTTATAGGAATTAGTCTGGCATCTGTTGGCATTTTTCTATAGGAATTGATGAGGTGGAGGCATTGTAAGTTGAAAAGGTGGCCACGCAAGGTGAGAAGGGGACCAAACATGACCAAAAACCAGGTGGCGAGGAGATGCAAGTCGGAGAAATATATTTACACCATACATTATTTAGCCCAATAAATTCGAACCAGTAGATGAGAAAATTATAATATAAATTTTATAAATTTAGATTTTTTTTATTCAAATAAAGAATAAACAATAAAAAAAATGGATAAACATAATTATTTTTTATCTTTGCAGAAATAAAAAAAATAGAAGTACAGGAACATTGAGAACTTAAGGGGGAAAAGGGACAAAATGCAGAGAAACAATTAAAAAAAATGAATACACAAAATTATATTTGCATTCAGAAATTCAGGGAAGTGAAAACCTAAAAAAAAATGAATACACAGAATTATATTTGCATTCAGAAATTTAGGGAAGTGCAAACCTAGGTATATAAGAAATGTCAAACTAAAATATTTGATTTAAAAAAAATTCCTTAATATGCTACACAATTCAATAGTATAGTTCAGGGCATTATAAAAGAGAATGAAGATGAGGGGGGCATCTATTCAAGGGTCAAAACTTCAAATATCCTTCAATAATGCTTTGGTGATGTTTCAAGACAAGCCAAAACTTTCTTCAATAGGTTGTTCCATAAGGTATTCAACTATGTCTTCTAGATCTTTAATCATGATTGTGCACACAAGGAATGCTACTTTTCTTCTCCAATGATGATTGTACTAGGGCTCAACAATGCTCCCTTCAATATTAATTCAACTACTCCAAATGATATTGTTCTTAGTGTTTATCAACTTCACATGTCAAGGTTGATTTCCACAGTTCCTTTCAAAAATATTCAGAGGATTGTTCCAAGCCTTCTTTCAAAATGGACTCTTCAATACACTTCAGGGACTTATCAAAGTTTACTTGTAAACTCCAATACTTGCATCCAAATAGTATTTTTGAGAGCCTTAATGTATGCCTAGAAAGTGGGTTGAAGAGAAAAATTAAGGAGAGTTGAGTGTACTAAAAAATATGCCTCATGGTCCGAAATATGATTGAGGTTACAGAAATAATATTCCACAGAACAAGCCACAAAACTGTGGACTGGTGCATATCTAAGTTCTGTTACTAGTTGCAGGCCCGAAATTTCATAGAACTAGCTACAGGTCCAAGGTATAGTACTAGTTTCAGACCCAAAATTCCACAAAAATATTCATCCTCAATAGGTCCGTAAAATAATGAATGAGATAAATCCAAAGATCCAAACATAAAGAATAGCTGAGACAATTATCTTTAATTTTTTGTCCTCCTTTAGCAACTCAGATACGAAATAATATTTTTGAGAGCCTTAATGTAAGCCTAGAAAGTGGGTTGAAGAGAAATATTAAGGAGAGTTTAATTAAGTTCTGTTACTAGTTGCAGGCCTGAAATTTCATAGAACTAGCTACATCTCCAAGGTATAGTACTAGTTATAGACCCAAAATTCCACGTAACTATTCATCCTCAATAACTCTCAAAAATAATAAATGAGATAAATACAAAGATCTAATCATAGAGAAAATCTGAGAGAATTATCTTTAAATTTTCTTCCTCCTTTAGCAACTCAGATCGGAAATAATATTTTTGAGAGCCTTAATGTATGCCTAGAAAGTGGGTTGAAGAGAAATATTAAGAAGAGTTGAGTGTACTAAAAAATTTGCATCATGGTCTAAAATATGATCCTGGTTACAGAAACAAGATTCCACAGAACAAGCCACAAAATTGAGGTCTGGTGCATATCTAAGTTCTATTACTGGTTGCAGGCCCAAAATTTCATAGAACTAGCTACAGGTCCAAGGCATAGTACTAGTTGCAGACCCAAAATTCCACAGAACTATTCATCCTCAATAGGCCTGAAAAAAAATGAATGAGATAAATCCAAAGATCCAATCATAGAGAAAATCTGAGACAATTATCTTTAATTTCTCTTCCTCCTTTAGGAACTCAGATCCGAACTTGTTTTCTCTTCTTAACTGAAGTGTTCTGATTTTTTCGACTGAAAATATTAATGAAAAACTAGAAGAGTTTAGTTGGTATATATAATGGTTTTCCCATGTATGAATGGGCATGTCTCTTTGGGTGGAGAAGCTACTGGTTTCGTTCATTTGTTGTATTCTTTGATTTCCATTAGATATGGAATTGTTCAAGGGTAAGCTAAGACAGGAGGGTATTCCAGGCAAGATGCCACCACCCTTGCTTCTTTTGATTAAAGGTTTATAACTATTGGTTTTTTCACTATATTCTGAGTTCCTTTTTGGTTCTGGTTTTTCCATTGTTGAGGGAAGGCTATGGACGATAATCATGAAGCTCTTTGATTCATTTACAGATTACCCACTAGAAGGAAACTTACAATAATGTGGTTAAACTGGATGATTCCTTTATTCATAAATTACCCATCATGAAATGATAAATTTAGAATGCACTACAAAATAATATCTACTAGTATAATAATGTAATAGACTATACATTTTCTTCAATAATTCAACATTCATCAGTAGATTTGAATACACACAAATAAACAGAGCAGCAACAGAGCAACGATTCATCAGTAGATTTGAATACACACAAATAAACACTTACACGGAAATTCGCAGAAATTCGTTGCGGCGCAACTCTAGAGTAGTAGCAGAGCAGCAATTCAATTCAGTGGAACTTTTGTTTCCGGTTTTCCCATATCCTGCCAAAAAAAAAATTTTCGACGTCGTTAGTACGCCTTCAATCTAAACGGCAGAACAATTTCGGTCAAAAGAATTTCAAAATTTTGGCCAAACTTCTGAGAAAGTTCAGCCGAACTATTGAGGAAAAAAGTTTTCAGCCACCAATTCTCACAAAAGTGTAACCCAACTTCACATTTTCACCCAGCATAAAATCCCAAAGACCACTCATCATCTCAAGCTAGAACATATGCAAGAAAAAAACTAAAAAATATTAAATAAAAATGGGAAAGAAATAAAGGGAACAACTCAATATAATCAACCATATCAGGTCATAGGAGGGTCAAGTCTCATGAAACTAGTGTATGTCATCAACCACTTGGAGCACCTATAGGTAAAACCACCCACACCAATACTATTCATATTCATCCACGTCCATAACAAATCCAATAGTATTCATCTTCTCCCACTTCCATAGCAAATAGAAATTATTCATATCTCTTCGGGTCCTAATGCTAAAGTCATAACAAGGGTAAATCATTAGACATACCTTACTTACTCCAATTTTCTTTATCTAGAACCAAACATCTAGTAATATCCCAGAAATTTCCATAGTTACAAATTTACACAACCAAAAATAATGAATAAGAGGTACAAGGGCAAGAATTTAATATTAGGCTTCTACCCACTATGGTAAGCTTAATATGGTTTGAATTTTGTCATTTGGAGTTGGAGCTAAAACTTGCAAGCATGGAGAAGGAGAGAGCTTGCACTGGTTCCCAATTAAGCCTTTCTTCCATGTTTCAAATTTCTTTAGGGAAAGAATAATAGTTTTTGTCTTAGTTGTTTCCTTATCATGCCACTAGGTCTGGGGAGATTTCTTCTATCCACAAAAGGAATTTATCCGTAAAACACTCCTTCCAAAAAGTCCCATAAATATTCCACTATCTTGAAATTCTCTCAATTTTTTCTCTCAACATATTTCGAAGGAGGATTATCACCTCATAGTGCTTAGGCCTTGGACCTAGTAATTGGGTAGAGAGCTACTTTATATTTCAATATAAAATATATGTTACTGATTCAATTAATGTTATATAAAATTGTGTTAAAGTAATAAATAATATTATATGCCCAATTTCAGTTCATGCAAATAAAATGTCAAGTTTATAATTAGTATAGTGATGTCATGAGTGACAGTCACATGATGATAGCAATCATTCCTTCCATAATAATAGTAATATCATTGTGATTAAGTAATATGTCAATGTATAGACAATTTTTTGGTTTTTATTGACCTCTTTAATTAAAAACTTCTTACATAATTGTTGGCTTCATTGGGAGGCCTTTTAGATCACATCCCAGTTGTCTTTTATATGGTTCAATATGGTAACAAGCCTCCTATGCTTTCTCGATACAACCACTCTTGGTTTCAGGAGGATGAATTTAAAATCGTAGTTGAGGATTCTTGGGTCCATCTTATAGATCCTAATCCACTTTCTTTTTTAGCTTAAATAGTAGAAAATATTTCTAGGCTCAAGGATGCTGCAAAAATTTGGTGTTTCCTTTATAGGGAGAAACAACAATCTAATATAAAAGGTAGTGGAATAAGTTATAAATACTATGTGTGATGCTAAACCTAGTGATGATTTATTTTAAAGGAAACATACCATGTCTTTGATATATGGAACATCGAAGAAAATATCTATTGGAAAAGAAGGAAATGGGGGTTGAAAAATATAACTACCTAAGTAAAGTAGTTGGATGATAATATCAAGTTTCTCCGTCATTTCTTTCCTTACAGGAGGAAAAAGAAAAATAATTTGGGAAATGATAAGGGATGATGGTTCAATAACACACTCTTTTAAATATATTACACTAGAAGAGGTCATATATTTCAATTCTTTATTTCAAGATCTTGTTGGATGTCCCATTGGAGCAATCATGTAGGTGATCTAAAAATTTTCCTCTGTTTTGACTAGGAAATGAAGCGGGCTCTAGAGGAGTACATATACAAAATTGAGTTAAGGTGATCAAGGTGGATATTGGTGGCTACTAGCTAATTCCACCTATAACCCCAATCAATTTCATTAGTTTCCTTGTTTATAGTATAATTTACTATTTTCTGCAGTTTTTCGGGTCTTGACCTTCTCAAGTAGTTTTGAACCCTTAAATGGAGTTTTTTTGAGGTCCGTAATAGGCTTGTTGATCTGGGCAGGGGCCATGGTAAAATCCTATAATACTTGAAGAGATATTTACGATAATGCATCGTAAGCGCAAAATAGAGATAATAAGACCAAGTTACGGCCCTAGGAAGTGGTTACCCAACTAACCCCTGAAGGATTTACAATAAACACACATTAAAATATATCAGAGACATTAAACCAGACATGGAGGAAAAGGCTGAAGAGACTTACTGTACTCTCACATTATCATTATTAAAATAATGTTTATGATACATATAAATACATGAGGAAGGTAGTCTCAAGATAGTACATCTATCTTCGACTCTTTAGTTGAGTAAAGATCTCAACAAAACACTATTTTAAGAGCCTAGCTAGTTGGAGATAATTTATCAACCAACTAGTCCTAAAATGACTCCTAACTATGAGGAAC